>VIBL01000480.1:0-116003 GCA_008271625.1 Lutraria rhynchaena
GTAAATAAGTGGATAGGTAAATAAATAAATAAATAAATATATAAGTGATTAAGTAAATATGCAATAGATCAGTAAATAATCAAATAGATCAACAAGTAAATACAATAAACAAGTAAAAGAATGAAAAATAAAATAAATAAGGAAATAAATGAATAAATATGTAAAATTTTAAAGTTTGAATTAATTAATTAATCGATCAATTAATTAATCAATTAATTAATAAGTTAGTGAATTAATTGATAAAATGAAGTTACAAATCAGACTCCTGACTTTTGCTGTTAAGTATAGTAAATAGAAATATTGAATTTAACACAGGATATAATCCTCACATGCGTATATTCAGACAGCTTCATGTAGTCTCATAGATGATAACAGGATTAGATAGATAGATTGTTATCACATACGTAAGGCTCTGTGTCACACTGTAACTCGGTAGTTCTTAATTATACACCGATTCAATTAAACGGATAATTGTTTCAGTTGAGGAAAATACTGCAGGCTCACTTTTAATGAATTAAATGTGAGTCATTTCAATAAAGAAATAAAAAATACTACTCGCGATTAGATGAAAAAGATATGTTTAAAATCATAAAACTTTAATTTACATGTATTTCATTTTCTAGTAAGTTGATTTCTACGTAGCTAATTATATATTTTTTAGTTTATTTAATTTTGAATTAAATAAACTTAAAGGACAATGACAAAGATAAATATAGAGGACATTAATGTTGATCACATATGGAGAACTATCGGACCATTCGGAAAATACCAATGGAAACAGTTGTCATCGTATTTATTTATTTGTGTTTCTTGGGTTATTCATCAACTAAGTATAGTGTTCATAGGTAGGTCAACTATAACATTTAATACATTTTCTTTACCCTAATACAGTAAAACCTCAAATAGCGACCATCTCAATATAACGACCACTTTTTCATAACGACAACTCATTTCGGACCGGCTTTCAACAACTCCCCTATAATTCAACTTCATCATTGCGACATATTTTTCTGGTCACGAAGATGATCTCATTATTGAGGTTTTACTGTACCTTATTTTTTGTCTAAATCAGTATGCTGAAACTAACAGATGATAGATGCGTTTTTCTTAATCAACATTAAATCAATACCCGTTTATTTGTCAAAAAAAGCGGCCAGTCGTTTGAAATTGCTGACAGACACTGAAAGTGTGCAAATTGTAGAATTTTTAACGACTCTTTAGATGTAACAGATTCTGACATATAACAAAATCAGAATATACAGCATAGCTGTATCAATGTCAATCAAGGACAACGTTCTGATGACCTCTCGAGATAACGTGGTTTTGTTTATATGAAGATATTGTGTGGAAGAACACAGTTGTCTCTATGTTTGTTTTTATGTGACTTATTGTCACTGGGGTTTAACGCCGTATTCAACAATTTTTCAGTTATATACGGCGACCGACTCACCTAACCAGCTTTCCAGGACTGTATGCTATCCAGTACTAACTTACCCTTCCACAAGGAGCCGGCAACCTTTCCACATGTGGAGGAAAATCGACATTTCTGTCCAAATTTCATAGAAAGGTATGACCTGCGCCACCGGGATTCGAACCCGGATCTCCCTGTTACAAGTCCAGCGCACTAACCACTGGACCACGGCCGCGGCCTGCTATTGTTTTCTTTAATGTCTGCTTGAAAGAAGCACTGATTTATATCACATACAACCAGATTATATCAACATATCATGGACTGTTCTTTTGTGGAGTTTTCAAATAAAGCAAAAATTAAAAAGCAGCTGTTTTATAATATATGTAATGAAAATTAATGGAAAATGCAAATGTAAACATTTCCTACTTTATTAACACGCAAGATAGAAAATTAACAAAACAATAGGTATTTCAATAACCAAAACAAATACATGTATTTTATCACAATGTAATGTGGAATTGCCTCAGAGTCGTGTTTGTGACTATAGCGCAGCATATGTTCTCTTTGACGATTTGATAAAAGACATTATGTCTAAGACCGTTCATCCATGACTGATGATATATATTTAGAGAAGGTAGCAGTTACTTACAACGAACAGGGTCACTACTGGTAGAAGACAGCTGGTTAGTTGGTTGGCTGGCGGTATATTAGCGAAATAATGTTAAAAACAGTCGTAAATCAGAAAACAAAATCTAGATACAAATGTATCTACCAGTATTTGTGATTGTTTATCCGTATGTCATCTGTTTCAACTCGTGTTACAGCTCACTGTCAGACAGTATTTTGTTTAGAACCATGGTTCCTTCATTTTATCTATATCCATCGTTAATTTTCCAACAAACACATGCGGCTTCTTAATGTTTGGATATCGGCGAGCACACCAATGTCATCAGCCGAGAGGTGAATGCTTAATTCAAGACACCAAACTTAAAGAGTATTTAAATCTTATTACAGGATACAAAAAGCAAATATTCATTGTAACTCAATACGTATAGGTTTTGAATTGTTTACTATGAAAGTCAAATGAAATTGGGATATCAGACAATGTCGTCTTTCGTAAATAAGGCAGATAAAAATTCGACATAAATTATCTCTGTATGAACCTAAACTTCCAGATGGTATTGCTTCAGTGTGAGACCATACATGCAATTAATCTCATTAAATCGCACATACATAAGTTGTGCCAAGAATACATGAACCAAATTCATTATTACCCTCGTCTAGTAAGTTAACTAACGTGGTGCAGGTATAATTGAACTCGTGGACAGAATCGGAACAAAAGCCCATTACAAAGCATAATGATAGCAGACTGTATGCTAACTCACATTCAGTCGCCATTAAATATTCATCATCATGTCGCATACACCGTGGCATTTCATTTAATAAGCAACTGTTTGACATTATGATCATGCTGTTAAAACGAAATCTGTGAATATTTAAAAGTCTTAAATGCATGGTCTTCGTTTTTTTTTAGAAACATATTTGATGTAGCAATGTCTCACAATGATAAATAACGACAAACTACAAGAAAATATCATTCACAAATTATTGTACTTATAACTGGTGTGGGGCTTCCGTGGTCGAGAGGTTGTGATCCCTGGCTCGTAATTACTTGCCTCTTACCGCTGTGGGTCCGAATCACATCCGAGCCAAATTTCACATGTAAGAAAGCTGTTCAGCTATTTTATAGAAGTTTATTGATTCTACTCAGGTATAAACCAGGGGTTTTCTTCCACCGTTAAAGCTGGAAAGTCGTCAGATGACCCTGGCGATGTTAAAATCCAAGGAAAAAAATAACTGGAACAATAATCCAATTAAGTCAATTAAACAAGCATCTGTCAGAGAATGAGAAAAAATATATCAAAGTCTCTCTTATTGTCAAAATAATTGTGTAAATAAAAAAAGTTCTGAACATTTAATCGTATGCATATTAGTTTTGCGTGTTTTACATATGTCCTAATATGTCGTAAAAACTACATGTATGTACATCTATGTATGCTTTTACTGACTTTTGAAATACATGTATTTGTTGTAAATGTATGTTTAATTTATTTCGAGTTAATTATTCACTCGAGGTTGGCCATGTTTAAACCAAGGAATATGCAAGCGTATCATTTAATACCTGTCTGTGCATCGTTTTCGCCATTTTGTCATCGTCACGTGATTCTTAAAAAAGCATAGACGAAAATAAATCGTCCGCAAACTATGCTACTTATCGGTCATTACAGCGAACAAGTTCACAATATTGTGATTTCTTTATTTGGAAAAAGAGCTTTATCGATAAGAGGGTTAATTTATCTTTGCTGAACAATCCATATCAACATCAAGGCTGTTGACCCGTAACCAGTATCAAACGAGTCGCAAAAAACGGCGCAACGGGTTTTATACCGAATCAAATCCCCGGACAACATAGAAAGTATGTCAAAGATCTTGACTTCAAGTAATATCTGTTCACACGATTAATTTTATGCAAACGTGTGAAATTATAGTTCGACACCATTAAACTATCAATTATGTCTTTCTCGTGGTGCTCACGATATCGACAATCATAGACGGATCCAGGATTTCTAGTTGGGGGGGGGGGGGTAGAAACTGAACAAGTAGGATGGGGGTCCAGGGGGGCGGAGGTTCCCGGAAGCTCCTGTCAGTATGCTTGTTATCAACTTTATTATATAATTTCCTACACAGCCGTTGAATCATTTTCGACGTACAAGATTAAAATCTTAAAAAAAATGAGAAGGAATTTTTGTGAATTGCACGTTATGTCATTGTGTTACTGCACTTGTAACCTATTGCAAGCGTAGCGTGCGAAAATTTTTTGACATTTGTATATTTTTTCATGTAAATATCATATTTCATGATAGAAAAAAAACTTTGCTTTTGGCAATTTTAGGGGGAGGGTCGTTAGCCGGGTCCGTCCTCCCCCCCACTGGATCCGCCTATGTCAATGAATGTTTGCTTATTCAAGATGTCAATTTGTATGAAAAAGCACTAGAAACAGTGTTATGTTCTTATTAAATACGCATGAAAAGTCGTACACGTATTTCTTAATTAGTCAACGATTTCAAATAGAATACGACCGGACAGTACTGACGAACATGCATGTATATTGAGAGGTCGCAGGTCCGACATACGAGCGATGAAGATGCTTTTTCTCTGACAAATTCAGTTTTACGAAACTGTCGTATGAATGTAAAATACACCAAAACCTTTGCGAGAAAACAGTTATCTTCATTGGCTAGACAAACCAGTCATCATGTTAACATGTGTCTGTGTTAGGTGGAGGTCTTTGCTTAAACTTATATATATAACAATTATTTAGTGTCACGACTTCAATGGTCACAATCGTACATATTCGTGACTGTTTTCAACGCTGCCAAGTCACCAATTTGAATACATAAGGTTAGCCAAAGATCTCTATCTAACACTGACATGTATCAACATGATGACAGTCATTGCTTGAATAAAATGTTATCTAAAATGTTGGCTAAAACTGATCATTGCCTCGGCTGCTACCGTAAAGTTGATTTCATGCAGTAGTCCATTAAACTTTGTGATGAAAATGTGAAAAGTTACATAGCAGGTCATCTGTTAGTTTAAACTTTATACATGTATATTCTGATTACATATTTTTTTTACAATACTGCTCAACAGAGACGAAGGGATTTTGTCAGAAAACAGGCTGCGAAAGTTTGTATTAATTCCTCTCCAATAAAACGTAGCAGTTATTGTATAAGACATTAAACAAATATATGTTTCGGGTTGACATTGAAAATCTACAATCACGCACGTACGTTCATTATTTAAAAAAGAGTTAACCCAAAGGAAGATTTTGTAATTATGAGGTAAGTACAGGCAAAAGTGGAAAATCACACACATGAGCTTGTAAGAGCAAGTGTGCAGGCTGTAGTCGTTCACGTTCACATTATTGAGAGAGCTAAAAATTAAAAATACATGTACTTCAACTCTGGTATACTCGTATATCTGGGTTTTGTTCACATTTTCTTCTGTCATCCGCTTCAGGTTACCGACCAAGTTTCCAATGTCAAGCATTTCCAAATGATTCACGCCTAATTAACACAACTGGTGCGAGAATCAGCTATGAGGAATGTCGAAGAGTGGTAACTGAAAATACAACTGATGGTATTAAACAAGAGATAACTAAATGTGAACATGGCTGGGAATATGACATCCCTACTGAGCAGTCGTTTGTCACAGAGGTATTGTAGACACAGTTTTTGGTACATGGAGTCATATTAATCATTGTCGTCAATCCGTATTATTAAGCTTATGACCTTTTTAACATTTTGTCTCATATTACCGTATATCCCCGCATCCAAAGCAGACGACATTTGAATACATTGTAGTAAAGGAAGCCATTGCTTGCAATGAGTCGTGGCTTCTTTTGCCACAATTTGTAACCCTGTCAGAGAGAAATAACCCAATTCCCTTAAATTAATTGATAGTTTGTATATTAGCTTTGAATTTGGAAAAGTCCAAAATATGCTTATGACGCAAAGGTTTGGTTTAAGCCCGCTCGCTCATGGATCCTGAGTTCAAGTTCCTGTTGCCTTAATGCCTCTTTGAAAAAGTACATAAAAGCGTTATAAGTGTTGCCATGGCTACACAACAATCCGTCTCTTTCAGTGGGACTTCGTTTGTGAAAACTCTGAGTTGGCAGAATTGACGCAAACATTACTGATTGTTGGCATGATGTTAGGAACATTCATATGCCCAACACTCTCAGGTAGGTATGGAAACCTAAGACCAGAAAAAAATAATGTTGACGACTACTCGACCGACTCTATTTTTGTCACCGACAGTACAGTTTCCAATGGCAAACTCCAAATTACGATAATAATTGGGGATGATCTTTCACGCGTATTCGCAAAGGTGTTTAGAAAAAAAGGACTTTTTCCGACCTACCTACCGTATTATTTTGATTCAAGTAACCCTCAACGTGACTGTTTTTATTACATAATCCACTTTTACGTAACGCAGCCTACGCTGCCTGAGAGCATGAACAGTAAAATACTTACATTAATGACTGAAGACGCAGTTTTTATGACTGAAGCTCATCCTGTCTTAGAACGTTGAGTGTTGATAAAAATATGTGTTGGGGACTTAGGCAATGTCATTTTGTTGATCTGAACAATCAATTTAATTGAAGAAACGGAATCCAAAAGCATTTGCTTCATCCCTTAATCACTCTTATACAGGAAAGTAGGCAGTTCTTTACGTATAATGGGGAGGAGCTAGAGAGTACTGGACGGCAACCAGCCTCGTGTTAATTGTACTCTGTCGTGATACCATGTTTCCATCTTTATCCGCACCACTCAAGCTGTTTTTTTTAATGTTGATAGGCCTATAGTGTCGATTAAATTCAAACACGCCAAAAATCTGCAATCTGACTGCATATTTGTGGTGACAGTGGATAACGTATCACGAAAAGGGAGATAATTCACTTCCGGAAGTTTATGAAGGGGCTGAAAATTTACACACATTAGTAGCAAGGAGTTGTGTTCGCAGACTTCCGCTAGTCCTTTACTTATTTTGGATATTCTTAGAATTGATTGAGATGAAATAATTATAACTATATTACAGACAAATTCGGCCGGAAGCCAGTGATGGTATTTAGTCATGTGATTTTATTTGGAATTGTTCTGGGTACATCGTTCAGCAGTAACTACTATGTATTCGTTGTGTTACGGATTCTTACAGGCGCAGTGTGCCAGGTAAATACAATAGTAATACTGTACCCTTACAACATATACATGTGGACTTAAACATTTGCTGTCAAATAATTATGATATATGTTCTACGCCAATGGCTTTCAAATACACTTTTGCTATTTATTTTGACATCTCAGGCGCAAATCGTTGAATTCGATCGTTGAATTCGGTTGTCTTCATTTGTGGAATTGCTCACCTGCTTTGCTCAATGTGGTAAGCTTTAGGTCAACAAACCTCGGGTTCTTGAGTTCAAACCCTGGGTACGACACTTGTTTTCTGTGACGGTTTGGTTGAAAACATTGTATCCTAAGCCACTTGTCCTTCGCTGCTGATTTAATTGATTCATGTCGAAAATTTGGCAATTACTTGCGGATAACAAGCTAAGTAGGCCTACTGACTGTTGATACTTGCTCAGAACACAAGAACACTGATAAAGTTAACTGCTACCCGGTATATTAGTAAAACATGGCCTCAAACAGACGTAAATTTTTAAATTTAAATTACAATTTCATTTGTAGATTACGCACAATGAATTGTTGGTGTATGTGATGCGTGTGTTATCATATTTATCATAGATATACATTAAGTACTGATGTGTTTCAAATTCACGCAAGTATAAACGCTTTAATGCCCAACAGGGAGCGCTTTCTGGTACCACACTAGCATTAGAAACATTTCCAACGGAAGTGCGTCATTATACTGAATGTCTGGCACTTGGCATGTGGACGACTGCGATTTGTGTTATGTCACCAATTGCATACGCATTAAGGAATGTCTCCTGGAGATATTTGCAAATTACGTACGCTCTGATGAGTTCCTGGTCGCTCTTCCAATGGTGGTAAATATTTTGTAATAATAGTATCCGAAATTTGAACTATCCAATCATCGTACTACTATTATGTCCAACAACGATTTATTTGAACACATAGCTACTATCTATGGATAGAATGTTATTGCAACAAGAACAGTTTATAACCCATCATTTCGGGTACAGGTTGATGCTGATCAGGTGAGAGTTTATAGGATACTGTAGTTTCTCCAATTTCTTGAGGGGATTTATCTTTTGGATTCCGAGGATTGGCTAGTCCACGAAATCAAATCCTCACGAATACGAATGCCTAAATACTTGTAAAACATCCGAAAATTTGCAACATCCGACATTGAGCTAGTTATGAAACAACGTCCAATATGTTCCAAAACAAAGAAATTAAATTTCTGTCAAATTGACCATGAGTCGATATTCGAGTAAATATATACATGTACTTGATGCAATATAAATTGCTGTGATACTGATCAATGACTGTAAGTAAATTTGAGCTAGCTTATAGCTGTCCGAAGAGACCCTCATTTCACATAGTATGAAGGAATTGAGTTATTATTATGCATTATTATGCATTCTATGCTTAATTAACACAGTGTTATTGTCCTAAATATCGGTTGACAAAAAGGAACCAGTTCATGGTCGTATGTAAGATTGAAAACCTTTCCATCATTAGGATGTTGGACGAATCGCTACGTTGGGTCATTGCCAATGGACAGATAGATAGAGCCAAACAAATTATAAAAAATGCATGCAAATGGAACAAGAAAAATTACGAAGAAGTTCTGCTGAAAATCGGTTTGGGTGAATCCTTGCCCGGCTTTGACAAAAAATCAACAGAAATGGAGCCATTACAGAAGTCTTCATCTGCGCAAGCGCAAAATGGCTTCCAGGAAGCACAGGGTGCTGTCCAAAAATCTCAAGATCTGACGGTTGAAGTAAAACACTACAACATAATGGATATAGTTCGAAATAAAAATATATTCAGAGTATCGCTAATAATGTGGTACACATGGTGAGTTTATTTTTACAATAAACAATATCATTATGTCATTGAAAATTAGGTTTACAAATAATCGCCCGCCTCACAACAATTACATGTTCGTATGACCACAGACGGATCAAGAAGTTAAATGAAATGCCTAAGATAGGGTTTAGATCTTTTATTTCTGTTTTTATTTTATGTGTATTATCGTGAATGTCAAACTACGTCATTGTTACAACAAACTGGCTGTGCGTTATGTAAGTAGGCTGTTATTCAAATCGAATTCCATCATACAGTGCTTTGACTGAAATGAAAAAAATGTTCCATCGCAATGTGGATGTACATTAGATTTAGAATTATGGCGAGTTTTAAGGCGTCCAGACTTTTTGTGAAACATAAGGTAAACATTGTTTAAAATTCATTTTTATAAACATCAATGAATTAAGTTTGTAGGTCATAAGCTTCACTCACATACTGTTATGCAGATTTTCTCTCCATACAGAAAATGTCAATTACATTTATTCACACGAAAATTGAACCAATTCAAATAAAAAATGATAAGGCTTACTAATTTAAGACTCTTTCCCACACAATCATTCTTCTCTAAATTTCTAATCCAAATAATTCGTTTTGACAGTTTCTGAAATTTTACAGGAAAGTTGACATTTGGCTCTCTAAGTGCCCTTATGAAAGCAACATAAGTTATGGAAGTTGCAAAAATAAAAAGTACTAGGCGCGTAAACTGGTTGTTGTGAACGCACAACTTAATTAAAAATTAAATCTAATGAAACAGTGAAGGCTAATTGAATGAAGTACAATTTTTAAATTACATTGAAGCTATTAGATAATGATATGTGTACGCAAGTGAATTAACAATATAAATATTGAAGTCGTGATACAATCTGAATCAGAATATTTATTTGACCTACAACTGGATGAATATAAAATGATAAAACTTTAACGGCACATTCGTAAATAAAGTCAAACCATAAATAAAGGCCACCAAAATGATTAACATTGGTGACAGTTGAAACTTCTGAAAACCGGAAGTTTTAACCTCGATGTCGCGGTAACAATAAAAACCAGTACGGCCCGGACCTGCGAAAAAACGAAAATTCCTGCATATTCCGGAAAACATTCACCCATAGGGACAGAGGAAATGTTCCTTCTATTCACAGAGAGGTTTATTTGGTTTCAATAATTGTGTGCCAAATAGAGGCCATCGTTCATATGATGTTGAAAAAAAAATAGAAAAAAATATTATTTTCTGAAGATATTATGCAAAAAAATAATATAAGAGATAATAATGTCAGCCATTGCCATTATGAATATAAAAACCTTAATACTTTTCATGTGTTTTCAGGATTTGTGACAGTCTGGTCTACTACGGTCTGTATATGATTTCATCCGATCTCTATGGTGATAGGTACATCAACTTTTTCCTGAGTGCTCTGATAGAGTACCCTGCAAGTGTTTTCGAATACTTTGCATTGAGCAAGTAGGTAGCTCAAAGTTTTCTTATGTTTATTTTTTCGAAATTTAAGTCTTTATTAAAAGATACTGGTAGTACAGTCATACGCAGGTGAACTGTCAACCTTGCCATGGTTCTTGATTCAGCACTATGTCCACTAGCCCGCAACCGTGATCCAATGGATCCGAGTTCAAATCTCGGTCGTACCCTTCTATGAAAATTTGACAAAGCTATCGATTTTTCTCCATATATGGAGAAGTTGTCGGCTGCTCGTTAAAGGGTAAGTTAGTATTGGTTAGTATACAGTCAAGGTATACAGTCAAGGAAAACTGATTAGGTGAACTGGTCGCCGTACTTAACTGAAATATTGTTGAAAAACGGCGTTAAACCCAGTGACAATAACTATGTCCTATGTTTTAGCATGAAATTTTATTTTTGGTCCTTATAATTATGTCACAATAATTTAGAACATACTCAGTTTGACACTTTTTGTGGCCTTAAACATAGTTGAAATCGTCAGAACCAAGCCTTAGTCGCGAACTTACATAGTGTTATTTGTTACCACGGTGAATTGTCTGTCTCCATTGTTTTAGGATCGGGAGAAAATGGACTTGTGTCATATGTCATCTGGTGGCCGCCTTAGCATTGATTGTAGCTACAGCCTTAACATACACTGCCGGTAAGGAAGCGTTATGAATGATTTGTGCGTGTTTGTTTACTTCAATCAAAACTTAGTTCCCAATTGATAACGTATTAATACAATACAACAACAAAAAAAGTCTGTAAGGACCACTTCTTAGAGAGTGAAATTATCGTCTTTATTTGGTAATGGTATTTATCAAGTAATAAAATAAACTTGAATGGCACTTACTGTCACGTGGTCTCAAAACAAAACTGGTATTTCTGCGCAGGTTTGTCTGCACAATAATCACGTATAATTTTTTTTTGAGAATTTGAATAACTTGATATTTAAGATGACACGAAGTATAATTTACAGCAACTAGAGCTATAGCCCTTAGCTACATTTTTTGTATTCGACATTACGCAGGATATACCAAGTACATGTAGATTCGTACATCCAATAAATTGTTTTTAATTTGTCGTCCCATGAGCCATACTTGTAAGCAATACAATTAATACACGCATGTTTCTGAACGCAATTATGCATCTTATAATTACAGGAGAAAATACCACCATGTTAGCGACAGGAACAGCTTTCATTTTGATAGGAAAGATGGGCATTACAGGGGCATTTAGTTCGGCCTACGTAATTACACCAGAGTTATATCCAACCACATTGAGGTAAACAACCGACCAACCAATCCAACAATCAATGAGAAATGAGAAAATCAACTAATTACTCTAAAAGAATAATAAATTACTCTATAAAAATCAATTTGTTACTCTACAAAAATCAATTAATTATTTTATAAAGGAAAAACAGTTAATTACTCTGTAAAATAATCAATTAATTACTCTATATCGATCAATTACTCTATAGAAATCAATTAATTACTCTATAGATAACTCTACAAATATCGATTAATTGATCAATTAATTAATTAATTAATTAATTAATAATTAATCAATCAATCTATCTATCTATCTATCTATCTATCTATCTATCTATCTATCTATCTATCTATCTATCTATCTATCTATCTATCTATCTATCTATCTATCTATCTATTAATCAATCAATCAATCAATCAGTCAGTCAATCAGTCAATCAGCCAATCAATCAATCTACATATGAATTAATCAACCAATATCAGAAATCTATTCTTGATTATCTGCAAAGTGGTTGTTTGTTTTTATAGAATTATTTGCTCAAATCAGTTTATAGGTCAGGCCTTTTCACTCATTAACATACTCAAACCATTAACTTATAACATTGTATGATTTATCTAATCTTACAGAAATACTGGCCTCGGTGTTGGGTCATTCATGGGGAAGGTAGGCGCGATGATCGCGCCTTTCTCTAGAAATGTTGTAAGTACATGTAAATATACATACAGTCAAACCTGTGAACAAAGGCTGCCTTTGGGAAAGACAAAATGTAATCTTTATTGACAGGTGGCCTTTCCTCGGAGGTAAGTTTGGTCTAAATAATCAATGGCAGTTTTTCAAAGAATGATCTTTATTTAAAGGGTGGTCTATATTCGGAGGTGACCGCAAGCACAGGTTTGACTGCAGTACTTAATGGTGTTTCTGGCTTAGTTTTGATTTATGACAGTTCCGTGATCTTTAGCAAACATTTTTATGTGATATAATCTCATGGTAAATGTTAAGACTAGGGTCCGAGATTATAAAACTTGAGATTGATGTACGAGCTCAATTCTCATATCTTGATTTCTAATGTTTCAAAGTTATTTGTGATCAGGCAACAATGATATTCTCATATCTTGACTTCTAATGTTTCAAAGTTACTTGTGATCAGGCAACAATTATATTATTAAAACATGATTCCATCAGCATAATTGACCTGAATATTTATTAAAACATTTATCAGCTCTATCGTCACTCAAACTGATTGTACTGCGACCATAAAAAGTAATGGTACATATTAGTACAATATAGAGCTATCAATGCATGAATGTAACTATCGTAGATGAATCCTGCACAGGCCAGGATTCGGATCTAGACTGTTTAGCGCAGGAATTTTGCACACAAGTCTAAACCATGATCCCTCTCTTGAATAATTTTCATCATTTTCTCTTTTCAGTCTCATTCCATCAAATGGTTACCAGCGTGCGTCTACTCAGTGTTATGTTTGATTACAGTGTTTTTACTTGCTTTTGTGCCGGAAACCAACGGCGTAGAACTTCCGCAGACAATAGAAGAACTTACAGAATGGTATCGCGTAAATAAGTTTGAACTAAAGTTCGGTAAAAACCGTCACGCGGGTAACCAGAAAAACGCCAAGTTCATGGTACCTAATGAAACTGGGAATTCAGATATGGAATGACGAGTGTTGTCAGTATATCTTAATGAGAAGTTGCCATTTATTAATAATGCATTGAATTTAAGAAACGAAAGATCTTTATATTTCATTTACTTGTCTTTTTTCTTTCGTTATATGTTTATAAATGTTCAGTCGGCAAACAGTTCATGTGGGGTTACAAAAATATTCATCGATATCAACGAATTGTCGCCAGTGTAAATATACTACTGCTTTAAAGATTGTTCTTTTCCGTTTTTTGTTTGTTTTCATCTAAGTATCTAAATCAGTCATATTATGTAATCATTGGTAGCCAGACACATATGCCTCTGTCACATTAATTGATTAATTAATTACAATCAATTGTTCGAGGTTTCCGGTTTCGAAAAATGAATTTTATAAATCTGGGGTTTGGTCTTTTAATTTATTTAAGAAACTCTTGTCCAGTAGTATTTTTGATTTGTATTTTATTTTTGTTATTTTCAAATATTTGTTAGCAGAAGCCTGTTTTGTTACCATTTTCCATTTTTCAGTTTTATTTTTCTGTTTTTTGTTGAAATTAGTGTATTGTTTTAAATACCATCATGTCAGTTAACCCAGTATATTATATAGTAAATCATAAGTGCACTAGAAAACATGTTTGTATACATGCATGCCTGCAAATGTGCATTTATGCATGAATTATAATAATACACAAATATACAGACGGACGGACGGACGGACAGACAATTAATTATGTATTTATGTATACAATATTTTTCTGACGTCTTTCTTGCGTCAAGAAATATAGTCAAAATCAAACAGCTGAAAATGTAACCAGCTGTTTTCAATACAGAAATATTATAAAAATTACATTGATAATCAGAATTACGATCACTATAAGTCTTCAGTTTTTGTTACGTTGTTTGTGTTATGTAAATGTTTGTTAATTATTTAGATAACAATAAAATTAAAACAAAATGTTTGCTTGTATTTTAAACATCTGTTTGAATGAAAAAAATATGTAACCTCAGATCCGTTTCTTCATTCAAAATTAGGTTGGTATTTCCTACGTGAATCTGATTAGACATTTATAAAACCATGTTAGCTTTGAATTAGTGATTTCGTAACAGGATTTGGCAAAGTTTACAAAAATCTCCTAAAACCTCCTCGAGATTCATATCTAGAGTAGAAAATACCAGGCGGGGTTTTTAAGTCGAATTGTGTAAACATTTTCCAAACCAGACGTAAAATTACTACCGCTCCGAACTGACGTGAAAGGGAGGTAACTGTTCCAACCATAATGCGAATGGTGAAGTAATGCTGTCTCCTGTTTGTTCTTCGGAATTATTTAAATAAAAACAATCAATCAAGCAAACAAGCAAACATTGATAATAGTTAATGTTTTATAATTAAAAGCCAAGGAAGATATGGCATACTGTGCGAATGAAAATGTTGTTTCACGACATTCGCAGAACTCCCAGAAACTGAAACTGTTTCGAGGATAGTTTCGTCTCGGATATGTGAATATATCGCCATTTTTGTTTACTTTTTAATTTGCATATACGATATAAAGACAAATATGAGTGAACAACAGACTCACTCTGAAAATAGCACTCCTATATAACTCTTGTATGTTGTTAACGAGCGGTTCGTCTATATATACTGTATACTGTATAGCGAAGTGTGTAGAACTACATGTTGATGTTTGTTTGTTTCCAGTATCTGTTTTTATTTCATATACAGCCATCTATAATTGCCATTCAATAATCATTCACTCATTTTTGATCATTTATCATCATAACAATTAACACAACTGGCCAAAGATTACGCTTATTCAATTTTCGTCACGCATACGCACTATAACTACCATTGTTTCATGTCTTCGGTCAGTAAACATGCTCTTATTTACGCTCATACTGGCAGTATAAACCTCCCTACCAAGTAGACATAAGACATCTTACTATCATAGCCCAAGTGCATCTCAGCATACTGGCCAATTATACATAAACATAACATCTCTGATAAGGGTTACAATCCTTCCCACCTTTTGATATCCTTTGTTAACACATTTTACTTAATTCTATATGGATTCTGTGTACATAAAATCATTCATCACTTCAGTCTAGACTACATTTTAGCCTGATTTTAAGAAATCGGGAACAATATCAAAATACAAGACACAGTTTTTATTTATATTGGGTAGGATATGAAACATTTGCGTAATTTAATACGAAAAAATATATGTATGGATATATTGACCAACAACAATGAATATAAAACTGTAAGGCATTTGATTATCTAGATACCACACGTACGGATTACCGATTCAGTAAAAGCGTGAATATTTTTCTTGAAAGTTGGTGATAAATTTTTATTTTAAAGACTGCTTAATATTTTCGAAATTCATGTTTTATGCATCAAATTGAAGCAAATTCTAGACCTACACTCAATTGTTTCCTAAAAAATAAATTGCCTATCCAAAACGTACATAAAAAGATAATAGTTCAGCATTTTATTATACTCATTTGCGAAGTAATATGTATTTAAGACACGTTACGCTTCACACTCCGTTAGCTGGTGCCCAATTAGCGAAATACACCCCATTTCGTTTTTCATATCCGCTCGGTTGTAATTGCCTAACAAGATTGACCAATCACAGCGCTTGTTACAAAATCAGCTTACTCGCTTAAAGGTGGTCATTTCAAACATTGATAAATGCAAACACGGAAGGAACAACTGTGATTTTGTTATTGTTCTGTCTTAGAATTAGCGCATTTTAATCCATTTGTTGTCTTTAATAGCTTGAACATCGTCTGTTATCGAATTATTGGTTTTCGTGTGACTTGATATCGTGATAATGTAGTCTAGATTTTAATCCGTTCGGGTTAGTGGATTTTGGCTGTGCGCCACGGAAGGTGTATTTAGCGTTATATTCATTTATAAAAAAATGCTATCGTTGTACTCATTATGATAATATTTCATTAATTTGACGATAAGAAGGATATTCAATTTCAGATATTTATTAATTAATCGCAAAATGGCGACGCCACGGTCTGGAACAAAAGGCAAGCGCATGTTGCCAAATATTCCACAGAAAGGCAATGGTGTGAAACGTGGAGTAACGTTTAATTATGAGACAATAGAAACCTCCATTGGTGGAACACAGACCCCTGGTAGAATAAAAAGTGACCCACTAAGTCCGATGAATAGACTTAGCAATGACGAGGCCTCACTGAGGTCAGAAACTTCCGTTACTTTGGATGAAAGTGGGCGTGACCTCAGCAGTAACAGAAGTGATGAGGATCTAGCACCTTTTAGTGTTCATTCTTTGGTGGATACAAGTAAATCTAATACAAATGTATCTGTGGAAATTGCTGTGGTTAGCTGTGAATCAGACAAGGAGAACTGCCCTAATGGTGTGCATTTAGACAGAACACCAATGAAAGGCAATCATTGCATGATAGCTAATGGTTTTGATGCTATCGACACGAAACAGTTTGTAACACCAAGTCCTATCATGAAGACTCGACAAAGAACACCATTGCGACGACACACATTAGATGAGAAATTGTTAGGAACTCCGGAATGTTATGCTGTTGTTCAAATTGATAAGAAACGTTACAATTTTGGAAATGGAGATTCAAGAAATGGTGATAATGAGGATAGCTGTAGTGTGACTGTTGCTGTGAGAGTTCGGCCTTTCAGTCAGAGGTACATAATTATATATTACTGTGTGTTTGAATCAGCAATGCATAAACATTTTAACCTGTCTGTATATCTTATATCTATGTTGATATTTTAAAACAGATTCATTTTTACATAAATTTCTGTGAAATTATTACAAACTTGTACATTATCATGATTATGTTATGACTTGTACAGTAGAGTAGACACAAAGCATAATATTCAAGTTTAAAAAAAATATGTGTCAAAAGCACTGCAACAAAATTAACATATTACATAAAAGTCACTTAAAATGTTCTGATTAATGGATTTAATTTTGTTCGAACACACCTTTACTTGTTTCGACTTTTTTTAATTTTATGTCAAATACTTTTAAACTAAGTTCTTCACATTTGCATATTTTCTGTTTAAATACATACCAGCTAGTTTTAAGTCTATCTTGATCTTACTATAGAATTGGGTTTATTGTGTTTAAATACACAGTAAATTATGTTTACATGCTTAAGTACTCTTCAACAATTGAAGGTAGCAATAAACAGTCAATCAAGCATGAGGTATAAGTGTCTTTAATCCCATTATCTGGGGTAATTATTCTACAAGAGTGCCAAAAGTAAATATTTTTGTCTCTTGTATGAATGAACGCACTGATTTGTTGTACATTATAAATATCAAGCATGTATATTTTAGTTTATTTTAGTTTATGCTGCAGGGAGAATTTAGACTTTGTTAACTTGCTGCTTATCTTGTAAGCTGTCGATGAAATTAATAGAATTGCTTTTGTTATGAAAAATGTACAAATTTTTTATGATTAAAAATGATAGGGTGGACTAACTAGTGCCTGTGGCATTTTTGTCTTTGTATGTAAGATTTTATCATATTTTTAAAGAGCGTTGTCTGAATCAATGTAGCCATCATTTGATGATCTTTTAATTTAACTTCTAAAGATTTTTATTGCTCAAATTAGTATTAATTAATTTAATTGGTCTGTATTCCACTCTGCTTCAGGGTACTAAAACTAATGCATTTCCATGATTCACCTTTGAAGTAGAAAAATGACATAATAATTGCATTCAATGAGATTTTTGTTTGTAAACTAACATTATAAATGTTTTCAGTTATATAATCATACATTATCGATATTTGTTGTTTTAGTTAAAATTAAGATCAAATGATAATAATTGTTGTGGCTGTGGTTGATTTAAAACTTAAAATTTAACACCTTTGACCACCATCTGTTTTTATGTAATCATAAAGATTATGTAATTTATGTCTTATTTAGGGCTTTCATTTGACCCTTACCGGCTTCTTGAAACTGCAGAAATACTTGTCAGACATTTGGTCCGACAAAGTTAGAATTTCTGTCTGACCAAATGAAAATGTGTATGACCGAATGTATTATGAATAAGTAATAAATGCTGTAAATTGTGCTGGACTGCCAGACATCTGGTCCAGTACTTGCTGAAAAGTTATTGGACCTGCTCGAAATTTGCTCGACATGTCTGACATTCTGGCAACTTTCGGGAAGCCTGCCCTAAAGTAAACAGCATTTTGACTCTTGAAATCAGTAAACTAAAGCTTTTGACTCTTGAGAATTTGTACCGAAGGGTCAAATTTGCAATAATTAAAATTAGAAAAAAAATGTTGAATCCTTGAATTATAATCAGCCAAGGGTAATTTTTTACCTTCAACTTTTGAAAACCCTGCTCATTATTTTCCCCTATTTCCCCTCAAGATGATAATTTTCCTCTTCCTAAAGGGCAGGCCCCACCACATTTCCCTTAAAGGAGAAAACCACTGTTAATGCACTGACCATAAGTGACTTCTAAAGCTATTAGCGCATTATACTTAACCTATTTAAAGTGGTGTTATATTGTAGGTAGCACTGTTTATTTTTGTCACACCAAGCATAAGTATCTTGTATCTATAGGAAATAGGATTAGGTGCTGAAGGTGTTTGGCAGTAATTACTTTACACCAGAAGTTGTCACAAATATCCTGTCTATCACATTCACAAAAGCTGGCTATTCAGCTTCAAGTGTACCTCTTCCTAGCTTAAACAATTCTATATCTGTATTGGCTATTTGTTTTTCCTGTTGATATTTTTGGGTTGTTCATTGTTCAATCTATTGTAGGAATTTTGTGATGAAGTGAAACACTGAGGATTTCCATGTCATGAAAATTTTCACTAATTTATATCTTGAAACATTTTTACTGTGGTTGTTATAAAAACAAATTATTGGTTCTTGGAAACAGGGGCCATTGGTTCTTGGAAGCACGGACCATTGATTCTTGGAAACAGGGGCCATTGGTTCTTGGAAACAGGGAACATTGGTTCTTGGAAGCAGGGACATTGGTTCTTGGAAACAGGGGCCATTGGTTCTTGGAAGCAGGGACCATTGGTTCTTGGAAACAGGGGCTGTAAGATCTCCAGAATTATGAAATATATTTACTCTTTGAGAAATATTACAGTTGAATAATACAAAAATAAAATTACTTGTTTTTAAAATTGATGCACCACATACCAAAAGTTGTCGGACGTGTCAGACAAATTTTGAGCAGGTCCAATAACTTTTTGGCGATTTTTGGGGCACAATTTACAGCATTTATCACTTATTTATAATATATTCAGTCAGACAAATTTTCATTTGGTCAGACAGAAATTCTATCTTTACCTGATCAAATGTCAGGCAGTATTCCTGTTCCGGCAGTTTCGAGAAGCCTGGTGTCAACTCCTGTTTTTACAAAACTGGTTTACTGTACATTGACTGGACAAAAAAACCATGTCATAGGGCTTAAACATGGAAAATCTGTTAATTAAATATTTCTGATGTTATGTATATATTGAATATTTCAGGGAGTTGTCAGATCCTAACGTACGCAATGTTGTACTCATGAGCGGAAATGAGACAAAGGTCAAGGCTGACAGTGGTTTCGTGCACAGATTTGCGTATGATTTCTCGTTTTCATCTTTCGATCCAGAGGACCCTTGTTTTGTGTCGCAGGAAAATGTTTATCGTAATCTGGCTCGGCCTCTATTGGGGAAAGCTTTCGAAGGTTACAATACTTGTCTCTTTGCATATGGACAGACAGGCTCTGGGAAAAGTTACAGGTAGGTTGTTGAACAAGGTTATTACTGGGGTCACAGTCATAAAACCCTGTAAATGCATCAATTAGACTTTTAGAGCCAGCATTAAACTGACCAAAAACAAACTATTTTGTCTTCAATAAATTACTAAAATTTATTCCATTTCTAAACACTGAAATTTGACCAGTTTCTTATCAGACCAACTAAATATTAATGGCCCTCATGTCGAATAGAATTCATTTGATTTTTAGTCAATATATGCTATGGACTAGTAATATTTTTTCCAGTCCAGTCAATTTAATGTTTGTGAGTCATATGGTCCAGTGATAGTTCATTGTCTTTTGCATGCACTGCAAAAAATACAGTATTACCCTTGAAAACAGGACCCCTTCGGGACTGGATAAAAAGGCTGTTTTTTGGAGAAATTCAGTTTTTAGAGAACTATTGATTATAGATTTAAGAAAAAATGGAATTTGAAAAATCGTCCAAATTTCAGATAATTCCAGTTTTCAGGTCTGGTTTTTTGGGGTTACACTGTACTTGGGACGTTAGGTACATAGCCCTTTTGTACTTTGTTATTAATTACATACTTGTATACTTAATTTATACTTTGTTGGTATACTTCTTTCTTTTGTACTTAACTATTCTTTTTATGCCCAGTGTGTCTGTAGAGGAATTTACTGGCTTAAATTGTACATACTTCAGTTATTATGAGAAGTTATAAACAGTTGTATTCATGGTGACCTAGTATAATTGTCTCCACGTTATTGAATTGTCCCAATATTGAACTGTCTACCATACATTGCTATTAGTTGTAGGCCATTTTACCAGATATTGTTGAAAATCCATTTATTTTACCCTTTTATTGTTAAAAACCTTTTATTCTTCGTTAGATCTACCTCATTGAATTGATGAGAAAGGTGCTCTATATAAACTATACAGATTCAATATGTTGTAGTTCATACAGTAACCAATTACTAGGGAAAATAAATTGACTCTCCATTGTATGCTGTTTTCAATTTTGAATTTTTTAAATTAACCTTTAGATATAGAGGATTTTGTGCCCTCAGCTTGCCTATTATTTCCTGTACTTTTAGTATACAGTGTTGAGTATTAATTAAATTATATAAAGGCCATATTGCATTTTGATTTTCATGTATTACTGTTGAAGATGATTAGTTATGATCTAAGTATGGATGGCTTCCTAATTTATTTTATCCTTTTATTCATTGGTGTACTATTTCATTTGTTTAGGTGTCCGATATTTATGAAGTATAATTGAAATTCATGCTGTGTAAGGTAAACTGCACTGTGGACTACCTTTTATGTTAAAATCAGCTGTCATTCATGGTTTGATAAATTGTCCTGATTAAAATGGTATTTGCTCTTATGAAATATTATATCTATATTCTGAATTAACTATTGTTGAAAATCTGTGTACATTAAACGAAATTTTGTAATTATGCATTAATTACTGTGATCCTGAATCGAACTAAACCCACTCCTTAATATGAAACTGAAATTGATCGGTTTACCGGATGAGCCACTTATTTTAAACATTCTTTACATTACTTATAGAATTATTTGTTAAATAGACAAAATAAGGTTTTAATTTAATTTAAAGGGAAGTATGTATATATAGTGTCACAGTACTAGTATTACTGACATAATTTAGATAAAATATTGAATATAATTCAAGATAAAAGTCTGAAGAATGCTGGTATGATTGATTTAGTTGAATGAAATTTGTAATTTTGTTTTGGCGATGAGGTTATGGAACAACCCATCAATTTTGTTGTTATTCTCTGGGTTCATTTAGCATCGCTGCAACATTTAGGGTCATTTAGTGACTTTCCAGCTATAACAGTGGAGGAAGACTCCAGGCTTACATCTGGGTAGAACCTGTGACCTCCCATAAGCTAGCTGGACAATTTCTTTACATAGGATATTTGTCCCAGGTGGGATTTGAATTCACAGAGGTGAGGGGCTAGTGACTACAAGTGAGAGACCATAACCACTTAACCACAGAGGACCTTATGACCTATCAGTACTGTACTTAGTCCTCAGACAAAATCTTACAACGAACATTTTAAGTTTAGAAAAATCATATCATGAGAACCCAAATAATACATGTATATATATATATACTGGTATACATAGAAGATATTGCTTCTAAGTTATAAAACTTCAGTTTGACCTTAAAATAAATGTCAGTTGTGCATAAAGGCCTTTTTCTGTCTGTTGGCGGTCGTTGTGGACGGACTTCACTGTATATCGATTCATATGGTCTTAATTATTTATGGAGTAATTCAATTTCTTGGCCTTGCTTGCTAGGTTTGCTTGTAGGTCATGTATACATTTGCATCTGTATAAGGTATTGGTCAGTGCTGGTCTTTGTTATAATATCAACCTATCAGCTCCATTAATCTTAACTCGTTATTTAGACTCCTTTATTTTGCCTTAAAGGTTTTTGTTGTATTGACATCAAAATATTCAATAATAGTTTGACGTAATAATTTCCTGTTGATGTATAACCTATAATGTAATTATGTAATTTCTTAATTAGGCCTAAAAAAAGGTTTGTTTCAGGTTACCTGACCAACCCAATCTTTTACCCGCTTACTCATAAGTTTTTATGGCATCCAAATCTTAGTGCTATATTGTAATTTTCACAACAGTGTTGCCGATATATGTAAAAAAAACCAATCTTATAAAAAAGAAAAAATCCCTACCTGCAGATCCATATTTTTTTTTGCATGTAACCAGAAACCAACCTTTTTTTGTTCAGGCCTTATGTATTAAGCCTCTTATGTTGCCTTGATCAATTGAAACTCAGCCATGTATATATTGCCCATCAATACCATACTGCTGAAATTTAGTTTTTGGCCAAAAATATTCAGTATGATGTGTTATAAGCTGTGTAGATTCTCACTTATAAGTCAATTCAGGTAACTAGGGCGCAATGGTCTTTGATGAAGGCAGGACAGCACATAGCCACCTGTTTAAAGTCTCTCTTAATGTTGTATTTTTATACAAAACCTTTTAATTCAATGCTTGCACCTGATATAATGATAACAATAATAATGATAAATGTATTTTTTTTAACTTTTGTATATTTTTTTGCCAATTTTGAAAAGTATGTTAACATAATCATTATTCCTGTAGTCTGTACCAGTGCTAACCTTATTCTCTGCAAGTAACTGCCAACTTAAAGTAAATTAGAGGTTGAGGACTCACTGTCAGAGACAATGTCTTCAGGGCTCAACAATTTTTCTCAGGCTACTCGTCCTGCATCTAACAATTTTAATTAGTTCTACATCAATTTCAACTTGTCCGGAGTGAATTTCTACTCGTAATTATTAGCAGACGAGTGGATTTGTCGAGCCCTGGTCTTAAATCAAATTGTAATCTATTGAGAAGTTTGGCTACCCCTTGGTATCGAACTTCAAAACCCCAGGTCTGTGGACCTGATGCTCTCCATATCTAGGTAAATGGACAGGCAGTAATAATTGTGATAATAATCTTTCTTATAAATTCAAAATTTTACTTCTGTTTTCAGCATTATGGGGCATGGAGAAGACACAGGAATTATTCCGAGATTTTGTGAAGAATTGTTCTCACGAGCTGATGTTGCAAGAAGTCTTGATCAGGTAAATTAGGGGACATTTAGGGGCAATAGAATAAAACAAGCTGTTACTTTTACTTTCCTGATTAAAATAACTGGAGTTGCTTAAAGGTGCCTTAAATAAACCTGATTTGACTGCAGTACAAAAATCAATAACATTGTATTACTTTGAAGTTTAAACTGTTAACATGCGGTACATAACGCATGAAGTATTTTGTTCCATTGTTATAAGTTTGTTCACATTATAATTAACATTCCTGTCATTCATTTTGCGATTATTGCATGTTTGGTGCCAATGACTGACCGAGTCAAATCATTGATGAGCGTAGCCCAACAATTAATTAATCAATTTAATATCAAGGTTTGTCAGTCTTCTATATTCTTCACTGTTTCTTCGTAACAATCAAGCCTTTAATTGCTATATATTGATTAGAAGGGTTGTTTTACAGATGTGTTGATATTTAGGCTATTGTCTGTACATTAAAAACTGTGACACACAAATTAATCATTGTATTGATTGTTAACCATAAACTGTTATATACAACTTTGGCTTGTATAAATCTATTGTGTGCTGGTCAAAACTATTTTGAGAAATATTGCGTGAATTGTTATCTTAATTCATATATTTATAATTTTATTCTTTTTATTATCCAGAAGGAAATGTTTGCGTCCACCAAATTATAATAAAATTATAATAAATTTGTGATGCCTTATGATTTTAATTTTGAAGTTTGATTTTTCATATGTCATAACTGACTTTTAATCAATTATTGAACTAGACAACACACAGCGAGCTAATGTATGCAAAATTTTCATGAAGTGCGAAATATTTGATTTTTAGCTAATGTTGCAGGTGACAACTGTGTTTAACTGTTTGAATGCCATATATTTATTTCACGCCTGATGAGTATGACTGGCATGTTTTTTTTTTTCAATTTTATTGTACAACAGTGAAGTCAAAATCTTAGCTTAATTGTTTTTTTGATTAAACAGTGAAATGAATTAAAACTCACTCTGCATCTGATATCTGTCGTATTTGACTACAATGATAAATATATCATCATTGTCAATTATTCTCAAAAAACAAGCATCCAGTTACCAGTGTTCTCATTAGGATTTGTTGAATAGGATTAAATAGAAAAGTAACAGGCTGTCAGGGGGGGGGGGCTCAGGGGCGTGCCCCCCACATGCCCCCCCTCTTTGGGATTTTTTTTGCCAGTTATAACCAGTTTGTTAGTCGTTTTAAACAACCTTTTGGGTTGGCGGCCAGTTCCTTATGAGAACACTGGTTACATGTAGTTGCTTTAGCCTTTTATCAAACAAAATAAAAACATTATTGAGATGATTTCACACATATCTATATTGTGTATTTTTGGCATCTAGACACATTAAAAAGAAATTCCTTGTTTGATCTGTAATTTTTTTCGATAACTTTAACAGATACCAAAATTTTAGGCTGATAAATTACAAGTACCACATGATCAGGCAATAGAAAATAAGCCTGAGATTCTCATCTTAACCTGCCCCTCATTTTTTTCACTGGGTCTATTGCCATTTTTCAACAATTTTTCATTTATGCCTGCATCTCATGAATTGGTTCCTTAAATTATTATTAAATTATATATTTAAAAAAAAAAATGTGTCCAAATTTCAATTTATAAATCCAAGTAAGAAAGAACAAGTATGAAAATTATTTGATGCAAATCACCCATTTTAAATCTTTCAGATGCTTCCAATTTGGAAATCCATCATTACCAAGCTTTATATAATTTTTGCTATAAAGAAGTAAATTTGTTACACTCAAATACACTAATCCAGATCTATCTATCTTTTTTCAAAAGGGAAAAAATTGGATGATCATGGATTTCCCTTAGTGTTTCTGTTTAAGGGCCCCAGGGACTCTCAATGCAACATGTTTAGGGTCCTTGGAGAAAAATTAGGGACCCCAGATATGGTATTTTCAATGACTTTATTTATGGTCATCTCCATCTGATAATTTCAGGTTTTGCTCAAAGCATAAAAAGCTATGCAAAGAGTTATATTTCAGTGATGTGCGTCTCCGGGGACGCAAGATTTTGGAAAATAGGCCCCATGGCCAATGTAATGCATAAGGACACAGATCTCCTTTGAAGGGAAAACCTTGGATGAGAAACTAATATTTTAGTTGATATTGCCTAGTGTCTGTATTTATCATAGAATGTTATCATACAGACATCTTGTAAAGCAGATTAAGTTGGATTATTAAGTGTTAACTTGAGATTTATGTATACCATGTTTGACCAGCGTTTAAAAGTCCTCTCAGTACTATTATCTCTGGAGTTGATCAATTTGATCACTCTGTTTGGGTATTTTGTAATACCTTCATTATTCAATATTTTCTTGAATCTACTTTTGACTTAAGATTTGCCCCAATTTTGTTATCACTTTTACCAAAAAAATGTTTGACAAAAAGTGTGAAGAATTTTTTAGCAGTTCAGTTATCTGTCATACTTTTTGATTCCTTTTGTCTTTTATGAAGAAGTTTATTCTGTTGGCATATACATTGATAGATCTATACCAAAGAATGGCTTTTGTTCTGAATAAAGGCCAATTGCATGTAATTGTTTTTGTATTTCTATCCCCCAGATGGCCTTTGATCGCAGGTTGATCTGTATTACAATGTATGTATCTACTCTGCTCATCAGATGAATGTTGGTCCCTGTATAGTTGTACATGGTTCTGTCTTTGTTGCTCATCTAAATAATAAAATGATAGCGGGAGCATCTGCAGTCAAATGGTTACGGTCTCTAACTAGTAATTTCTAGCCTCTCATCCCATTCAAATCCCACTTATGAGGAAGCTGGATACGACTTTTTCAAGAAATTCCTTGTTTGATGACAGTCGGACCAGTGTAGTTTGTGAGTGGAGGGACTTTCACTGTCCCAAATAGCAAAGTTGTTTAAATTTACTATGAAACGTCAGTGGTTCCACCTAGGTGTATACCTTGGGGTCTTCCTCCACTGTTAAAGCTGGAAAAATAGCTAAATGGCCCTTGCTGTTTTGTGTGTTGTAGAACCTCAATCACTGCTTAACATTTGATTTCTTTCAATCCTTATTCAAAACTTCTTTCCATTTTAACACCTTGCTAATGGATTCATTTAATTTAAAAGATAAATATTTAACTTTAACAAACATTTAAGATTAAAAATATTTTGTATCCTAAATGCTAATTGCAAAGCTTACATTATTTGAATATATTAAATGGTGACCAGAGAATAAATATAATATTTGCACAAATTGGTTTGTATGCTTAAATAATAATAAAATAATGTATTCATGTACAAATACACTAAAAAATCAATTAAAAAATAAAGATTTTTAATGGTATTTACTATGGTCCAGATTGTTAGAGTGATATATTAATGTAAGAATAATTCAGGGCTCGACAAATCCACTCGTCCGCTGGTAATTATGAGTAGAAATTGACTCAGGACGAGTTGAAATTACTATAGAACTAGATAATATTCTAAGCTGGTCAATTTGCAGGACGAGTAACCTGAGAAAAAAATTGCCAAGCCCTGGTAAATTGTACCCTGGTGTTAAATGGTGTATAGTCTTTGTATAGGGCTTCATTTGGGTTTGTACTTTTCTATGTCTGACTATTCCTTTACAGTCAAACCTGTGTACAAAGCAATCCATTGTACCCCTTTTTACAGACATACTAAGTATCTTGACTAAGATAGCGATTTTAAGCTAAAAAATCATGATCAGGGGTGTAGAAATGAGCTAGACGCCAGAAAAATTGACCAGCTATTTGAGCATTCTCACAGGTTACTTCCCACTGAGGGAACCTTTAGGTCCCCCTTCTACTGTTGGCAGCTTTTATGCACCCTGCATGCTACCGTATGTGTGTAAAATAAAAAAATTATCCTATTTCGTTTCCACTGAGCAAAAAACAAGAGAGTTATATAATTAAAGACTACTGCCTCAGCTTAGATATTCTATGAAAGCAGCCCTCAAACTTTGGTGCAGTTTTCATTTATTCTGATGTTCGTTTTGGTCTGCTGGTATTATATTAGTATATTTGAAATTAAGAGTGGTATTTTTAGCATTTCAAATGATTTCAAAAGGTTTCAAATGACCCTGGCTGATAGTGGGACATTAGACCCCAGTGAAAAAAAGCTATATAAAAAATCTTGCATGGCATAGCTTTTTGATAGTTAAATGTTTTTGACAAAATTCTCATGATTATTATGTTGTGTACAAGTAATACGGTACCCTTATTAATTAAGGTGCCTATGACAATTCTGTTGGATCTAAAAATCCACAATATACATGTTACATGTGATTGCTAATATATTGTCTCATGTTTATTGTCTGGCTAGGACATACTACATAATATTTATGCAGTGTAAATAGAACAACACGGTTGATTTGTTTGTGTAACTTTGTTCATATCTAAACACTTAAAACATGATTGTACCAGTATAAATACTTATCTGTTTAGCTCTTAAGATTATTTACCGAAGGTTTAATTTACAGGTCATTGTCTAAATCAACACCCATTGAACACTTGTGAAGAATTCCTCTTTCTTTGAAGAATCTCTCGTATTATAAAAACCCTAATAAAGATTTCTGATTGTAAATAAGAATTGTATATAAATTTTGATTTTGTTCAAATTCAAAACATTGTTGTCGCTTTCAAATGGGGGAAGATAGCGTGTAAATATTGACTCATGATTCAATTTTAGGATTTAGGTGCAAAGTGCGTTGTTTTTCAAAATGCGGTGTTTAGTTACTTTTTAAGATATAAATAGGCAGGTTATGTTGATATTAAATGTCATTTACTTGTAAACAAAATGAGATAAGAAATTGAACAAAAGGCTCACTTATTATGTATCGGTAATAATAAATTAAGAATTACTGTTTTGACTGAAAATTTACTCTGTGAATTAAAATATAATAAATGACATTTTTTTTAATTCTGCTAATAATATTTACAAAAAGATACTTGATTGACTGTTATGTATGTCTGGCTCCTGGCTTCTTGTTTCCCATTTCGTGACAAGCTAAAAATAACAACCGTCAAACTAAGGCCATCAAATGAAAAGAAGAAAGATGGCCTTTATATACAGTTGTGCTTTATTCAGAGGTTTATATAGTCTGTTAAATCAGTAAATGTGAACTGAATTGTGGCCTTTGTTTCAAGGTTGATGTAAACATTGGTTTGATTGTGTAATAATAACGATGGTCAAAAATCTTTTTTTAATTTTGAGAAAATTTGCTCTTCCTTGTTGAATTGTGATCAATTGAATGAAGAAATTTATATAAGTGCAATCACTTATCTGTACATATATTTACACAAATTTAAGCCAAATTTTGCATCTTGGGATGGATTTAAATTGTATTTACATTGTTCAAGCACCCATTTATTTTTTATCAATCAATTGTTGAACTCAGAACATTTGTAAAGCTTCAGTTTTGGTTGGGCATGGTTCAAACATGCTGGGAAATGTTATTTTTGTATATTGTTTTTATTCTTGTGTTTTTTATATTTACAGGTGAAAATTCACGTTGAAATCAGCTTCTTTGAGATTTATAATGAGAAAATCCATGATTTATTAGCTTCATTTAACAAGGAGAAGAAAGTCAAGAAAGCTACAGTAGGTTATCTATAAGAATTCTTCTGTGTCATAATAGATTTGTCAGGGCCTTTTTTCCTTCTATAGTAGAGGCTGATATTCTGTGACTTCCCAATTGCAAAAAAGCCTCTTTTTTCCCAATGCAGGTCAGGCATTACTTATTGATGTATCTTGAAAGTCAGTTTACCATTTCCCAATTTGGCTGAAAATTGAGCTTGAATTTCCCGAAACAAAAGGCTAGGTCCCTTCCCAAATTTCAGAAAAAAGGCCCTTGAATACCTGCAGAATTTTGCTTTGAGATGAATTAGATTTGCTTGAAAAATACTTTGAATAATTACGCTTTATTGTTTTAATTTTAATTTGGCTTATCCAAGTATATATTAAGGAAAAAATCTTTAAAATCATGCAGTTTTACCCTAAAATTCAGTTTACATCAAGTTTTTTCTTCCAGTTTTTGCAAAAATATTGTGTTATTTTTCCCCAAATTCAAGAAAAGGGCCCCTTTCCCTACCAGTGAAAAAAGCCTAGTTATTCTGTGTCTTTGATAACTTATAGCCAGCAATTCTTGTCCACTGACAGTTTCTTGTCTGGCCTGTTTTGTTCCCCTGAAAGCTCTACCCACAAAAATCATGCCCCACCCATACAACAACCTCATCTCACTTTCCATCCAGTTGTAATATTTCATTCATGTTTCTTGGGTTTCTTGTCATAATTATATTTTCATTCAAAGTAATGAAGAAATTTTGTGAATAAAACCTGGACTATAAGATCAAAGACACATTTTAGAGATTGCTTATGATGTATTTCATGCTGTTTTATATTAGTTGGAACCAGACAGTACAGTATGGTTTGACATCCCAGGATCTTTGCTTAATTAAATTACCACCTTTTATCAATTATACTAGTTAGCCAATTAGACAGAAACTGATAATTATTTTTGCATTTCCATGAAAAAATAGCTAACTTATCAGTACAAAGCTGGCATGAAACTATCACTTTTATCACATGTCAAAGAACCATATTCACAAATATTAGTGAAACTTGATACAGATTTTGTGATAACTATTAGCCATAACTCACATTTAACTTTTGTCTTCTTTCTATCACATTTCCTTATCTGCAAATGTTTAATTGTCAAAATTTTTTGTATAAATTTACAGTTGAGAGTACGAGAGCACCCAGTTCTTGGACCATATGTTGAAGGTTTGTCAACATTTGTCGTGAACTCATTCGATGATGTGAATGGATGGATAACCCTTGGCAACAAGAATCGGGCGACTGCAGCAACGGGAATGAATGATAAATCTAGTCGGTCACACTCTGTGTTCACTATTGTACTAACACAAACAAAGGTATGCTGTTCAACTAACTGATTATACATGATGTATACCGATCTGTTACCAGTGATTTTTTTTGCAATTTTGGGAAAGGGTCTGGGTCTGGTTCAGTTGGGAAAAAATGCATGGTGTGATGCCAAAATTGGAAATTTTTAGGTCAGGAATTGGGAAAAATATCTTTATTTTTTATTGGGAAGGATCTGTTTGCTGAACCCAAATAAAAAAGGAAAAAAATTGCTGAGGACTCTCATGTTCTATGGATATAACATTTGATGATCTCTCACAGACATGCTTGTTTGTTAAATGTGAACGTTTACTTCAACAAATATCTCCAAAGAAAAGAGAGGAAGTATGAAAATTTTTGTCAATTTGTGTCATTCGTTAACTTGTTAGGTTAGAAAAAAGTCATGTTTAGGGTTGCTAAAAAAATTCAAGATAGATAGGTAAAAAAACATTTCTACTTTTTTTCTGAACATATGTTTTGTGAGAATATAAGTATGATTCATCTCCAAATATTTTCATGCTTTGGATTTGATGTAAGAAACTTCAGGGTTGAAGCCTTAAAATTGATAAAAAAGTTGGTCATGTTGTCATAAACGTGACTTTTTTCTCTCGCTGTGGTCATTTTATGCATAGGCATGCTTTGATTTTTTTGCAGTTTTGGGAAAGGGTCCTGGTCTTTTTCAGCTGGGAAAAAATGTGTGGTATGATGCCAAAATTGGGAATTTTTGGGTTGAGAATTTGGAAAAATGTCTTTATTTTCAATTTGGAAAGGTGTATTTACTGGACCCAAATAAAAAAGGAAATAATCACTGTTGTGGACATTAGCTCAGGCTTTACTGTAATTTGAATTATTTGATATTGCAGACAGAAATATTGGAGGGACAGGAACACGATCATTCTATCACCAGTAAGATCAATCTCGTGGATTTAGCAGGTAGTGAGAGGCAGTCACATGCTCAAACATCAGGAGAGAGACTTAGGGTAACTTTTATCTTGTCTTATTTTAGTGGTTGTTTATTCAAGTGTTGGGTTGTTGGTTATAACATTTAAGATTGATCTCAATGCTTGTGCTTTTATTATTCTCAAGTTCATGATGACAAATTTATACTTTTTTACCATATTCTGCATATAAACAAATTGATCAAAATAATAAATTGCTATAAGTACAAAACAAATTACAGTCATAAGTGTAGAAATGTTTTCATGGAGTTTGTAAGCTACTAAGAGCTGAAGGGGGGGGGTTGGGGGTTCACTGTAGTTTTGTATCTGTTGTTTTGGAAAAAGTAGCTGGCGAGAATGCTCAAGCAGTCAGTTGAGTTTTCTGGCTCATTTCTACACCTCTGACAGTCATATTGTTTACAGGGGTTGATATGTCTTATGTAACATTTGTTTTCCTTTCAGGAAGGTGCAAATATCAACAAATCATTACTAACATTGGGTAAAGTCATATCTCAACTAGCAGAACAGTCCAATCAATCAAACAAGAGGAAAGAAATTTTCATACCATACAGGGATTCCTTACTTACGTGGTTTGTATCGTGATAAATGCTCTATTAACTGACTTAGGAAGAGTAGAACAGTGGCCTATATGTTTACTTACCTAAGCCAGAAATAAACTGTTGGTTTTACGGTTATCCAACTGACCCGATGATTTAATGAGATCCTATCTCAAAGTTTCTAACTGCAAAATCCAATGTACGGAAATGGTTGGGGACGAATTGTACCTCCAAAGTTAAAAAAGTAGATAAGAAGTTTGTCTACCTACCCTGTACTTACCTTAGGCCTAAACGAAAAAAGGTTTGTTTCCAGTTACATGCCCCAAAAAATTTGGGTCGGTAGGTAGGGATTTTTTTACATTTTCTTTTACATATATCAGGAACACTGTTGTGAAAATTACAATGTAGCACTAAGATTTGGATGCCTAAAAACTTTTGAGTTGGCAGGTAAAAGATAGGTCGGTTGGGTAACCCGAAACAAACCTATTTTTAAGCCTTATTTTTTTAGTCATGTAACAATTAAACATGACTATTTTTTCTTGCCTTACCAGATTCACCCTTAATCAGATTTTTTATTTGTTAAAAAATTCTGCTAAGATGGGATTCTTTACTACCACCTCCGGTACAGTAGTCCTTTATTTATAGAAGGATATATTTGATCAGATAAGTAATCTAGCCAATAAAAAGAATTGATGTATGTGTTCTATGACATCCTACTGTCTAAACTTCTGACTACTTGGTGATTACTAATATTTGTATAAAAACTTTATTTATTTTAGGTTATTGAAGGAAAGCCTCGGAGGTAACTCCAAGACAGCCATGATAGCAACAATATCGCCAGCCAATCATCACACGGACGAGACATTAAGTACACTACGCTATGCGCAAACTGCACGATCTATTGTCAATATTGCAAGAGTTAATGAAGACCCAAAAGCCAAACTTATACGAGGTTTGGTCTGTTTGGATACTTTACTGTATACCCCTTTATCAATCCCCAGACCCTGTAGTCTTCCCCAAGAGTCTGTTTTAAGAGGCAGTTTTTCATGGGTTTAGCAAGTCTTATCCTGAATACTGTGTTTCTTTTTTATGTTTGGCAAGTTCCACGCTTTGCATTTAAAATCTATTTTTTTGTGAATTTGTGATTGGATGTATTTATTTTCATTAATCATCAAAGCTTTATTTTTTTGTGATGCTTTTTCTAGCAAATATATTGTAAAATTAGATTCAAGCAAAAACAAGTTGATGTACAGTATATGTCATTATGATACTTTTGTTTTATTTCACAGATCTCCGTGCTGAAATTGAAAGACTCCGTGCCTCTGGTTTATCAGGTAATGAGGAAGTGACCTCTGTTTGTATGATGGAAATAGCTTCACTGAAAGAACGTCTTCAGGAGAAGGAGAGAGAAATGGAAGAGATAACTAAATCATGGCAGGAAAGATTGAGACTGTCGGAAGAACGCAAACTAGAGGAAGCTAAACAACTTGAGGTATAAAGGATCTTTTTTTGTTGTTTTTATTTTGAATGGAAAGTATTAATCAAATAAGGTTCTCAAATAAGAGTTGTTGCCATTGTTGAAAAGTAGAAAAAAAAATTGTTGAGATATTTTATGGTGAATATTTTTTTTTAACCTTTGAAAAATGAGCTACTCCAATGGACTTCAATGCAGATTTAAAGAGGAAATAAATTAAAGGATTGTCGTTGTTTTTGAAAAATCACATGAAATATTTTTCTCTGAAAGAAATTTGTGATATTATAAATGTTGACAGAAATCCATCTGCCTAATATTGAGATAATATTTTTGGACATTATGCATGCCCCTTAACCCCTTAGACAGCCTGTTACTTTTCCGTTTAAGTCTATTCAACAAATTCGTAATGAGAACTCTGTATATGTATGAATTATATTACAGAAAGCTGGTGTCACATTGAAGGTAGATAACAGATTACCTAATCTAGTGAACCTAAATGAAGATCCACAATTATCTGAAATGTTGTTATATAACATAAAAGAAGGTGAAACTATGGTTGGCAGGATGGGAACCAACGAACAACATGATATACAGTTAAATGGTGCTCTAATTGCTGATAACCACTGGTAAGTTGATATTTAGGGGCTTGGCATGATATAATAGGGGTTAGGCATCATATTATAGGGGCTTCTAATCATCTTAAGGTGATGTTGTTATAGTCCTGTGTAAATTCATTCATTAATGGTATCTTGTGTATTCTGGTTTTATTTTGACTTCATATAAAACAGTATCAAAATGATCAATTTTCAGCAAGAATCGGTTCACAATATTTGTCAGCACTCTTATTGTAAACAATCCCCATTCAATCTTTATCAAACTTTGTCAAAATGATTTTGTTGGTAACACAGGGGTGTAGAAATGTTTTCATCTAGCCAGTAAGCTACTAAAAGTTGAAGGGGGTCTGAGGGTTCCCCACAGTTTGGGGCAAAGGGCAATGCCCCCAGTGGGGAAAAAGTAGCTGGTGAGAATGCTCAAATAGCCAGTTGATTTTTCCAGCTTTCGGCTCATTTCTACACCCCAGTAACATCTTGGACCAGGTTTGATAAGCAACAAAATCTGAGTCCACTGTTACCACATTGGTGAAAGTTTTTCATGCACGTACATGAACTTCCAGTTTTTTCCCTCCTGTTTCATATATGTGGACCTGAGCTGATATGGTTTTTATTGTTTCCAAATCAATGTTCTTAAGTTTTCTTGTTTTTCAAATTTTTTAACCTTCACCCATTTCACTGTGTTTTACTGTATTATCACTGGTCATCCACAGTTCTATCAGTAATGTCGATACAGTTGTCACAATCAATCCTAATGGAGATGCGCCTACTTATGTGAATGGAAATTTGGTGACAGAATCTACGACTTTACATCACGTAAGTATTTATCTCTGTGTAACACTCAATCTGAGAAAGCTATGACAGTAGACAGCAGTTCTTAACTATATGTTGAATATTTTATGTGTTGGGTCTTCAAAAGTCCTTTTTTCTGGAGTTGCCAGTTTTCACATTCCTCAGTTTTTATTTTTTGTCCTGGACTTTGTTTATTTCATCAATTCATTTGACAGAATACTGTTATTTGTGACTTTTTTGAAGTAATATTAATTTGCTAAACACACAAGTTTTCTGTGAGCAAATCAGAATACTGATAAGACATTTTGAACAACTGTAAAGAATAGATGCATTAGTTCACTGGATAATTTGTTAGCATTCTATTTTATTAGTAATGACCGGAATGTTATTACTCTAAAACCTAATATATCAAGTCACCTTTGGGACTAAATAAATCCGCCTCAATATTGAAGTGGACATATTAACAAGTTAAAAGTTTAGGAGAAATATTAAAATCTGCTTTAAAAGTATGTGGTCATAATAACAAGATAAAAGTTTAGAAGAAATATTAAAATCTGCTTTGAAAGTATGTGGTCATATTAACAAGATAAAAGTTTAGAAGAAATATTAAAATCTGGACTGAAAGTAAGTTGTCATATTAACAAGATAAAAGTTTAGAAGAAATATTAAAATCTTCTTTGAAAGTAAGTTGTCATATTAACAAGTTAAAGTTTAGAAGAAATATTAAAATCTGGACTGAAAGTAAGTGGTCATAATAACAAGGTTGTTGTTATATTGAAGTGGTCACAAAATGAGGTGTGACTGTACTGTTTTAATAGTTATACAGTGCTCCCTCCAAAGAGCAACACTTATTGCAGTCGCAAAAAAGTGTTGTTCTTTGGAGGGAGTTGTTCTTCGGAGGGAATTGATACATTTGTGACTGGTGTTTTTTATTATCTGTTTGCGTGCTTTTTGAATGCTGATTATTCATAGTGTAACAGTTGTAGCGTTAATATTTTAGGGTGACCGAGTGATCCTAGGTGGGGATCATTACTTCAGATTTAATCATCCAATAGAAGTCCAGCGAAATAAGAAAAACAAATCAACCAATCAAAATCAAGAAATTAAAGATTTTGAATTTGCTAAGGCGGAGTTAATGAGAGTTCAGGAAGCCAGGTAATGGTTTAAAACTCCCTCTTGTGGACAAGGTTTGTGGATGTAAAATTGACTTTTGGTGACCGAGGTTTGAGGGTATAAATCTGAGACCAGCCTCCATCTCAAAAGATTATTTTCATTTTCAACTAATTTCATTGAAATATCTTGTTTACACATGAAATGTCGCATACTATTATACCAATGATGATAATAAATTCTAACGATTATTTTTAATCAATGAAAATAAAAAATGGATTTGCCTGCATTTTCTATTAATACGCTTATCCAAAGGATTTTGTTTTGAAGAGAAGAATATTTTAAAGAAATACATACCAGATAGTATTGAAGTAGAATTTATTTCTAGGGACAAACTATCTAAAAATGTCTGTTTTCATTAAAGGAAAGAAAATATTTAAGAAACTACTTAATACTTCAGATAGGATCTAAGTAGAATTTATTGCTTTAAACAAACTTTCTAGAAATGTCTGTTTTTACCATGTTTTATAATGGTTTACAGGTATCAGGAAGCCAGGCAAACTGGACAAGAGGAAATGTTAGTAGAAGTGGAAAAAGCCAAGAAAGAGGCGGAGCATAAATTGGCTGACCTTGAAAAAATGATGGTTTGTATATAATTTATATCATCCAAATTACCATCTTTTATGTAAAAGTTAACTTCTCTTTTGATCTTTTAGCAAGACTTTAATGTTATTTTTAAGTTAAACAATATCCAATTTTTCGGTCTTCGTATGGATTTTTACTGATAGCTGAAAGATATGACTTGTATGGACAAACAAAATAATGATCAGTGAATCTGTGCTCAGAAAGCGACTGGTGTTTGTAGACAAATGACACAAATCAAATTTTGGATTTTTTCGACAATTTATTTGTAATATTCTTTGTTGTTTCCATGGTTACAGAGAGAAGAAAATGCTGAAAAGATCCAAGAACAAGAAGATGTTATCTCAAAACTGAAGAAACAAAAAATGGTCAGTTTTATAACCTTGAGTTATTTGTGTGAAATTTTGTATTCAATTTAACAAGATCAAATTTAGTGGGCTGACACCTAAGTCTAGTGAAATACATGAACATAATTCATACACTTCTACATTTTAATGTTAAGTACAGTAAAACTTTGATTTTTCCACCAACGTCTGAACTAAATGATTCTGATTCAATATTGAGGTCAACTCACTGTTAAGTTGAAATATAGAGGAAGCGTTGAACACTAGTCTGGGAAGAATTTGTTGTAACTATGAGGCAGTTTCCCTCAGTGCTGTGGGTTCAAATCCCACCTGGGACCAACTTTCACATAATGAGGAAGCTGTCCAGCTAGTGGACATTTGGTGGTTCTACTCAGGTGTAATCCCAGAGTCTTCCTCCACTGTTAATGCTGGAAAGTCGCCAAATGACGTGGTTGTTGATGTGATGTTAAACTTCAGTGAAGAAAGAATGAGGTGGCCTAAATATTGAGGTGGTTGCCAAGTGAAGTTTTCCTGCTCTGTAAATTAGTTACAGAAATGTAACTCTGTTACTGAATTGTATCAAGAATTAAGGTTATTTCTACTGATATGTTATAGATGTTAGAACAAGAAGTTATTGCTGGAAGAAAAAGACAACAACTCGAGGCTGAGGCTGCACTGAAGGTATACATGTACATCATTACATTGTTTGATGTTCTTATCTTGTATTTGTTTTACTGATACTTGTAATAAAAATACGCAGTAACCCTTGCTTCTTAAAATAGCTGAGATCAAGAATTAATCATTTAGGAAAAGTTAAATTTTTTGGGGGGGAGGGCAAAGCCAGTGGACTGAAGTCCAGTATAATTGCATCAGGTAAATAAATGAAGTTGTACCATTACGTAGTAAGACCCATTTATTTCAGAATATGTCAAAATGAATGGCTTAAGTCCCTAGAATGCATTAGAAACAACAGCTGTAAATTGATACCATAGTTGGTGAGAATAAAGTCATGCAAGTTTTTTTTAAAAGCTCAATAATGGGACCACTTTTTGGAAAAATTGAGGTGGTCTCATTATTATGTTGAATTATAGGGGAGTTATTGAAAGTTGGTCTGAAAATTAGTGGTCTTTATAGCAAGCTGGTCGTAATATTGAGGTGGTTGCAATGTGGAGTTTTACTGTTTTGGATATATTGTTATATATTATATGATATAATCCTTCTACAGGAAGTAATGTATAATAAAGTGGGTACTTCATGCTTTGTTTATTTGCATTTTAATTTTAAAGTATTGTATGAACAGGCTTCTAATCAGGCTGTGACAGAGAGATCTAGGATCGTTGATATGTTGGTGGCTCAGATGGAGAAAGAGTCTCAGAAGTTAGCCGAATTAAAACAAAGACGTAAAGAAGATTCGAGACAATTAAAGAGTCCAACCCCATCTGTTGTAGAAGTTTCCTCTGGTAAGTTTTTTACTTGGTTTTCCAAAGGAATAATCCATGTTATTAAATTGGCGAATGTCGCAGGTGGGCGTCCACAATTTCTTCTGCGCACAACTCCTCCTACATTTCTTAAGGGATTTTGAAGATACTTCCATATAATAAATATCACCAAGTACCCCAGTGCATATTGTCAGGGTATTGTGATTTGATCATTTTTTGCGGAATTATGGCCCTTTGTTTATTTTGTGTACATGTAATATTCTGTGTGTAACTTCTCATGGAATTCTGATTTTATGACAGTTCCTATCATCTTGTTTACCCAGTGTAATACTAGAGTGTATTTTGTACATTTCCCTATTTGTCCAACTTGGTGTTTTTTTACACATTGGTGAAAGGTTTTGAAATGTGCAGGAATTCTGAGGTTCAAACTGGGTAGAACTTAAGCCTTCTGTAATCTGGCTGGACAGCTTCCTCACATGTGAAATTTGGTACCAATTGGGTCTCAAACTCACAGTGGTGAGGGGCTAGTGATTGCTAGTTAGAAACTATAATCACTCAACCATGGAGGCCCCTTAGCATCCATTAATTCATTGATTTACTGGGAGACTTGTCTTTTAGCATCAATATTTGGGACATGTTGTTAGTTGGTATTTCCTAGTTTCTGCTTGTTTTTTAAAGACACTTTGATTTCATTTCAGGGAAGATGGATTTGTACAAGATTGCTTTACAAGTGAGAGAGGCTAACAAAATTAGCCAATATCTGAAGAAAAACACTGTAAGATATCATTTACAATATAGTATAGGAATTTAATTAAGATTTAAATGCTATGTTTATGTACTACAACACTGGCTTATGTCATCATATATGTAGAAAAGAAGTATTTGGTAGCAGTAAAAATATGCTGATATAATGAATTTAAGTGTATATTTTTTGTATTACATTTTAATAACAGATCAACATTATTGGCATTTATGGAGCTCTGTTTGTTGTAATTGTCCATCATTAAAATTTATTGATACCAATCTAGATTTAGACCCTTTGCTTCATAATACGGCATTTCCCGGCATCGGAAGTAGACGACTTTTGAAAATGTTGTGGCAAAAGAAGCCATTGCTTGTAATAAGTAATGGCTTCTTTAGCCACAATGTTTTCAACTCTGTCAGAGAGAAACAACCAAATTTTCTTAAATTAATTAATGTTTTGTATATTTGCTTTGAATTTTTTTGAAGGGTCCAAAATATGCTTATGAGGCAAAGGGTTAAATGCTCATCTTTGTTCGTTTTGAATGAGAAATTTAAATTCTTGACATAAACATGATTACTAACACCATTCTGACAAAAAAATGTACAAAAAGTCTCAAACATGCTCAGTAAAGTTAGTTTAGATATATTTTTTTGCTATCTTTGTTGCAGACATTCAGTAGAGAAGATTTTCTGGATGGGGAGGAGATGAAGACAGTGATAAAAGTAAATAACACGAAATTAAATGTGTTCACTCATTGGTCACTGGAGAAATTTGAAGAAAAATTGATGCAAATGAGAGATGTATACCAGGTATGTCCATTCATTAGGAGTGTATAAATGTTTTCATGTAGTAGGTAAGCTACTAAAAGTAGATGGGGGTCTAGGGGTTTAATGCAGTATTGTGTCTGTTGTTTCAGAAAAAGTTGCCTGCAAGAATTCTGAAATAGCATTTTAGTTTTTTCCTGCTGCCAGCTCATTTCTACACCCCTGATTCATTAAAGAATTTTTAATGATTTTTGCACAAAAATGTCATGAGAAGGTAAAAATTTATTGAAGCTGCTTAAAATATGAATTACTGCCAAACCTGTATTAATGGACACCTTTGAATACAGGACACTATGTGAACATTAACCATTCTTTGAAACAGGCTCAAGATATGATTTAGGAAATAAAGATCTGAATAATAATTAAATGTTTAAGGTCATGTTTCTTGCATGTTCTGACCTTGTTTTACAGAATGAATCTGACAGTACAGATGATGATGAAGTATTTAATGATCCTGAAGATCAGTGGGGTAAAGATTCTATTGTGATGACACCTACTTCTCCCAAGTATGTAACCATGGTGTCTGTCAATGTTATAGAAATAGTGTTTTTTACCTCTTTTAGTATGAACTTAGAATCTCTCTGTTTGTTTGTTTTTTTTTTTCAAAGTAAAAAAACAACATATATCCATATGCCATATAAGAGTGAGACAGTGACAAAGAAGAGTAACTTTGTTGTTATTAAGATGAAATTTGTATCTGAATGTGTCCATAAATGTTCTTATGTTCTTTCTTTTCACAAGTGGCACTGGTTGTAGTTAATTTATGAGGGGTTGTTATTTAAAAGTTTGAATTCTCTTGATATTTTGATTTTTTGTTGTTTCAGAAATGGAGAAAGAAGATCTGTAGCGTCTCCAGGTTTAAGACAAGCTTTGTTGTCTAGTATGTCCAGTGTAAACAGTAGCTGGTATAAACAAGGTTAGTATTTTACAGTGCAACCTCTCCAGAGCGGCCCTCTCTTGAGCAACAACCTCCCTTCAACAACAGCATGATTTTTTCCACTGCTTTGGAGAAGTTACACTGTATTATTATTATCCTTTACTTTCCATAAATTAAAGTCCTTCAAGTAATCCTTTGCCTTTTTTCATAATTTTTTTTCACTTGGGTTTAATATCCAACTGACAGCCAAGGCTCTTTGATGACTTAGAAGTGTCTTTGAGTGTAGAATTGAAATACTGGGCCATCCTTTAAAAAAATGTTGGTTTGCTGTTACATGACGCAAACTTGCAGTGGGTGGGTAGGCAGGCATCCCGAAAATTGCCGGACCATCATACATGTCAGGAAAATTTTGAGCAGGTCCTATAATTTTTCGGCAATTGCCAGTCAAGATGTCTGGCAGTCAAGCACGATTTACAGCATTTATCACTTAATTATAATATATTGGGTCAGACAAATTTTAATTCGGTCAGACAGAAATTCTAACTTTGCTTGAGCAAATGTCAGGCAAGTATTCCAGTAGTTTCGAGAAGCCTGGGGTAGGTTAGTATTTCTTTGTTTATTGTTCTTTAGCATTCTTATGCTTAAATGAAATTCTGGAAAACAACGAAAAAAGATTTTTGTCTGCTAAAACAAGTTTTTAGTCTGAGAATTTTTAAATAAGTTGGTTGCATGACTTCAAATTAGCAATTTGTAAAGGACGATCTATTTGATTTATTCAGTGCTGATAAGCCAAATGCAAGTGAAGAATATGGTTATTATTTGATAGCATTGTGATTGATTTTTATTAGCAGGTTCTGTCAGTAATGTAGACAACTGTACAAGATGTTCCACACCTGCTGCTGCCTCATTGTGTAAAGATATACTGAATATTACACTAAGTTCCATAAAATGTGAGTTTGAAGTAACATCTTGTATTTCGTAAATGATCTCCAATGGTTAACATTTAGGAATTGATCCTTCATATTTAGTATATGTGCTTAATGTTTAGCTCATTGTTAAAATATTTGATTATCTGTTCTATATTTCCCTGTGAGAATATTGTGTTTAAATTCATCATTGTAAATAGATATACATGTATGAATAATATGCGTTTATAGTCAGTTTCAGACTGTTTTTTTGACATTAAAGCATTTTTGTCTATTGATAAACTGTAAAATTTATACTCTGTTAAAATTGTGATAAATCACCTGATTTTCAGGGTAAATGTTTATTTGTTCTACATTTATTAAAGGAATTGTAATAATGACTTCTATTGTTTCTGACTTAAAATATTTTTATATTGAACAGATTTGATCCATATTATATTCACATTTAAATCCTCTTTGCAGAAAGAGATCTGTCCTTGACCTTTGTGGAAATAACTCAGTCTTCCACTAGGTTAAGCACATAGTAATTCCTCCATTACTTGACCACTGCGTTTACGTCTCTGTATTTTAAATATACAATAAACCTGTATTTGTGGCCACCTCCAAATAAAGACCATTGTGTGAATAAAGGCCGTTCTTCGAAAAACTGTCACTGATTATTTAGAACAAACTGACCTCCAAATAAAAGCCATCTGTCAATAGAGGCCACATTTGTCTTACCCAAAGGGTGGCCTCGGTTCACAGTTTGACTCTAATGAGTTATTCCATATTACAGCATCCAGTGTAGAAGAGAGTGTTGCTGATAAAGTTTTACGTAATTGCCTTGGTATCAAGTTATGTCTTCATCAAGCTGAAAATCTTCCTGTCACCATAGAAACCAATAACAACAGTGCAAGTCGATTGGATTTATTGCAAGTAAGATTGCTCTGTCAGTATTATGAATATTGTAAAAAATTCATCTGTCTCTATGTATCTACATAGGGGGCCTATGTGGCTGTGTGGTTATGATCTCTGACTAGTAATTACTTGCCTCTTCCTGTTTTGAGTTCAAGTCCTACCCGAGACATACAAACTTCACATGGGAGGAAGCTGTCCATGTGGCAGGTTGATGGTTCAACCCAGATATATGCATTGGGTCTTCCACATCAGTTTAAACAGGAAGTTACCGAATGACCTTGGTTGTTAATGCAAAGTTAAACCCGTTGAAGAAGTGTCTATTTAATACAGATTTTTTTCCATGACTGTCAGTCATGTGACATCATAGCGGAAATGATTTTATTCTTATAATCGTTCATTTTTCTGCAGATTGCTTAAAAATCTTTGCTTGAATTATTTATTGTTCAATATTTTTTTACTTCGAACATAAGTAAGAGTTAATTTAAAATAGCCTGGCTTGGTATGACAATTTTATTCTATTATAATTTTTAGTTGACATTTTAATAGGACAGTTACTTAGTTTGATACCAAATTTAGTAACCAACGCTTTTGAGTTTTCATTGATAAATTGCTCATAGTACTCTTTCATTTATTGTTTGATCTTAAAATATTCAGCACTGCAGACTTTCCTTGAATGTATTAGACCTTATTGTTTTATAATTAGTTGCATTTTGTGAAGATCAAGGCCTGTTATCTGTACCAGGGTTTGACAAATCCACTCGTCTGCTTATAATTACTAGTAGAAATTGACTCAGGACAAGTTGAAATTGCTGTAGAACTAGTTAAAATTCTTAGCTGGTTGTCCTGCAGGACAAATAGCTTGAAAAATTTTTTTCGAGCTCTGATCTGTTCAAAAACTACTTTTCTACTGCCTGTAATATTTCATGACTTTCATGAATCACATGTCAGGTTATTTGACAATAGGAGGATTTTCAATATACAAATTTTTGCAAGTTAATGTTTATGCCACTTGCAAAATGAAAATTTAACTTACAATTTTTATTGACACCTTTTTATTGAAAACAAAGCCGGAATGAAACACTTTATCTATCAACAATTTATTGACAATTTCCCAATTTCCTTTTCACATTTGTAAAAAAAAATTTGCAAGTTGATGGAATCGTCACTTGCTAAATGTAATTTTTACTCGCATTTCGCGAGTATGTAAGCTCAGTGTAGAACCCTGCATTGAAGACAACTGGTGATACAAATCTTTGAAAAATACATGTTTATATAGCATACATCTAAACGTGATTTCAACATTCATCAGTTCATTTATTTTCTATTCCAGGTAACTTGTATTCAAATGACAAACAATTTCCATTTATTATTGAACAACACAACGGTATGGACGTCGATGTTTCAGAGTTTACAGTCAGCGTTGATACAGGATCTGCTGGGGAAAATGAACGATCAAGTTCGAACTATGGGAAGTCATATAGTTAGATTCATGCAGGTAGGTGTCTAGCTGATCAATATTTATAAGTCCTGATGTAAAGAGACTAGACCCCAGACTTTTTATACTTTTAAATCTACAAACACATTTTATTAGATGTTTATCATAAGGCCAGAAAAAATAGCCATGTTGGGGGTTTCTTGACCCAGGAACTAAGATAGGTTTGCCAGAAAACTTTTCTATTTTTTTTGTTCTAAAAATGCTTTTTGTGCGAATACGAGATAGGATTTGTTCCCAGATATTTTTGGATTTTGTCATTAGACCTTAAGGGTCATCCCCAAAAAGTAAAGTCAGTCTTGTGACGATAAACTGGACCATATTTTTTCATGATATATCTAGATTTATTTATTGCAGCACTTTCTTAGGCCTTAGATTTGTATTATGTGTTTTAAAATATTTATATCACATGTAACCAGATAGATATTTGTAATAATTAACTTTTATTTAACTGTAAAAGGGGGGGCCTCCGTGGTTGTGTGGTTATAATCTCTGACTAGTAATAACTACCCCCTCACTGCTGTGAGTTTGAATCCCACCCAGATCCAGGTGTATGCCTGCGCCATTTAAGTTGGAAAAGTCGCCTAATGGCCCTGGCTGTTGGTGCGACATTAAACCTCAGAAAATGAAAATAATAAACTGTACGATATTTTCATATTCATGAAATAACAGCAATGTTTATCGTTGATGGAAAATGGAGTTCTTACTATCAATTTATAGTTGGGTCACTCTTATGACATAATTCTCACATTCTAATATAAAAAAACAACTATAGACATTATGTGACAATATGCCTTGCTTGAAAATATTTGCAAAATATTGGTCATATTTTTAGTATGCATTTTTTTGTACATTTCTTTTGCATAATTGTTTGCATGTATGTCTTTTTGTGGGAGCAATAAAAACTAATTATAGTTGGCATGTTGCACTGTGGAAGTACAAGTCTCAGACATAAGAGATCAACATAGAAAGGGTACTGAATATAATATCAGTTGTAATAAGGATTTATCATAAAATATGGTATATTTTTATATGAATTTCAGGCATGTGAAGGTGACATAGAAAACCTACCGTTTATACTGCCAGTTGTAAGGTTGTAAAGTGTTATATATTTTTATATGAATTTCAGGCATGTGAAGGTGACATTGAAAGTTTACTAGAAGAATCAGTGACTCGTGTATCAGGATGTATTGAACAAGTATGTAAATTTGCGGGGGAACTGGCGCTAGCTACTGATACTGTCATGTTATACTTCGAAACCACTTCATCTGACAATTCTGAAGATAACACGGTAAGAATATAACAAACCAAACTTGATTAATATTAATTTTTTCTGCATCACTAATGTTAAGTTTTCGAGTGTGTAAATCTGTAAATCTTTAGAGCCTTTTTTTTATATAATTTTACATAATTATAACAAGATTGAGTTTACGATTTTCCATGTATTGTAAAATATAGCCAGCAAAATATCACCAATACCTTATTGAATTTTATTAAAACTATACTTGACTTAAAATACAAAAGATGAACTTGGGTCAGATTTGCCTCATTTACTAATAAGCCAGTGACACATTGCATTTTGTTATATAACATTATAAGTGGCTGACTTGGTCCACTCTTCAGTGTGTTGTTGCAAATCACTTTGTTTACCCCGAATTGACCACTGTTACATAAGCATTGATAAAATCAGAAACTGGGGGAGTGAGACTTAGATGGCGGTTAATCTTTGCTAGTAGGCCAGCACTGGTTGACACCATTATTATTATGATTACTTACTAACTATTACTGATTTATGATCTGAAATGACGTCGTATATTTTTCTTACAGGTGAATTCTGACATTAATCAGGCATTCTTCAATGGATGTGAAACATTTATTGATAAAACTTTACAAGGAGCTTTAAGAACTATTGACGAGTTTGAAATAAAATCACAAGAACTTACTGACTGTGATGTTCCTAATATTGTGAGTTGTTAAAATTTTATACCTGTTTACTGTACATCTGTCTGCTTAGTAATTCATCTGTTTCTCTGAACAAAACACTCAACTGACACTCTGAAATGCTCCGTGTCTGTTTGTTAATTAATATATGGTGCAACCTCTCCAGAGCGACCCTCTCTTGAACAACAACCTCCCTTCAACAACAGCATGATTTTTCCTACTGTACGATTTAACTATAAATTTAACCTCTCTAGAGCAACAACCTCTCAACAACAACAACATAATTTTGCTTCTCCCAAAAGGTGTTGCTTTGGAGAGGTTACACGGTATTGCCATCACTGCCAAACTTGTCACAATTTGTTAGTAAACTAAAAACTTAATATACAACTTACTTGAGTTGTGTCAGTGTCTTGAAGGTCAAGGTCACATGTCGTAGCGGTCCACGTTTTGGTATTTGTTTTATCTTGTCGTTCATGATTCGAGTGAATCCTCATTTAGTGAACACTTCAGTATTGTGAAAAATTTTGACAGCATTATAACTTATTATAACATTTGCTTATTTTCTGATAAATTTCAATATTTTCTCCTTATTGATTAACATCATTTCGATGTATAAAACAATTAAAGGCTGTATTATCATTGTTCACAGAACATTAATGAGGTAGCACAGAATGTTGAAGTTTGTGTCACATTTTGTAAAGATTTATTGCTGAAATGTCAACAACTGCAGGTAAGCCATGTAATCATTTTACAACATGATTGATATATACACATATTATTACAGTACCTTTTTTACAACTTAATTCTCTCATTTGTAGTGACTTACATTTCTGTTTTTGTTGCTACATTTTAACATATCTATGAAGGATTATTTATGATTTTTCATAAAGGATTCTATTCGAGATTAAAATATTATGATTATGGACAAACATTAATACATTAATACCAAACACTGTACCAATAAAATTTGTTTTATAACTTTCCATTGATAGAGATTTCTGTTGCTGATCTGCAGTTATGTCCCGTTAATCCCTGTTGTCAATGCGGATTTATGTCCCTTTAATTTCTGTTGCCAATGTGGAGTTATGTCCCTTTAATTTCAATTTGCCAATGTGGAGTTATGTCCCTTTAATTTCTATTTGCCAATGTGGAGTTATGTCCCTTTAATTTCTGTTGCCAGTGTGGAGTTATGTCCCTTTAATTTCTATTTGCCAATGTGGAGTTATGACTCTTTAATTTCTATTTGCCAATGTGGAGTTATGTCCCTTTAATTTCTATTTGCCAATGTGAAGTTATGACTCTTTAACTTCTGTTACCTCTATAGAATTATTTCCCTTGAATTTCTGATGCCAATCTAGAGTTATGTCCCTTTGAAACTGTATTATTTTCTTGAATTATTGAATAATTAAGTAACTTATACTTCAGATTAAGTTAGACATTAGTACCTTAGAGAAGTCACTGAATGGACCAGTACAGTACTGTAAAGGTAACTACAGAAGATATCAGGCTCTTGTTTCACATGTCAGCTCCCTCGTGGAAGGGGTTAACCTACTGTTACAATATGCTGAACCTTTAGTTACTGGTAAGAATTTATATTCCTAATTAAGAACTTCATTGAATAGTCAGTGGTAACTCTTTTACTCACCCCTGATGTCTGTATAGGGCAGATGGGCAGAATCATGAATGAGTACGATAAATACTACTACTTATTGTGAACTTAAATTCAGTGAAGTGTTAGTTATAGTGAAATAATTATGCTTCTCAGACACACGATTCTTTATTACATTGAAATAGATTAAGTGAAATATCGATATAATGAACTAATTATTTAGGTCCTTTGTAAATTGCCATAACCATGGTGTACTGTACATTGTTTCATCTTCCAAATCTCTTCCTAAGCAAATATACAAAATATGATTTTATTAAAGAAAATTGAGTTATTTATCTCTGACAGAGTGGAAAACCTTGTGGCAAAAGAAGCTATTATTTATTACAAGCAGTGGCTTATTTTGCCACAACATTTTCAAAAGTCGTCTGCTTCTGATGCTGGGAAATGCAGTATTATGAAGCAAAGGGTTAAGAGGTTAATAATTTTTCTATCATTTTTTTCTCGTGTAGGAAAGGACTGGGACTTCAGAAAGTTGATAAAATGTTGTGAGATGGTACAAAAATATTCTGGAAATGTTACTGAAGTTTCAGTACAAGATATTGATGCTGATTTGAAACAGGCTAAGAAATCAGAAGATGCGGACATTGATACTTTAGAAGAATCAGTTGTTGAACAACTGGAATATGCTTTAGTTGAGGTGCAGCAATCAGTTAGCACTCTTATTGAAAGTGTCCAGAGAGTGATGGAACAGGAACGAGTATCGAGCGTGTCTACTCCTAGAAGTAAAAGACTTTTACCAGCTCCAGGCAGTGGACCTGTCCGAAATGTGTCCAAAGTTAAGGAAATAGAGAGTTGATGGTTTCGAAGATGTTGAATTTTAAACTTACTCGGAGTAGCCTAACATTTTAGATACAGCTCTGCTATGGTGCTATGAATGTCTACAATTTTGATGAATTTTTCAGTGTATGGGTAAACACTTTGACTTAAGGGTCATTGCAGTTAAAAGCTTAATTTGAATCTTATGCTACAGGTATATAAATGATGATGCTTTTGACTTCATATCAAGGATGTTAAGATCTTAATTTAATAGTGTTAGGGATAAATTATTGTATTGTTGTATATACATGTAGTGTTATAAATATGTAACTGCTTTTTTGTTATGATTGAAAATATTTGACTTGGATTATAAGGTCTGAAACAATTTACTTTACTGCAAATAATAAAAGTTTCCCATATCAGAATAAAGAGTATGAGGCAGTCCTTGGTCAGGTTACTTTTTATATCTAACAAAACAGCAAAATTTCATGTCAGATATGACTCTTATTATAAATTTTTTATGTATTGAAATCAAGAACCAAATATTTTGCCATTTTGTTCAAAGTACTCACTGCCAGAATTTAGTGTAATGTAGAAAAATTGCCAGTATGTATTGCTTGTTAGCCATTTATTGTATAATTATGTGTCTATATTTTTATGACACAGTATTAACTTACTACTCAAGTTTAAACTAAGATTCCATTAAACATATCAATATGTCACAATTTATTCATACATTTAATCTTCCTCAGATTTGGGTGAATAACTGTTATCTTTCCTCTTAATTTATCATGGACCAAGTATCGACCAATCAAAATACTGCTTACAGGCTGAAAAGTTCTTAAACTAGTAAATATTAAGCATTAAGTGTTATGATTGGTTGTATTATCTGATCTCTTGTTATTCTTTTCTGACTCTAGTATTGATTTTTTTTATGTATGTTTTATTTTAAATATTTTGTACTGATATAAACATGGTATTTATTACAAATTATATTTATCTGTAAATGTTTCATAAACAATTTGAGCTAAAACTTAAGGGCAAAACATCTCCTGTTTTAAGATGTCCTTGATATTATTTCTTGATTTTCAGTCGATGAAACATTGAAAAAAGAACTTTATAAAGTCCAGAGTATCTTTTCTATTCTCGTTCCACCTTCGTACTTTTTGTGGCAATATAAATGAAGTATTTTTTTTTAAATTTTTTTTTCTTCTGTCTAAAATTTCAATTGTGATTTACACTGCTTTCAAGATAATGTGTTGTATCCATACATTTACTATAATGTCAAGGATTGATAAATGTAGAACACTTTTAACCAGGATTGAGGAAAATCATATTATTAAATACTATTAAAATGGGTGGGGTATATTTTTTATATTTTTGATTTGCTGAAATGAATCTGCCTGCTGCATAATCAGTTATATGTGTTAAATTATTATTGTATTTGTTGCCATGGCAACATATTTGATTTCATAATTAATGATAATACATAATAAATTTCCAAATAAATCTTAAATTCTGAATTTTCAGATAATATGACTTTATTGTTATTTGTTTAATATCATATTTCAGTGTTTACAACATCTTTACAGGTATTCCTTGTCACAATATAAATATTGTCAGGTTGTTAAAACATTGCAAGTACATTGGATACTGCCCAACTCTCATTTATTACAGGTACTTGACTTCTTTGAAATTTTAAAATACTAATAACATTGTAGAAAATTTTGGTTATTTTAGAACAAGGGTCGTGTTACAGTAACTTGTCCCCAAAAAATTGGGTAGGAGAGTCGCAAAACCAAGCTTTTCTAAAAGTTTTTTCAAAACCTACTTTTGAGACATGATTCGTCCCCAAATATTTTCATACTTCGGATTTTGTTGAAACTTTAAGGAGGACACCAAAAAATAGACTCTGTCGGGTAACAGTAAACATGGCTATTTTTTTCTGGCCTTACCGTGTGGTATGATCTGTTTCAGGTTTATTTTATTATTGTGTTAAGTTGTTAATGTACATTAGACGTGCAATATTTGCTTGTATGTGCTTAACCTATTATGACAAAAAATAAAAATTCTCCAAAAAAAATGTTTTATTGACTTTATCACTTTATGAAGACATCTTTTGTAGATTTGTAAAATTTTAACAGATGCCAACGTCGAGTTGTCTGTCTATTCTTTGCAGGAAAGTCCAAACTTTACCAAGCTCAGAATAGAACAACAGGCTGAAAAAAGTGTGCATAGACTGTTGATTCTTGTTTTATTGAGTAGAAATAATTTGATACAGACTTTGTGTTTGGGTGGCATTTTTTTTTAAAATCATTCTGATTTTGCTGTCACAGGGTTAGTTACAAATGGGGGGAGGGGGCACAACCGTGGTCCAGTGGTTAGTGCACTGGACTTGTAAACTGGCAGTCTGGGTTCAAATTCCGGCCTCAGCAGGTCATACACTTCTATGAAAATTGAACAAAAATGTTGATTTTCCTACATGTATTGGGAAGTTGCTGGCTCCTTGTGGAAGGTAAATTAGAATTGGTTAGAATACACTCAATCTAGATATGCACAACATTTAAAATGACTTGAGACCGTGGTCCAGTGGTTAGTGCGTTGGACTTGTAACCCGGAGATCTGGGTTCGAATCCCGGTCGCGGCAGGTCATACCCTTCTATGAAAATGTGACTGACAAAAATGCTGACTTGAAAACATTAATACACGATTTTTCATTGTACACAGCACCTATCTTTAGATGATTACACACATCGATTGAATGAGTTAATTTCAGTTTACAAGGATGACATCGATACCAAATTTTCTGACAGAAGAAATCATTACATGCTCGTTCAATCACGAAAACTTCAAATTATTGATTATGATTATATGAATTTGGCGTTCTATGCGACCTCTCAACACACATGATACTTTGGATATTTTAAAGCAATCATTTACAGATTTAAGGAAACCACGACCTTCCTTAAAATTTAGGGCAAAGATGGCAAGTATACAGAAAATCTTAAGCCCAAATATGTTGTGAATATCACTTAAGATTTTTTAAAAATTCTAAAATCTTGAATTTTTTAAGGGAAATCTTTAAACTTTAGGAAAGTTTTATCCTTATATTATTCGTGAATATCACCCTAGGACCCGCTATACGTCTGAGGAAATTGAAATTGAGGGCAGATTTAGAGGGGGGGAGCTGGCGTGCGCCCCCTCTAAAATCTAACAGGCATGTAAATCCTGTTCCGCCCCTGCATTTGACTGAACATTCGGTTCAATGATGACCTAGTTTTTTTATAGACCACAATGATGGGATAGTTTGCTTAGATCTTTATATAATTAATAATTTGAAAGTCTTTGGTACTTGTATATTGAGTCAAATAACCACTTTCCTAAGTTTTATTTTTTGCAGAAACAATGCGGTATGACTTGTCAAGAGGATTTATAAGAAATGATACAACTCTATTAGACATATACAGTAAGGGGTTCAAAATCTAACTCACACCAGGTTATTAATAACGTGATTATTACTTGTTGAAACTTAATGTCAAAATCTAGCTCAATTATGCAAATGAGTTAGCGTCATCATAACTAGCACGGAATTATAAGTTCAAATTCTAGCTCGCCGTTGTCTAAAAATAGCATGATCATTACTGGTTGAGGCGTAAGTTCAAAATCTAGCTCACAGTCGTCTATAAATAACGTGAATTTTACTGGTTGAGATATTAGGTAAATATCTAGATGACTTTTGTAAATAAAATGGACAAAAAATGTCAGATCACACGACAATAAATCATGAACTCTCTGATACAACTCTTACCATGTGTATTTAAAGCTGAGTTCGGGCGTATCATATCATAGTTGTTGTACAGTTTTACACGATCACAGTATTAAATCGATAAGACTTTCATTCTGTTTCCTGCGTGCATAATATACTGTACGATCTTTCTGTGTACACTTTTATAGTTCAACAAAACATGGCGACCACGTCTGTCTTGAAAGATTTAACGCTGGAACAAATAAAAGAGGTAAGGTTGAACTTTTAGCTGTAACTTTATGCGAAATGTTTAAAATGTTAAGTTGTAACTTTCTACGAAGAGTTTAAATTTAAATGTGAACATTGGGCGTTCTCTTTATTATTAACCATTGATTTATTGGTACAGGATTTCAACTGTTAGTGGTTGTGTTATAAGAGTAGATCTTAGTGTTGGCCATCAACTGATTGTGTGCGTTTATTGGTCTCTCATTTACACTACAGTCAAACCTGCGAACGAAGGTCACCCTTGGAAAATACGGCATATGGCCTTTATTGACAGATGGGCGTATATTCGGAGGTCAGTTTGTTCTAAAAATTCAGTGACTGCTTTTCACAGAGTGGTCTTTTTTCGGAGGTGGCCCCAAACACAGGTTTGACTGTAAATGTATGTAAATTTTGCATTGTAATTTATGTGTGTTACATCTTTGGTTCCAGCAACATGGCATTATGGGAAACTAGACGGTTTTTCTTACAGGAAAACAGAAAAAAGCGGCTTTTATGCGGAATCCCATAGCGTCCCCATTAAATTTCGATAATACCACTCGATAATTATCGTTTTAAAGATATCGCCTGATGGGTTAAGTTTAGGACAGGTGTCGCCTTTTAAAACGATAATTATCGCGTGGTGATAGCGAAATTTAATGTGAAAGCTACAGGATTCCGTACTTTTTATATTAGTATTATATCAGGCAGTATAATAGTAGATGCTCGGCTGACATCTATAATTCACATCCCACATTTTATTCCCACATGTTAACACACTGATCAAAATTGTACTAATATCATTCATAGTTCTGGTCACAGGTACTTGACACAAAACCAAATTTTTGCTCCACAGGTTATTAGGTATTAGTAGCCTGTGGAACTAATATTTGTTTTTGTGTCAAGTTCCTGTGGTTCTGGTCATAAGTTCATTGTATAAGTCATAGATTCATATTAAAAAAAACGTCGATAATGGGAGACAGGAGGGGCCCGTCATAGTGAAAAACTTCGTAAAATCCACCACTATCATCTGTAAGCTGAATCCACCGTCCACCTTTGACACTCATATATTCCGGAGTGTTCATGTTTAGCGACCATCTATAAAATCATCAATAATACACCGTGTATCAGGAGTTATCAATAATTTATTGATACTGTTACGCCATTCGTTAATTCAGGGTGTGTAAACAAAATCACTATACGAATCATTGCGATGTTATAAACATTTATATTTCAACTTGTTCTACATGTATTTACTGCGATCACAAGCACCTGCTACTTCCAATCACAGTACGAGGTTTTGTAATGCTATATAATTCAACTTGAACGATTTATAGCGATTGCCGGAACTTGATTCGTTTATACACCGTGTAATTAGACACAGTTTGAAGCTATCACATAAAATCATGGAATCAAAATGAAGGTGACTATAACATTCACTGTATGTAAACACGCGAGTAGATGAATTGCGGTTAACCCCCCCCCAAAAAAAAACATATGTTACCCCAGTTTTAACACGCCATTAACATAGTGGTAAGCTTATTACAGATTATAGAGAACTAGGGAATACAGTAAACCCTCAATATTGAGACCACTTCCGGGCAAGAAAAATCAGTCTTAATGAGGCCTAAGAAAGGGTTTGTTTCCAGTTGCCCGTCCTACTCAATACTTTACCTGCCGTTTTTGCGGCGTCCAAATTGTTATGTTACATTGTAATTTTCACAACTCACTTATATTACGGCGCACATATCCCCCATACAGTGTTGTCGATATATGTAAAAAAACTCCCTACCTACCGACCCATATATTTTGGGGCATGTAACCGGAAACAAACTTTTTATTTTTTAGGCCTGATGAGATAGTCTCATTATCAAGTTGAATTATTGGGGAGTTATTGAAAGTCGGTTCGAAAATATATAGTCGTTATAACAAGATAGTCGTAATATTGAGGTGGTCTCTACGTGAGGTTTTACTGTATATGTACTGTTGAAGATGACATTAACATATTTGTTCATGAAAATCTGTGTTTGTATGTTCTGGATGTATAAATTCTAGAAGATTTTGACCAAGAATAATTGTTCAGTCATTAAATATGCTCAAAAATATAGTAGGACACGGTTAAAGTGCGTATTTCACTAAAATCTGTACTAATGAAATAGGTAAGGGTATATTTAGGAAAAATATGTCTCTGTGCGTAATTCTTAACTATATCCGAATTCGCGTTTACCGTGTTTAACTGTACAGAAAATTTTAAAAATAATCTTTAAACTTACGCTGTACGTTAGTTTGTGGATAGTCAACGGAACAGCCCTGAATGTATACACATCTACTTAAGAAACTCGTATCAATACTAAACCATAATGTCAATCAGGTGGAGTTAAAAATAAACATTTTGTATGAGGTTTAATACTTGCATTTACTCTTCGCTACGTACAGGAATTTTTCTATTTCTTACCGCAGTCCGTACACAAGTACCACATTCTTCCACAATGAAATAATGTAGTTTATTTCATGATAATAGGCTTTCGGCCCATCAATCGACATATATAATAACTGGACATACAATACATATATAAACATATACAAGTGCAGGCAAAAAAAAACACTTAGTCAACTACATTCTTTGGTTTTACATTTGAACGAGTACCTGTATATTGTGTAAAGTGCATTTAAATTTTAATAATATACATGTATATGGGATTTAAACGTTTATACAGGTTCAGAGTACAGATGTACGTGAGTACACTGTATAATATGTAACTATTAAGTACATAATTCGTGTAATGTTGTTCTGGGTAGTCTTGCTACTTTTAATCAATGAACTAGTGCAATGTATGGAGCACAATGCGATAAACGTTTAACTATTATTCGGCGATTAGTGAAGAAAAATAAATAGAAACAAGACATGAAAATAAAAATATGAAACGGCATTTGGGTAACGACACGCGTACGCATATAAAGTCTTACGACTTTAATTATTACAAGAACTTGATTTAAAAATGCCAGAAAGAAAGAAAGAAAGAAAGACTCGTATCCGTTGACCTTTGGGAAAAACATTCTGGCACACTGTCTATCTATAGCCATATATAGGAGGTGCTTATTTTAAATAAAATCAAACGTATAAGTGAGATTGCTGCCCTCATTGTTGTGTAGTTTCTGTGACTATTTTCAAACTAGGATAAAAACATCATAAGGCAGCTGATATTGTTCTACAATTACCACTCCTGTAGTAGGTGCAGTGTGGTGTTGGAACATGTGTGACGATATCGGGTCGTTAATTAGGACGTTTTTGTAGGTTGATAGTTAAAGGATCTAATTAGTAATGATTGGGTATTTTTTTTTAATTTCAGGCGTTTGAGAAAACACGCGCGGAGATAAATATACCAGGTGTTAAGTTGGAGCTAATTACCGATGAACATTATGACAAGGCTCTTAAGTTCGCCCGTGAGCACTTCATGCCTAAAGAACCGTTAAGCAAGGCTTTTGGCGTTGGATGGACTGAGGAAATTGAAATGTTTATGACTGAAGTTTTACAAATGAATTTATCCATCATGCTTCTCGACGAGAACACAGGCGACATGATAGCTTTTCGAACAACACGAATCGCGTTCAAAGACGAAGTAATTGATCCGAAATCTTTCCAATCGCAGGCACTGAAAGATCTAATTGAGTACACCAATCATTGTGAGAAAAAAGCTGATTTCTTCGGGCATTATGGTATCACCGAAGCTTTTAACTTTCTGGCTCTTGCAGTCAGTGAAAGGTACAAACGGCGTGGTTATGCAACACAACTCTTCCAGGCCGCCGTTAGTATGATCCGCCATTTTGGATTTGACACCGTGTACATCAAAGGCGAAGGATCATCTAACTATTCACAGAAAATCTACGAGAAAATGGGATTTGAAACTCTGTATGAAGACTTATTTGATTCATGGGAGGTTGATGGTAAACGTAGAATACTGAACACAGGAGAGCACAAATCTATCAGAGCGTATGGTTTAAAAGTCACACAAAATAATTAAACAAATAATTAATAACAGTTTGTTTATCCATGCAAGTCCATTTTAAGTGTTTAATGATAGTGGGATTGTTTTGATGCAAACTAAAGGAACATATTTATAAGTTTAATTAAGAATACAGAATGGTGAAGTATCCGTATAGTGCTTACTAGATAGACAGCTTATGGGCTTAAATAAAATTGCCACCAAACCTGTGAACAAAGGCCACCCTTGTGAAAGACAAAATGTGGTCTTTATTGATAGAAGACCTTTATTCGGATGTCTGAATGATCAATTACTGTTTTTCAAAGAATCTTTTTTATTCAAAGGGTGACCTTTATTCGGAGGTGGCTGCAAACACAGGTTTGACAGTATTGTTGATCTGATAAGCTTGTCTATAATTGATACAAGTAAAAATATAAAAGGATAAAAGATATAAAACTAATGTATACAGTGTTTATGTAAATTTTTACTTGACTTATTTGAATTGTAATAAAACAAATGGATACATTAAATATACTTGCATTTTGTATAAACATCAAATCGTTTATTGTAAGTACAGTGAAACCTCTCTTGAGCAACAACCTCCCTTCAACAACAGTATTAAATTGTCCACCCTGATTCTCGGCATTGTCTCCCTTATTGACCTTTTTAATTCTTCACTCAACCGTAATCCGAATTCCTTTTCCAATTTATTGTACGTCACTCTGACTTATAAACCTTACAGTACAACACTGGCATAGTGGGTTCCAGGGGACCTAAATACTAGTACATTAAAACCCCTGAAAACCGGAATTTTCTGAAAATCGGACGATTTTTTCAATTCCCATTTTTTTCTCGGTAATCATTTGTATTCTGAATACCAGAATTCTCATAAAACCGGACTTTTGGCCCAGTCCGGAAAGGGTGAGGTTTTTTAGGGGTTTTACTGTATTTATTTCACTATATTCAACTTTCTCTCTGTACTTTGTTATGGGGTTATCAGCCTTTATTGTTGCTTATCGGGTCGAATAAAAATATCTGTAAAAGAATAAATCTTCGTGCAGAAACCAATCAATTCTGGCAAAAATAAAGAGGAATGAATAGCCAAAAGGATCATACAAATACAGACACATCAGGCCAACGTAGAGTTCAAGACTACGGGGTCCCTAAAGCGACACTTTTATTTCAATTGTAACATTCTTTTTTATTTCGTTTTTTTTTACGGAATAATATTTCGTAATTACGAATTATTATTTCGTTTACACGAAATGTCAATTCGTTTTTACGAATCAACATTTCGTAAGTACGAAATATTAATTTCAAATCAATCCTTTTTTGCCAACAACGAATCATTCCGCTCAATATTATAAAGATTCCACATATTCAAATGCTAATGGTTTTAAACTAACTACAGAAACAGTCAAACAATATTAAATAGATCGCTACAAGTATATACTAGTAAATGAATTATGAAACTGTATGTAGTCGCAGCGTACCCAATTCCAGTTTTAATGGTCCCTAAGATGTACCAGACAGCGTAAAAATATTAGCATCCGTTTTGCGCATGCGCTGTAAAATTTACACGATAATGTATGCATGATACACACCCGGGATTATGCATCATATTTAGTAACCAATCATAGGGTTACCCTCTCTTATCAGTTGATAGCTAGTCGTGTTGCTAGTTCACACGAACATCGTTATAATAAAATATGGCGAGCTCTTCCGTCTTGAAAGCCCTGACGATGTATCAGATAAGAGAGGTAAAAATATCATTTTACTTTTTTGCAGTAGTTATTACTTTTACAACATGATTCTAATCTAGTTTATTATATGAAGAGTGACATGGATTTGTTGACTTCGTGTACTAATTTTTGAAGCATTTTGTGAGTGACAAAGGCTATATGACTGCGATTCATTATCAAAAACAACAAACTCGGCTTTCCGTACAATAGAAATGTTATCATCTTTTACCCTACTCGGTTAACTAGTATAGCTCTCTGTAATGATTCCTATAACACTGACAATGACGGACTTGAAGTTATTCTAATGATGCATTTATTCAGTCAACTCAGCGATAACATCCCTATAGGGTGACGAACAATATTGAGGTCAAGGTCAATCCTGTGCTACAGCTTATTTCATATTATTTTTATCATATCGTTCTGAAGGATTCTGAAAGTGCAACCTCTCCGAAATAACACCTTTTGGGAGAAACAAAATTAAGTTGTTGTTGAGAGGTTGTTGCTTTAGAGAGGTTAAATTAATGGTTAAATTGTACAGTGGGAAAATCATGTTGTAGAAGGAAGTTGTTGCTCAAGAGAAGGCCGCTCTGGAGAGGTTGCACTGTACGTTATATTTCATTGCAATTTAGAACCCTTTTAATTGTGAAACTTGATAAATAAAATGTCGGTATCGTGTTCTATTAAATTTCTCTCAAATTTTGTTCGTTTAAGCATTATTTTTGACAGTACAATGTATCTCATTTATATTCTGGTGATAATACAATGTATCTCAGTTATAATCTGGTGACTGTGCAATGTATTTCAGTTATATTCTGGTGATAATGCAATGTATTTCAGTTATATTTTGGTGACAGTACAATGTATTTCAGTTATATTTTGGTGACAGTACAATGTATTTCAGTTATATTTTGGTGACAGTACAGTTAATTTCAGTTATATTATGGTGGTCAATTACCCTAATGATCCGGGATTCTTTACCCGGAAATCCCACTCCCCTCATGAATCATTCAATATTCAGGGAAGAGAGAATGACTTTGGTATAATGTTTTCAACCAAATCATCACGGAGACTACCATCTGTCACTTAGGTTACGTTGCTGACCCTTCATAAAATACCTATAACACGCTTATTGCTTTAGACACAGTAACGTGTGCATATTTTTTATTTCAGGCCTTTGAGAAAACACGCGCAGAAACAAACATACCAGGTGTTACGTTGGAGCTAATTACAGAAGAGCATTATGACAAGGCACTTCAATTCGCGCGTGAGCACTTTATACCAAAAGAACCTATAAACAAAGCTTTAGGTATGGAATGGACTGACGAAGTGAAGCAATGCTGGATTCAAAGTTTAAAGTTGAATTTGTCCCTGATGTTTGTTGATGAAAAGACAGGTGATATCATAGCATTTCGAGTTACGCGAATCGCGAGCAAAGACGATTCCAACGACATTATCTCAATGCATTCAGAGCCATTGAAAAACTTGTTGGCGTTTAATAAGCATTGTGACGAAAAGGCTGATTTCTTCGGATATTTTGACGTCACCGAAGCTTTTTACTTTCTTGCTATTGCAGTCCATGAAAAATACAAACGTCGCGGTTATGCAACACAAATCTTCCGTGCCGCCATTAATATGATCCGCCATTTTGGATTTGAAACCGTGTACATTAAAGGCGAAGGATCATCTAACTTCTCGAAGAAGATTTACGAAAAGGCAAACTTCAAACTTTTGTACGAAAAGTGGTTTGATGCCTATGTGGTTGATGGAAAACGTAAAATACAGAACACGGGAGAAAACATGTCTATGAAGTTATACGGCTTGAAAGTGACACAAAATGAATAGGACATGTTGAGGCGTTTGTATATGGAGACTTGTTATTTCAAACAGCTAAGTTATAATAAATTAATACTCACTCGACTTTGTTAAGATTAAAACAGTATAAGGATTGATTTCAATTATTTGCAGGAAGGATTAAATAATATTGAACAACTAAGTCTTGTTTGCTTACTTTAATGTGACCCAAATTTTGAGACAGAAATAAACTGGTGATACAAATACGTATAGACTGGCTTGATAAATATTTGATAATTATAGAATGAACGAGTGCTAAAGTCATTATGCCATAACGTCACTTAGCTGTTGTTGTTGTTTTTTCTCAACGGTATTTCAGTTATGTATGACGCATACCGCGGTTATCTGCAAACACCAAAGACTCTCTTTAGGCTGAGCATTTCTGACTAGCGCTCAACACTTAAAGTAACTTGAACTAAAGTTTTTATCATATTGATGTCCTTGTGACAAACTTGGAGTTGTTTCCCTTTAAACATTAACAGGACTAGCGTTCAAGTATCAAGATTTATATGCGGGTGTATGACATGCTGTACGTGTGTAATGTAGTAATATGATTAGTTTATACTATTTTTTTTTTCGATTGGAAAACAAGCAATTTTGCTTATATTAAATCCGCTTCCAGGACACTACACCAGTACTGCGTCAGAAAAATGGGATTGTGAAGTTCATGAACGAAACCCGTCGAAGCCGGGATTCGAACACATGACTTTCGGATCAGAGGTCGGTTTCTCTATGTAAACTTGCGGGGGAACTGGCACTAGCTACTGATACTGTCATGTTGTACTTTGAAACTACTTCACTTAAAAAAATCTGATGATCATATTGTAAGTATATAACATAATTGGATAAATAAAATCTTTACTTCATGTGCTGGTATTTTACAGAGCCACTAAAGTGACATTCTACACTTATATTCTTACTCGTAGCACTCTTTTTTATTTCGTTTTTACGAAATAACATTGCGCAATTACGAATTATTATTACGACATAATAATTATGAAATATATTTAATTCGTAAATATGAAATACTATTTCGTAATTACGAAATAATAATTCGTAAAAACGAAATAAAAGAGAATGCTACAAGTCAAAATATAAGTGTAAGATGTCACCTAAGGAGCTCCGTAGTATTTCCGTCTTTTTTCTCTCTTAGTTTTACAATCGTTGCGGGATATTGCAGTATCATTATAATCATTCTCATGTAAAATCATTGAAAAATGTATAAATACTTTTACAGTAAATCACGCTTATAGTGAACTAGGATATTGTGAAAAATGGAATACAGTGAAGCACTTGTTTTCCCTGAACACGTTCATCTTTATTACATTATTTTATCTTTATTTGTTACGAGAAAAATGGACACACCGACAACAATAATGAATTTATCATTATTTGGGTCCTGAGAAATTCACTACAATAAAACCTTATATTGCGACCTCCTCAATATTACGACCACCTTGTTATAACGACCACTAATTTTCAGACCGACTTACAATAACTACCATATAATTTAACTCGATAATGAGACCACCTCATCATAACGATCGATTTTTTAGACCCAAAGGCGGTGAAATGTCGAGGTTTTGCTATATAACCATCTTCTAGTTATTTTATTGGCATCATTTTTAAGGAATGAACCAATTGTTTACAGAAAATTAATACGTTAGCACAAAATGTTGAAGTTTGTGTCACATTTTGTAAAGATTTATCGCTAAAATCGCTAAAACTACCGCTATATTTTTGTCTTTCATTTTGGTTGCTAGATTTTATCGCTTCTTTTAACGATCTATTCATATTTTTATGAAAGCTCGTGTTTTTTCTATAAGATTCTATTCAAGATTGACGCCAAAAATCATAATTATGATCTAACATGAATACTAAACTCTCTACCCATGAAGCGTATTGACCAATCAGAGAGCCGGATAATTTAGTGGTACTTGTTCCTTTGGTGCAACATGGAACGGGAACTAGTTAAGAGTCATGTTCCTTTCATTTCGGTTTCAAACAAGCAGTTACATTTCTTTAAAACTGCATTATTTATTTTAATTATTGAATAATTAAGTAACTTATATTTCAGATTAAGTTAGACATTAGTACCTTAGAGAAGTCAGTGAATGGACCAGTACAGTATTGTAAAGGTAACTTCAGAAGATGTCAGGCTCTTGTTTCACATGTCTGCTCCCTCGTGGAAGGTGTTAACATACTGTTACAATATGCTGAACCTTTAGTTACTGGTAAGAATTTATATTCCTGACTTAAGTATTTGCTTTAATAAACTATTGTATAAATCACTTTTTTTTCTGAGTATAGATCATTTCACTGAATCGCCTGTTAAATAATGTACATGCACTACATGTATTTTTCCATGAATAGAAAATCATTACCACGATGATGAGATTGTTCGCTCAGGTTATAAATAATTATAATGGCTATTTTAAGATAGTTTTGTACATGCATGTTGAATCAAGTATCTTCTATCTATTGTTTTACCGTTGAGCATAAATGACTTTCCACTTTTCAGAAGTGTTTATAAAAAGCTATTAAAATCTATTAGTCATGTATCAGCTCACAACAATTAATAAAACAATGATTACTTAGTGTTTGAGGCATAAAATTTAGCTCAAGTCTGCGAGCGAGTTAGCAACTTGACGATCTGTCCGTATTAACATTAATCACTGTTTTATGTGTATAAGACTTGCAGAAAAACTTGTTTATAGTTTTACAAAATATGGCGACCTCGACCGTCTTGAAGGATCTAACGCTGGATCAAATAAAAAAGGTAAGGTTAAATTTCTAGCTGCAACTTTTTACGAAGAGTATAGAACGTGACCCTTGAGCGTTATCTTTGTTATAAACTATACTGATTTGTTGGTATAAGATTTCCACTGTCGTTGGGGGGGGCTATATGAGTAGATCTTAGGATGAGTCAAGTTCTCTAAATTTCGCATCATAATTTAAGTGTATTACACCTTCCTTTCAAACAACATGACAATGAAGGAAACTAAACAATCAAGAAAACGGACGGCTTGTTATTGTAAATAAGTATTATTCTCGGAATTTTTATTTTCATAAATCCGCGTAAATTTACTTCCATAACATGTGGAAATATCCCGAGACCTTTCGTAGAACGGTCCAGCACTCTGGCTGCCTATAGCTGATTGGAGGCGGTTATATAAAATGAAATAAACCTATTATGGTCGAATTGCCACTCCATTTGCCCAAAGTTGCGATGATTATTTTCAAATTAAGATAAAAGCACTAGGCGGCCTTTGATATTTAACACAATAAACACCACATCACTAACTAGTAATGATCGGATATTTTTCATTTCAGGCTTTTGAAAAAACTCGCGCGGAGATAAATATACCAGGTGTTAGGTTGGAGCTAATTACAGAAGAGTATTATGACCAGGCACTTGAGTTCGCCCGTGAGCATTTTATGCCTATAGAACTGTTAAGCAAGGCTTTTGGCGTTGGATGGACTGGTGAACTTGAAATGCTTTGGACTAGAATTTTAAAAATGAATTTATCGATCATGTTTCTCGACGAAAACACAGGCGACATGATAGCGTTTCGAACAACACGAATAGCGTTCAAAGACGAAATTCTCGATCCGAACACTGTACAATCGCAGGCACTGAAAGATTTAATTGAGTATACAAATCATTGCGAGGAAAAAGCTGATTTCTTTGGACATTATGGTATCGCCGATGCTTTTAACTTTCTGGCTCTTGCAGTCAATGAAAGGTACAAACGGCGTGGTTATGCATCACAACTCTTCCAGGCCGCCGTTAGTATGATCCGCCATTTTGGATTTGACACAGTGTACATCAAAGGCGAAGGATCATCTAACTATTCGCAGAAAATCTACGAGAAAATGGGATTTGAAACTCTCTATGAAGATTGGTTTGATTCATGGGAGGTTGATGGTAAACGTAGAATACTCAACACAGGAGAGCACAAATCTATCAGAGCGTATGGTTTAAAAGTCACACAAAATAAGTAAACACATATTAACAGTTTGTTTATCCATTCGAGACTCTTTCAAGTATGATGTTTCTGTTGACTGGTTCTTAGTTTTAATTGTGTAAAGTTTGATATTTCTGTTGACTGGTTCTTAGTTTTAATTATGTAAAGTATGATATTTCTGTTGACTGATTCTTAGTTTTAATTATGTAAAGTATGATATTTCTGTTGACTGGTTCGTAGTTTTAATTATGTATAGTATATTTCTGTTGACTGGTTCTTAGTTTTAATTATGTATAGTATAATAATATAGTTTATTAGCCCCCAATTTACTAAAGTTAATTGATGTTTGAAGTGGAGGTTTTAATGTGAGAATTCAGTTTTTAACTTAAGAATTTAACAATTTTAACATGATCTATTATGTCTTTTTTCATTTTTTACGCCTGTTCAAATATTGAATACTTGCCTGATCTCGGTGAAACTCTTGATTCTGTTGTAAACATAAGTCAAATGAAATTTGAATTGTGAACTTTACACCTGTTGTTTTATGCTAAACTTATAATGAAAATGTGTAAGACTTTATGATGTGGAAAAAATTTGCCCTTTCTATTGACCCTATACCTTATGGTCTCTGGTCATTTTTTTCTTGCCAAAATTTTCATTACGACTGGACATTTATTGTTTATAACACATGTGAAAACTGAAAATATTTTGTCTTTTTTAATCATTTCCAATCATTAGTAAGTTGAGATTTTTTAGAAGTTTGAACTAAAAATAAAATGACTGAATTCTATTTTAAGGATGACCTAATAATGTACATAATTGTTTTTATGCATTGTATTGTACTTTTAATGTGTATATTCCAACATAAGCTAGAATCTGATCTTTGTAACTGTATACTTGTATATGGCCTGGCTTAAGATTTTATATGGATTCTGTGGGTCAAGGTCACTTGTACTAAAAAATAGGAAAATGATTGAAAACCTGGTTTGGTGGCAATGCAGCATTTGTTCATGAAATGGTTTTACATTGACTGTTTGAACTTTACAACTTTTTTTCTGTTCTTTCTCATGAAATATCTAAGAATAACAAAAAAACAAGTATTCAGCACAGAGATCAGTGAGATTATAGGATTCATGTTTGGATATTGGAAATCAATATATTATGATTGTTTTATATATGTTTTAGACAATAAAATCAATGCCACTGGTTGCTGTTGATAATTTTTTTAAAATAAATGTATAGTGTATACATTAAAACATGGTAATAATGACTGTGGAAACACAAATATTTTCTTGTTTACTTTTAATAACTTAAGATTCTGTACCAGTTGTCTGTCTCATTACACTAGCATAGTTACTACACTTACTGATATGTCCATTATTAATGAAATTAAGAAGGGTGCATATGGAAAAAATAAGTACTTGTTTACCATATCCAAGTTCACTATAACCATGTTTTACTGTACTGTGTTCAATAATCAAATCTCTTGGTTCATTCGGCGAAGTAAATCAAAGGTGTGGTCAGGAAATCATTTCAAGCCACAATATGATTCCTGTCCAGCTTACAATATTTGAAATTCACTACACACCATGAACAACATATTACTAAAATGTTCACTAAGTATACAGTGGAACCCCTCTAAACCAGTTCCTCTATAAACCAGCTTCCCTTCTAAATCGGCCAAATGTTCTGGTCCCGATTTCATTATTATATAATTCAAAAATTCCCTCTAAACTGGCATGCCCTCTGAACCGGCCAATTGACCTGGTCCCGGGCTCAACCAGCTTAGAGGGGTTCCATTGTATATAGAAAATTGACATCAAAACACTGCAACAATAAACACATAACAAACTTCTTCAAATTTAATCATTTTCATAGACTAATATCAACAATTTCAAACTTCAGTACAATTTTATGGGTTTCAAACAGTACACCAATATATTTTAGTATGCAAGTATGAGTATTCCAAACAGGCAAGTTTCTATAACAGCAAATCTGAAATACATTGTGGACAAATTGGGTTCAATTCTCCAAAAATGGTACTTATTTTAGACATTTACATAGAACAGCTGAAAATAACCAAAGAGTTAATACAATACAATGTTTTATATTTACAAACAAACGATAGGAAGATTTTTTAGCTAAAAAAACATTGCAATCTCAATAAACAAATAACAATGAAACAAGCGCCTGACCTTGGACAACCCATGACCTTCAGTGATGCACAGTAATGAAATGAAATTATTATCTAAAAACATTAAACTACAGAAAAACTATCCAGCTATTAATTGAAAACAAAATTTCCTGTCATTAAACATCAGTATTAAATCATAAAATATACTTAAAAGCTAATAATCCAGAAATTAATCCAACAAACTGTGTATTGTAAAATTTGGTCAGCCATGTTAACTTATGATAGGCAGTATAAAACTATAAATCATTTTAATATTTGACAATATTGGTGTTTGTGGGGGGGGAATTTATTTTAAATGGAAGAATACCTGCATTATCACAAAACAAGCACTTGCGTTTTATCTAACATGTCCCCTTCCTCCATGTCAAGTGATTCCGGGAAGTTGCAAGGGGACACGGGTTCACTGTCATTAAACATCTGAATGTAACTGACTTCATTGTTCAGCTTGTGTGTGTATTCATCAATCAGCAAGGAAAATGCTTTTCTGTTATAAAAGAAAATACCTCATATAGATAATATAATGTGCTATCATGACAATATTCATTGAAATTAATGAAACAATTTTAAAATTAAAACAATAAATCATTAAAACACAATTTAAAGCAAAAACTTGGCATCAATAATTAACAATAACACAAAATCAACATAATGAATTCATTGACAGAGCAAGCAGTAGCAATTTCCATTATATTTTGACACTATTTTAATACTACACAGAAGTAAATTGAATAAAATCTTAACACATTTCAAGAGATAAAATGATACAAGTAAAGAATCTCTTTAAATAAGGCCATTTCCAGTTTATTGGCATCAAAATTGAAATTGTCCGTAAAATTTCAAAGTCCAACTTTGTGTAAAAATTGCAAAAATGGGCCCCATTCAAATTTAATTGATTTTGGGTCTAACATGCAAAATGGATTCAGACAAATAAATGTGGAAAATCTCAGTTTGGCCCAACAATTACAAATTGTAGATTCTGCACATTTTCCAAATAACGTATACATTACTAGTTATTTAATAAAATAACTGATTTGACAACTCTTCTGTAACATATACACAAAATCTTGTGAAATGTATCATATTATACACAATTTTTCCAAGACTACCAATTAGAAAACTTATGACACATTAAGAATAATGAATGAGTTTACTGTCCTGAAAGAAAATATATAATGTTGGCATCTTTTTCTGAATTATTTGTTTGCCAGTCTTAATATTCTATATGAATGGTATAAAAACAAAAGATAAAATGGAACAAATAAATTGTAGTAGATTGTAGATGTAAAGAGTTTGGTGATGTTTTTAGTTGTTTATAAGACACTGTCTCTTATAATTCAATTATGAATGGATGTGCAATTTTTAAATGTGTTTTGTGTATTGTACTGTATCTTTGTGCACATAATATTATGAGACATGAATAAACTATAATATTCTATCTATTAATTGGCGGAGTTCACACATGTCACGTCATTATAAATTCCCACTTGTAATTAGCAGATTTTGCACGGAACTTATCGGTATTAAGGAAGGACATAAAAAAATGATTGTATTAGTATCAGGGATTGTCTAGATAACCTACCATATATTCCCTAATATACGCCACTCGGGGCGTTACATTTATGAAAATGTGTTTGTGTCATTCCTTAGATTAAAAAAGTGTTTTCTACTAATTTCTATTGTTCATCTCGGATTAAAATAGCCTGTCATGGTAAGTCACTTTTGTTTTCTCTTGTCCAAAAAAGGGGGGGGCGTTTATTAGGGGAGGGGTGTTTATAAGGGAATATACGGTAATTTAATCATGATATGATCACAATCTAAAAATAGTCAACCAAGAATTGGCAATAAAACACGACAAAAGAAGCCTAAAAAAGCAGATTTTGATCATCAATAAGTGACTCTAATAAAAATACTCCTAAACCATGAATTGAAAAAACTGCTTGACCAGCCACAGATTCATAACTTGGGCAAAAGATGCCGACAATACATAAATCAAGTTTAAAACTAAAATTGTCAGTAAGCGTTCCCTCTAAAAAAATAATTAAATTCAGTGATGACGTTGATGAAAACATAGTAAATATTAGTGACAGTAGATGTGAAGAGAGTTCTGATTGTGAAATATGACATCATGAACTACCGGGACCTGATTGAACGAGATTCTGGGTGGCTTAATGATAAACATATGCAAGCCGCCAGTGACATACTAAAGAGTAATGGACTGCAAAGTACACGGAACGTGCCTAGCTTCATTGAATCAAGTCAGAGATGGAATGTGGACAAACATGAAAAATGTACCCAGTCCTTCAGCTCAAATTCATTTTAATGGGTGCAACGATTGGGTTGTATTATTCAAAGACTCATCTGGTGACATATACGTTTTAGACAGCTTAAAATCAGATAGGACACTGAAAAACTATATAAAATTTCAACTTTCTCAAATATATGGAGATACCAATATAACATGTCTTAATGTAAAGATTCTTATTGTTCAACAACAAAACAATTCCTAGGACAGTGGTGTATTTGCCATTGCCTTCTGGTTGATTTATGTTTTAACAAATTAAAGTTTGATTTTAATTCAAGATTTCGAGTACCAGAAATGTGTAAGCACCTTATTCATTGCTTTGAAAATAGAGAAATGCAACCATTCCCCAAAATACAAAAAATTGCAGAAATACTAACAGCAAATTTAAAACTTCAAAATTAGTCTTATATTGTACATGCAAACTTCCAGACTGCATAGATGATTTAAAACAATGTTCAAACAAGAAATGTAGCGTGAAATGGTTCCACAGCATATGTATATCAGGCTTGTATCATGAAAATTTGTTTTGTGAAGCTTGCCGTTAGTAAAATTCTGTATTGAAAAGGAAATTTAAAAAAATGCATGATAAACCATAATAATCTTATCAGAATGTCTTTTACATTACAAATAACTGTGATTTGGCTACACATGTGTATTTAGGCAGTATAAATATGACTATATACATGTAACTTCAAGTAACCTGTTTCGAGTTTATTACTTGTGTAGACTGTTGTTTTAAATATGTACACACATAACAAATGTTCACATTGATTTATTGATTAAAAATATTGATATCAAATTGACCAGTGTTGTAATGCTGTGGCACCTTGAATGAGCTGATATGTCCTATCATCATAATTGAGCAATGTCGTATGATTTAAAATAATTCTGACACTAAATGCTGCGAAATATGCCAGAAAAGTTATATTAGGATTGGCCGCAGAGGCTCGCAATTAGGCCTGCAGAAAAAACATGTCCTTACTGTGTTAATGATGCATTTTTGTTCATAAGAATGTATTATACATTTCATTTATATGCCTCGTCTGACATGCATATTTACAAATATTACACTTGTCAAATGCATTGTCATAATAACAAATAACACTTCACATACTCCACCTGCACTCTATAATGAAGAACAGAGATTTCTTTCCTTTTGTGTCTCTATTACCCCTCTTATTAGTATTATAATTGGTGGTATTGTTCTTTGAAGATGCCTGATATGTTTGTTCGATTTACCAACACAGTATTAATAACTTATTTCAAAGCATCAAAACAATACACGGCACAATGTTTCAACTTGAATGTTTCCCGTGTAACTTTATTTATAACACAATTGTATGAAAATTATTTCATGATATAATTCATGGTCAATTGCATAATATACCATAAGCATTTGACTGAGATAGTTTTGTTACACCTTCATTCCTTTTTTTATGGATACAGTTGCTGATATAACAACTTACTAAGTTATTAAATCGGCTCATTTCGGGAAAATATTTTGTTCAGAACTACTGAACACTTTAATGGCATTCAAGTGTTTCATGATAGATACTGGCTTACAAATGAAGACAAGTCATTATTTTCAGACAGCGCAGGTGGCAAATCATGGGGTTTTAGTTGCATCTAATGCAATTAGCGGCGCATTGTCTCGTTTCCAGGAAACTAGTACCAGAAGCAGACCTTCACCCCTGTCTGATACCGAAGCATGTATGGAAAATCTTCAAATCAGAGCTTTAAATTTACTTCGAGGAAGCATATCAACAAATTCTCACACTACATATATGACAGCAATTAAAGCACTCACAGAGTTTTGCACCAAATATAACCTTGAAATCTCAGCACCGAGTCTATTCAACATATAGTTCTATTCATAGCGTACGATTTTGAGAAAGGTAACTCTGCAAACACAATATCAACTTACATAGCTGGAATTAACTACATTCATAAATTACATGAGTTTTACGACATTCTCCAAAAATTTCAGAGTAAAAAAGCTATTGCTATAAAAGAAAACGACCATCTATGGACAACAAAGCCCCTTACTCTGTCAATTTTGAGGAATATAAGACAAGACCTACATAAACACTGCCATGATAATTATGAAAACTCACTTTTTCGAGCCAGCTGCGGCTGTGGCCCAGTGGTTAGTGCACTGGACTTGTAACTGGGAGATCCGGGTTCAAATCCCGGTCGCCGCAGGTCATACACTTCCATGAAAATTTGACAAAAATGTAGATTTTCCTCCACATGTGGAGAAGTTGCCGGCTCCTTGTGGAAGGAAAAGTTAGTACTGGTTAGTATACAGTCCAGGAAAACTGGTTAGGTGAACCGGTCACCATATATAACCGAAAAATTGTTGAAAAACGGTGTTAAACCCCAGTGACAATAAAGTCACAAGAAACTTTTTCAAGCTATGCTTTCACTGGCTTATTTTGTATTGTTAGTTGTAATATTGAGGTAGTTGAAATATTGGAGTGGTAATAATATTGAGGTAGATGTAATATTGAGGTAGTTGTAATATTGAGGTGGTTGTAATATTGGAGTGGTAATAATATTGAGGTAGATGTAATATTGAGGTAGATGTAATATTGAGGTAGTTGAAATATTGAGGTAGGTGTAATATTGAGGTAGTTGTAATATTGAGTTAGTTGTAATATTGAGATGGATGTAATATTGAGGTGGTTGTAATATTGGAGTGGTTGTAATACTGAGTTAGTTGTAATATTGAGGTGGCCACTAAGTTAAGTTTTACTACATTTCAGATCTTTCAAACTTTCCCAGCCCGTTAAAATAAAGATAACAAGTCTGTGTTACCTGGAACTGACTCAATGTTGATCTTTGATCATGAAGATGGTCTCTGTGGTTGTTGCTGCTGTGGTGGCTGTCCCTGAAGATGGTGATGATGATGACCTTGATCTCCGTGCCAACTATTGTTGTTTGGCGGCATCAACTTGTGGATGAATATTTAGTACAGTGTATGGTGACGTTCATGTTCCTGAATTTGTTGGAAGTTTCTCCAGGTCCAATTTGTAAAATAGAACTGAAATATAGCAATGATATTATATCAATCTCAAAAAAAAGAATAAATCCAATTACCTTTCAACTATATAACTATTATAGCTTTCAGCTATGACATAATAAAAAATATACCTCTAAAACAATATAATATCAGATATCAATGAAGTAGTCATCAAAAAAAATCTACTCAGTGAACAATCATGCCTAAATGAGATGTTTAACACTATTAAATATCAAATTAAGAAAAGCTCTTAGAACTAAGAAATGAAAAAAATGTCTTTGTAAGGGAGACAACTCAGGAATGTGTACAAACCACAAACTGTAATTTTACTAAAATTGCAAAACATACCTAGGCTCTTATATAAACATTTAAGGGCAAAACTGTGGATATTCAAACAAACACCTGTCCTTGACAATTAGGGTAGATTCACCACGAATCTTTGGTGACTTTGTTCATCTAATTAGGGGTGCAACTATGAAATAATAGCACCATCCCACTAACGTATAGTTTGACAATATATATAAACTCTAACCTTGGTTCTCCTGGCTTTTCTTTTTCCTCTTCATTATCACTTCCTTTATATTCATATTCTGAATCATGGTCCTCCGCTACAATAAAAAAATAGATGAACTCTAAACCAGTCTAATATTAGATCACAGCTCTCATACAAACAAAATCAAATCCAGAATAAAATAGATTTTTTGTGCACTTTCTAAGCTATCATTTTTTTCAAATTTACAAGATTCAAATGAAAGCTAAACTAAGCAACACAGAAGCGATGGGCTAGTGATTAATAGTCAGAGACCAAAAGCACTTGAAGCCCCAATGATACAATTAGTGTCATTATTCACAAATGGTAATTAAATCAGATTTAACACAGGTATGTGTGAGGAAATATTATAACAAGAGGGCTAAGATGCCCGTTTTTGCTCACCTGAGTAAAGATTGCAACATCTATGTTTTTCCTGTAATTTGACCTAGTGACCTAGTTTTTGACCCCAGAAGACCCATGTTCAAAATTGTCAAGATGTCATTGAGACAAACATTCTGACCAGATCTGACGAAGATTCACTGAAAAGTGTGACCGCTAGAGTGTTAACAACCCCCAGATGTGGACGACAGACGCCGAAGTAGACTGACTGGTCACTATAGCTCACTGAGCACTACGTGCTCAGGTGAGCTAAAAAGGATATGGAGTCTGGAAAGTCTCACCTGCCAGGAAGGCCTCATACAAATTCTGTGGTGGTGGGTCTCTTCTTCTGCAATGAGATACAAATAAACTGTTTAATACAGATCAGTAAATTTAACTATTACAAAAATTTTATAATCATGGCATGACCATTATTTCAATATTTCAAATTTATAATGAGAATAAAATTAATCAGCTTGTTTCACTATTTTCAACTATTTGTTTTGTTCAATACTTCTGTTTTTGTTTTGTTTTGGTTTTTATGCAACATATTGTCAACAATTAATCAGTTATATACAGCGACCAGTTCACCCAGACAGTTTGCTTGGACTGTATACTAACCAGTACTAACTTACCCTTCCACAAGGAGCCGGCAACTTCTCCACATGTGGAGGAAAATCAACAGTTTTATCAAATTTTCATAGAAGGGTATGACCTGTCGCAACCGGGATTTGAACCCCGGATTTCCGGGTTACAAGTCCAGCGCACTAACCACTAGACCACAACCGCGGTTCAATATTTCTGTAGTACTCAATGAATTCTGATTATAATTAACTTTGAACATTAATATGTAAGTTCATGAACAGAACAGAACAGAACGGAGAGTTTATTTTGACTTGAGTACATTGTCATCAAACAAACAAAATATAAGAAAACAAAATGAAATATTTAGTCTCAGTGATCAGCTTGAACATGTATAATGGACAATGAATTTATATGATTATGATATATCTGTACAATTATTTCTAAATTAGTTCTATGTGTTCAGGCACTTTTGACATATAGACATAGGTTTAATAAAACATCTTTTTGATCGGATTTAAGTAATTCAATGAATTCATACATACTAGGTCTTATGTAAATATCTTCCCGTATGTATATGTAAGGAATGGGAAGAAACTCAAATTCTAGTAAGGAATATTCTAAGGTTATATGGTAATATATCTAAATAAGGTTCGTATCCAAATACATCTTTAACATAATTATATAATGTCAAAACAGTACTGTTTTCCTTATTATTATACCAACATTGATAAAAACAATCTTTGCTTAAATAATGGTAAAAACAGTTTACTACTCACTGACTCAGGATAATCCCATACATCATTAAAACCATGATTACAAAGCAAACATTTAATATTTGACAACCAATTTTTTTTCCAATGATGCAATCAGATAAACACATATTGTATATTTCCTGTACAATTAAGTTGTCCGTATTCAATAATTTAAACCATTACTTGATCATGCGGATGTACTGAGTAATATATAAAGGATAGCACCATAAACTGCAGTATTACACATATTCAATTTGACATTTAAAACTTTCTTGCAAAATTTAAGATGTATTCTTTCTATTGCATTAAACTTGCTAAAACCCCATATTTCAGATGAATAATTTAGAATCGATCCAGCAAATGTATCAAAGAGTTGACATAATATTTTAGGCTCAAGTTGGCATCTATAACAATTTACTGAAAGGACAGTAAGTGCCTTACTAGTCTTACAAATTAATTGTTCTTGATTTAAATTAAAACTTCTGGTGTGATTGAACACTTTTCCTAAGTAATTAAAGTGATCTACCACATTTAAAATGTAACCATCATAATAAAAAATTTCGTCTCGTTTCAAAGCACCACGTCTTCTGAATACAACCACTCTAGTTTTGTCAATATTAACTTCTAAGCTCCACTTCTTACAGTATTCATTTAGAAGAGATAAACTATTATTTACATCGGCCGGACTGTTTCCTAAAATGACCATATGATCAGCAAAAAGTAACAGAATCAGTACAATATCATTTACAGTTAAACCGCTATTAATATCCTTCTGCAAAAACAATTCAATGCCGTCAATAAAAAGCGAAAACAGTATAGGCGACATAACTTCCCCTTGGTGTAAACCTATCGTATATTAAAAAAAGTCAGAATAATTATTGCATGATTTAACACAGGATTTTACTTTATTGTACATATCTTTGACCACTCATAACAGTTTGCCTCTTATACCACATTTGAACAATTTAAACCAAAGTGCGTTTCTATATATACAATCAAATGCTTTTTTAAATTCTACAAAAACACAGTATAATCGCTTATTATCATTGATATACTTTTGTACAATAGACATTAGAACAAATAAAGCATCAATCGTCAATCAACCTTTCCTAAAAGCAAACTGCGCATCTGACAAGATACAATTTTCATCACAATATTTAATTGTTCTATAGTTGATTACAGATGTAAATAACTTAGATAAACAACTCACTAGCGTAATGCCTCTGTGATTATTCACATGTTTTAATAGCTTCCATAATTTCTGATATATCAATTGGCTTATCTAATTCAACATCACAATTTTAAAAATTATTAAAATCAGCATTATGAACAAACTTTTCCGACTCATCGTTCATGGCATGAACAATATCACTGACTAGTTCTGAAAAATGCTTAAAAAAGTCATCAGTTGAAATATCGTTATTCTCCTTATGATTTCTTTTAACGTATTTCTGAAACTCGTTTGGTTTCGAAAAACGCAACTTTTCTATCTGATCAATTTGTTTTAACCGACGCATGTCATCCAAATTATAAGTTCCCCAAAGGATGGGATGTTTATCATACAGAGTTGCATCGGTCAAATTCACAGTCAATGGAAAGGTAAATAAATAAATTAATTAAACAGATGTATAAGTTAATTATTTCTTATTACGTCTAATAGCTGATAAAACGTCCAAAGTTTGTTACAAACATTTCATCAATAATTGAAACAACTATGATACTAGTACAACAGCGTGATAAATTGTCTGCAAATTGTTATCTAATCAAAATGAATAAACATTGCAGGTTTGTTGAGAAAATTATTTTTCCATACGTTGAGAAGATAAAGGACGAAATCTACCCCTCAGACAACATGCGCTCTGCTTGTTTGACGTATACAAAGTGCATCAAGGAGAAGCACTCCATAACCTATTAAAAAAACATAATTTACATGTTGTGTACATTCCTGCCAGCTGCATGGATAAACTCCAGCCTCTAGACCTTAGTGTTAATACTGTCTTTAAGCAGCACATGAAAAGTAGTTTCGATGATTTTTATGTCTCTGCAGTAACAAAACAAAAGAAAATCCTGATATGGCTTCAGTAAATATTGATTTGAAATTGTCCAGTCCGGTGTCTGGTGAAACTTTTGCATGCAAAATGGATCGTCAGTAGTTTGACAAGCTAAGACTTGATAAAAATACAATACAAAGAGGTTGGGTTGAAGCGGGCATCCATTCTAAAAAGTGATACCAGTACTGTGATCCCTGGAATAACTGACGTTTATATGATTTATTATGTAGTGACGTAATAAAAATTTCCAGCGTGCATGTATATGTTTATTACGAAGGAAATTATATTCCTAGTTTGTGCTGGATATCTGCACTTTCAAGAATAAATTTTGTCCAAGTTATTACAAGTTTATTCATAATTCATTGAAATAAATAGATGTTTCTTAAATAAACACAGTAAACTGGCGGCTAGTATTCATTAATTAACTTGTCAATATTTCTGATAATTATTTTTCGGATACGGTCGTATGTTATGGAAGTAAATTTACATGGATTGATGAATTCGTGATGTAATCGATTCACGAAATATAGCGAAAATAAAAACAATACGAAAAATACCAGATTTACAGTATTGAAAGCTAGTCACAAAATAAGTGATCATAAAACTGAGGTGGCCACTATATAAAATAAGTGGTCATAATACTGAGGTGGCCACTATATAAAATAAGTGGTAATAATACTGAGGTGGCCACTATATTATTACTCCACTTGTCTTAACAAACTTGGATATATCTTTAAATGTATCAAACTTAATATTTTTTCTTCAGGATTTAGTCATTCTGTTACCTGTATATCAGTTTTATCAAGACTAAGTAGTTCTGTTCCTCTAATCTCATGTTTAATGAATGAATCTCGGTATTCTGACAAAGACAGATTGTCTAACCATTGTCCAACATTGTCCACTGACCAGGAATATATATCTACATTGTATATGGAAAAAAAAAACAAAGAAATATCATTATAAAAATATCAGAGGACCATTAATTCCTTAATATTAGTTCTACTTATGACAGTAGTTCTATAACATCAGAAATACAGAATTCTTTTTTTCACTGGGTTTAACACCACACCAACAACCATGATCATATGGTGATTTTACCAGCTTTTATGATGGAGGAAGACCCCAGGTATACACCAAGGTAGAACTGCTAACTTTCAGTGAGCTAGCTGGTCAGCTTCCCTACATGTGAAATTTGTGTGAGTACAGTGGTGAGGGGCTAGTGGTTATCAGTCAGAGACCATATCCATCTGACCAGAGGCCCCTACATGACTCATAAACACAGCACGCTAATGACAATGAATTCTAACTGGTCTGAGGTTATGAAACTTGAGAACAGACTGCAAGCTAAAATCTCAATTTCATTTTCAATGTTTTAAGGATGAAAAGATATAACTGCATGATGTTAAATACATATTTAGGTAAATGATGATGCCAGAATAATGTATCATTATTGTCCTCATTGTTTTGTCATAATTAAGGCAGATAATTTTTAAAAAGACATGAGATTTGAGCCCAGAGACAAATCTCAAGTTTTTAGCCCCAACCAGAGGACTGATCAAATTGAAAATTAAAATGGACCAGACAAATTATTAATGACCCACAATATAATAATTATAATACTGATGCAGGCAAATTCTGCAGCAAACAATCATTTCTAGAATCTTAATAAAGCCAAAAGTAACCATACAATACCAAATCCTTCCACAACACTGACTTCTCTTCTTGCCAATTACTTGTCAGTAAAGTTCCAATGCTGTACTATCTATGATGAAAGAGTAAGTAAAAGATAAAGATTGGTCGAAAAATGTAGGCACGAGGAAATTTTCTTGCAAACTGTCATTTCTAGAATGCTAATAAAGTCAAATGAAAAGATCGCATGGCCACATCTTTTGAGCCTCTGATTTCTATGCATGTCCATTACTAGCATGTGCAATTCCAGCCCTATACTCTGAATAATGACAGCGATATTAAAAAATAAAAATTTTCCCCAACTCACAGATTTTTTTTGAAAGCGCTCATTTCTAGAATCTCAATACAGTCAAAACTATCCATGCCATACCAAAATCAACCTTGCCACTGGTTTCTGTACATGTCAACTACTTGTCAGTAAGGTTTCAGACCTGTACTATCAATGCATAAGGAAGAAATAAGAAACAAACTTTTGTCGCAAAATGCTGACGCGGTGAAATTCTGCAGCAAACAGTCATTTCTAGAATCTTCATAAAACCAAAAGCAACCATACCATGCCAAATCCATCCAAACCACAGACTTTACACCATGCCAATTACTTGTCTGTGAAGTTCCAATGCTGTACTACCTACGATTAAAGAGTAAGTAAAAGATAAAGATTGGTCAAAAAGTGTACGCACGAGGAAATTTTCTTGCAAACTGTCATTTCTAGAATGCTAATAAAGTCAAATGTAAACGTAGCATGGTCACATCTTTCGTGCCTCTGATTTCTATGAATGTCCATTACAAGCATGTGCAATTTCAGCGCTATACTCTAGCTAATGGCAGAGATATTAAAAATTAAAAAAAATTCGCAAATCACAGAGATTTTTTTCGCAAGTGCTCATTTCTAGAATCTCAACACAGTCAAAACTAGCTGTGCCATGTTGAAATTGACCTTGCCGCTGGAAATATTGAGTAAATTCATAGATAATCTGTAAACTTAGTAATTTCTTAAACCAATTAGTTGTCAATATTTATCAATTCTACACCGTTTCTATGCTGTGTTTTTATCTAATTACAATTCTTTTAATTTATGATATGTAATAACTTTCATATACTCGTCAGTTGTGGTAAAAATTAACCATGTTTAACAATGCTGCTATCAAACGCACCATTCAATATCCGAACACATCACACGTCCGAAATATAGACACTTATGGAGTCAAAAAATATTCGGTTATCAAAGGTCGTCACATAAAATTGGGTGACGCTAATTAAACTATACACATACTTGCTTCCATTTCAGTAGTATCTTTCACCAAATCACAAGAATGGTGTTGTTATTTTCTTACATTTCAATTGCAAAATTCTTACCAACTGGGCGCAGCCATTTTTTGTGTGTGTCTGACCCATAAACTGGTCCCCAGTTGTTGCAGCGCACCAGAATCAACAGGTATCAGTTTATGAGAACCAGTGGGTCACTGCTAACTGACAGTTATCCGCGGAAAAACACGGAAAATGCGGAAATTTTCCGTAATTTCCAGAAAAAGTGAAATGCTATTTAAAAGCATTATTTTGTCCGACCAAAGTTTTATCTATTTTTTATATGAATGTAAATCATAATATTTTCATTGTATGTAAAAAATAAATAGAGAAGTTGGTGTATTTTTTCATTTTCACTACCAAATTATAAGGGTGACTTTGCATCCGAGATGGCAAACAGAGCTGAACTAAGAGAAAATCCATATTATGACATTTATGATAATGTAATCATTACATATATGAGATCACAATAATTATTTTAATATCGTTGTATAAATATACAATCATAAAAAAAGACAGTGATAGTTAATAGAACGAAATTTTACAGGAACTACTGTGTATAGACTTTAGTATAACAACTAACAGAAATAATTAATTGCCATTGCATACACGATTCATACATTGATTATTACAATCTCTACCCAGAGTTATCGATCATCATCAATCACATACGCCTCCATCAAAGTCAAGAAAATAGTTTAAAAATCCTTTAGAATCACATTTTCTTTTCTCAAAAAGTACATTTGTTGTCATACAGTCAACGCATTAACTTTTTACCACAAATACTGCGCCAAATGTCTAAAGAATGGCCAGCAAGTTTACGGGTACATGTAATTTTTATTATTGTCAGTCACACTGAAGGTAAAGAGCTAATATCAACGACATCAATTATTTGTAGTACAAGGATCCTTTGATTTTTGTTCCAGGTCATGAAGACAGAGGACGAAAGGATCGCATGATGTCTGATCTGATAGTCTCTTTCTTATTGTCAGTTAGCGATATTCTATCATCCTTCGTTCTTTACAACTTGTACGAGTGTTCTCATTCACATAAACCCGTATTTCCTAGGTTTTCATAACGCAGTTTTAGTACATAGATATTACAGTGCAACCTCTCCACAGCAACACCCTTTGGGAGAAGCAAAATTCTGTTGTTATAAAGAGGTTAATGAGCATAAAGAGTATTTCTTACTATGAATAAAGCAGATGTCATTGTAGGAATTAAATAAAATTTGGTTGTCCTTATATTCAGGCAAGTTGTATCAGCACTATACTATATGTAAGTCTGTCTTCAAAGTTTGTAATTTGTATCACAATACATTTGAAACATTAAAACTGAGATTTGAGATCAGAGACCAATCTCAAGTTTTATAACTTTGGGTCCAGGATTGGCTTGTCTCGAGATCTTTAATAACAAATCTACTTCTGATGCATGAAACTTGCATTTTTTATTTTTAGACTATTTTGTACCATTGTTGTATCGATTTATTTAAGCAAAACTTTTAAAGTCAGCTTTAGTAATTGTTTTGCATATTTATTCTGTGTTCTTGGAATTTGTGTATCAACTATGAACTACTCCATGATCTCACAGCATTCTTATTGTCCCCTTAACTGCTCTATATTATAAACTAATGTTCTTTCTTTGTGTTAGCACCTTTGGACACAGCTTATATATTAACAAGATATTATTGTTTCTTCAGGATAGTTCTTTGAAAATATAAGTAACAATATGTCAGAGCTTTATAAGCAAGATTTTAATTAAACAAATGCAAGCTAAGAAACTTATATAACAAAATAATAGATGGTAAAATAAGTATACAACATAAATTTAAACATCAATTTAAACATTAATTTAAACATTAATTTAAACACATGTTTGAAATTTTGAATACAATGACAAATTAAAACATACTTTAATACAAACTAAGTACATGTAAATAAATAGACAGGGTAACTCATAGAGGTACAACAAGGACCTACATGAATATACAATTTTTACAATTCAACAATCTGAATGCCTATCAAAGTAAGTCCATACTCATCTTGATGAAACTCTCAAATTAAAAACAACTTCAATCTTCGTTTTGCGAGGGGACACTTCTATCAGAGGAACAACACTACACATACATACATAAAATTTTTACAATATTGAATGTGATTTCCATGAAATTTTGTAAGAATACTATTGTTCTTTGTACAGTAAAAATGATTACAATTACAATAAGTATCTATTTCTGTCTTATACTAATCAAATGTTTAGCAAACGGTGGCCGAATCGCCCAGGTAAAACCAGAGAAAAAACCTGGATTTTGAATAGGAAATAAAAACTCTGGAACCCTGTAACCCTTTGTCACCGCTAACGACACTCGAGCGTACTGTCCCGACAGTACTACCACCTAGATGTGGGTCCTCATCCTTGCAAAACATTTGAGAAACATCAATAACCTATTTCTTTCTCAAAATATCATTTAAGATAAAAATCACAAAGCCCTGGATGCTAGGAGACTAGTCATGTACATAGTCAGTGGGTTAAACTTCCTGCAGAACCATTGATCGCTCACAACTGATTAAAGTCCAGATCCAATTAGCGTACATATCCTGAAATCAAACAAGGAATCAATACAACAATAAGCTAATAATTCAATGATATATTTAATATAATAAAGAAAAAGACTGCTTAAAAAAAGGAAGGTGACAGCAAATTCAATACTTCTGCAAAGATATAAAAAAGTTCCTAGATACTAACATCACATCAACAGCAAGGGTCATTTGGCGACTTCAAGCTTCAGCAGTGCAGGATGACCCGCCCCCGCATACAGCTGGGTAGAATTACTGGCCTATAACTGGCCTATGAGCTAGCTGGACAGCTTCCTCACATGTGAAATTTGTTCTTGGGTAGGATTTTAACTCCCAGCAGAGAGCGGTTAGTGATTACTATTTAGACATCATAACAACTCGACCATGGAGGTCCCCTAATTGAATAATAACAGAAAGTGAGCAAAGAAATGAACCAATTATCATCATATTATTATGTTCAAGTAATTTGAGTGTGAGACACACTTCTATAAGACTGAAACTAGCATACCATATATCATACACTGGTGTGCACAGCATACCATACAGCCATCAAATCCACTAATTCCAATCTAACAAGCATCTCTACAATTATTCTCAGGATCATCTATCCATAGATTACCATCGAGCCATCTTCTGCTCGATCATTCTCAGGTTTCGTCCATTGTGTTCGCAGCTCCTTCGTGGTGATGCTGAATTATCTCATAATGATGCCACGGCAAAGGGTGCCATGTCACCATAATGAGGGAAGAATAAACAAAACAAAACAGAAGGCGATTAGTATAAGTCCAAATGTAAAACTAACTTTTAGAATTAATACACAGTCTACTTTTCACAATTTTCTACTAACTCCTGATACACATTAAATCTAAAGTATCCTATCCTTTTACCATCTAAAATAACACTTGGCAAACTGATTTTGAATAATTCATTACGCAGTAATCGCAAATTTTGTTTCATTTCTTTATCTGCATAATCAGATCAATTCTATACTTTATTGCAGGAAGAAAATGCTATGTCAGTAAGTAATCAATTAACTATAAACCCTGAAAAACTTGGCAGGTCTGATGCTGATTCACCACCACAGTAGGAAAACCTACTGGCGCCCAGGAGGCTGTCAACATGTTGCGACCCTGACGCCTTAATAATGATTTTTGCTGAACATAACATAATCATCCCACTTGCACGAGTGTTCAAAAAAAAAAAAAAAAAAGCCAAATTAATGCTTTTAAAATCGCTTTATACAAGTTCGCATGATCAACAACTCTACTGACATGAGGAGGAAATTACTACTTTACATATCCACTTCTCATACACAGGCTAGGTACAATACAAACTGAAGAACAAGGGATGAATAAACAAAACAAAACAAAACAAAACAGAAGGCGGTTAGTATAAGTCCAACAGATAAGTCAAATGTAAAACTAACTTTTAGAATCAATACACAATCTACTTTTCACAATATTCTACTAACTCCTGATATACATTGAATCTAAAAGCATCTTTTTACCATTTAATATAACTCTCTGCTAACAGATTTTGAATAATTTAATAATAATTTTTAATTTACAAATCCAACTTTAACACATTTGCTTGTTCCAACACTAACTAAAGAACAAATATCGAGTGGCAGCAATTCTTACGTGTTTCTGCTGTGCGCCAAACAGTTCATCCTGACCTTGGCGACCATTGAGACCAAGGCCTTGCCAACAATCCGTGAGCTGAACTTCCATCTGTTGCTGGGTTCCCTCAATGAGGGTCGACATCTAGAAGACTACACATCCAACTGCTGAAACAAATAAAAAAGGCCCTCATCTATGTACAACTAGTGGATACAATATGCATGTTCATCTTACACACAATGGTGATAATACAAATTCCTGAGAATATCCCATACCTACAAAATATGTACAGATCAAATGTATTGAAACATTCACAAACTAAACAAAACAGAAGCAAGCAGACGACTAACCCCACAGAACTGACTGGAGTATGAATGTCAACAAAAACCAATACTAACGTTATGGTGCTGAGCACCAAGCCCTTGACCCTGACCTTGGCGACCACTGAAACCAAGGCCTTGCCTTCAATCCGTGTGCCGATCTCCCTTATGAAGCCTTATGACTTCTTCGAGGTGCATAAGCACCGACTTCCTGACTCTGCAGGTTCCAGTTCCATCATAATGATGATGATCTTGATGCTGGGTTATCTCCTATAGGTTCCACGACACACTGTGCCATGTCACCATTTTGAAGGCCCAGATCTGGAGTCAACACATCCGACCGCTGAAATAAGAAGAGAACCGTGTCAATACCCAACAGGAGAGATCAGTTTTCAAGTACAAAAATGATGAGAAATTACCATTAGTAGGAATGCATTAACGCCATTGTGAAGCTGCTCATTTAGATTTAGTTCTGAACTGACCAACAGAAAAATTGCCAACAGACCACTAACCTGACAGCACCAACTGAACTACAAATGCTAAGAACAAATCAACAACAATACTTACGTTATGGTGCTGAGCACCATGCCCTTGCCCCTGACCTTGGTGACCATTGAGACCAAGGCCTTGCCCTCAATCCGTGTGCCGATCTTCATATGAAGTCCAAAGACTTCTTCGCGGTGCATAGGCACCGACTTCCTGATTCTTCAGGTTTATAGTTCCATCATAATAATGATGATCTTGATGCTGGGTTATCTCCTATAGGTTCCACGACACACTGTGCCATGCCACCATTTTGAAGGCCCAGATCTGAAGTCAACACATCCGACTGCTGAAATAAGAAAAAGACCTTCGTCAATCCCCAACAGGAGAGAATGGTCTTCAAGCACAAAACAATCATGAAAAATAGGATTACTAGGAGTGCATCAACGCCAGTGTAAAACTGATCATTCAGATTTAGCTCTGAACTGACCGACAGAAAAATGTCAACAGACCATCGACCCAACAACACAAACCGAACTACAAATGCTAAGAACAAATCAACAACAATACTTACGTTTTGGTGCTGAGCACCGTACGTTGAGTCCGACCTTGGTGACCAATGAAACCAAGGCATTGTAGTGGTCTATCCATTTGTGGTGATGCTGAATTATCTCATAATGATGCCACGGCACAGGGTGCCATGTCACCATAGTGAGGGAAGAATAAACAAAACAAAACAGAAGGCGGTTAGTATAAGTCCAACAGATAAGTCAAATGTAAAACTAACTTAAAGAATTAATACACAGTCTGCTTTTCACAATTTTTCTACTAACTCCTGATATACATTGACTCTAAAAGCACCCTATTCTTTACTGTCTAAAATAACACTCTGAAAACTGATTTTGAATAATTCATTACTTATTACTTTTATTTAAGTCATCAACTAACTATAAAACAATAAAAAACTTGGCAGGCCTAATGCCGAATCCCCACCCCAGTAGGAAAACCTACCGGAGCCCGGCCGGAAAGGATTCGACATGTCGACCTTAATGCCTTACCAATGAATAATGATTTTTACATTGAGTCTAAAAGCATCCTATCTTTTTACCATTTAATATAACTCTCTGCTAACAGATTTTGAATAATTTAATAATAATTTTTATTTTACAAATCCAACTTTAACACATTTGCTTGTTCCAACACTAACTAAAGAACAAATATCGAGTGGCAACAATTCTTACGTGTTTCTGCTGTGCGCCAAACAGTTCATCCTGACCTTGGCGACCATTGAGACCAAGGCCTTGCCAACAATCCGTGAGCTGAACTTCCATCTGTTGCTGGGTTCCCTCAATGAGGGTCGACATCTAGAAGACTACACATCCAACTGCTGAAACAAGTAAAAAAGGCCCTCATCTATGTACAACTAGTGGATACAATATGCATGTTCATCTTACACACAATGGTGATAATACAAATTCCTGAGAATATCCCACATCTACAAAATATGTACAGATCAAATATATTGAAACATTGACAAACTAAACAAAACAGAAGCAAGCAGACGACTAACCCCACAGAACTGACTGGAGTATGAATGTCAACAAAAACCAATACTAACGTTATGGTGCTGAGCACCAAGCCCTTGACCCTGACCTTGGCGACCACTGAAACCAAGGCCTTGCCTTCAATCCGTGTGCCGATCTCCCTTATGAAGCCTTATGACTTCTTCGAGGTGCATAAGCACCGACTTCCTGACTCTGCAGGTTCCAGTTCCATCATAATGATGATGATCTTGATGCTGGGTTATCTCCTATAGGTTCCACGACACACTGTGCCATGTCACCATTTTGAAGGCCCAGATCTGGAGTCAACACATCCGACCGCTGAAATAAGAAGAGAACCGTGTCAATACCCAACAGGAGAGATCAGTTTTCAAGTACAAAAATGAATTACCATTAGTAGGAATGCATTAACGCCATTGTGAAGCTGCTCATTTAGATTTAGTTCTGAACTGACCAACAGAAAAATTGCCAACAGACCACTAACCTGACAGCACCAACTGAACTACAAATGCTAAGAACAAATCAACAACAATACTTACGTTATGGTGCTGAGCACCATGCCCTTGACCCTGACCTTGGTGACTATTGAGACCAAGGCCTTGCCCTCAATCCGTGTGCCGATCTTCATATGAAGTCCAAAGACTTCTTCGCGGTGCATAGGCACCGACTTCCTGATTCTTCAGGTTTATAGTTCCATCATAATAATGATGATCTTGATGCTGGGTTATCTCCTATAGGTTCCACGACACACTGTGCCATGCCACCATTTTGAAGGCCCAGATCTGAAGTCAACACATCCGACTGCTGAAATAAGAAAAAGACCTTCGTCAATCCCCAACAGGAGAGAATGGTCTTCAAGCACAAAACAATCATGAAAAATAGGATTACTAGGAGTGCATCAACGCCAGTGTAAAACTGATCATTCAGATTTAGCTCTGAACTGACCGACAGAAAAATGTCAACAGACCATCGACCCAACAACACAAACCGAACTACAAATGCTAAGAACAAATCAACAACAATACTTACGTTTTGGTGCTGAGCACCGTACGTTGAGTCCGACCTTGGTGACCAATGAAACCAAGGCATTGTAGTGGTCTATCCATTTGTGGTGATGCTGAATTATCTCATAATGATGCCACGGCACAGGGTGCCATGTCACCATAGTGAGGGAAGAATAAACAAAACAAAACAGAAGGCGGTTAGTATAAGTCCAACAGATAAGTCAAATGTAAAACTAACTTAAAGAATTAATACACAGTCTGCTTTTCACAATTTTTCTACTAACTCCTGATATACATTGACTCTAAAAGCATCCTATTCTTTACTGTCTAAAATAACACTCTGAAAACTGATTTTGAATAATTCATTACTTATTACTTTTATTTAAGTCATCAACTAACTATAAAACAATAAAAAACTTGGCAGGCCTAATGCCGAATCCCCACCCCAGTAGGAAAACCTACCGGAGCCCGGCCGGAAAGGATTCGACATGTCGACCTTAATGCCTTACTAATGAATAATGATTTTTACATTGAGTCTAAAAGCATCCTATCTTTTTACCATTTAATATAACTCTCTGCTAACAGATTTTGAATAATTTAATAATAATTTTTATTTTACAAATCCAACTTTAACACATTTGCTTGTTCCAACACTAACTAAAGAACAAATATCGAGTGGCAACAATTCTTACGTGTTTCTGCTGTGCGCCAAACAGTTCATCCTGACCTTGGCGACCATTGAGACCAAGGCCTTGCCAACAATCCGTGAGCTGAACTTCCATCTGTTGCTGGGTTCCCTCAATGAGGGTCGACATCTAGAAGACTACACATCCAACTGCTGAAAAAAATAAAAAAGGCCCTCATCTATGTACAACTAGTGGATACAATATGCATGTTCATCTTACACACAATGGTGATAATACAAATTCCTGAGAATATCCCATACCTACAAAATATGTACAGATCAAATATATTGAAACATTGACAAACTAAACAAAACAGAAGCAAGCAGACGACTAACCCCACAGAACTGACTGGAGTATGAATGTCAACAAAAACCAATACTAACGTTATGGTGCTGAGCACCAAGCCCTTGACCCTGACCTTGGCGACCACTGAAACCAAGGCCTTGCCTTCAATCCGTGTGCCGATCTCCCTTATGAAGCCTTATGACTTCTTCGAGGTGCATAAGCACCGACTTCCTGACTCTGCAGGTTCCAGTTCCATCATAATGATGATGATCTTGATGCTGGGTTATCTCCTATAGGTTCCACGACACACTGTGCCATGTCACCATTTTGAAGGCCCAGATCTGGAGTCAACACATCCGACCGCTGAAATAAGAAGAGAACCGTGTCAATGCCCAACAGGAGAGATCAGTTTTCAAGTACAAAAATGATGAGAAATTACCATTAGTAGGAATGCATTAACGCCATTGCAAAGCTGCTCATTTAGATTTAGTTCTGAACTGACCAACAGAAAAATTGCCAACAGACCACTAACCTGACAGCACCAACTGAACTACAAATGCTAAGAACAAATCAACAACAATACTTACGTTATGGTGCTGAGCACCATGCCCTTGACCCTGACCTTGGTGACCATTGAGACCAAGGCCTTGCCCTCAATCCGTGTGCCGATCTTCATATGAAGTCCAAAGACTTCTTCGCGGTGCATAGGCACCGACTTCCTGACTCTTCAGGTTTATAGTTCCATCATAATAATGATGATCTTGATGCTGGGTTATCTCCTATAGGTTCCACGACACACTGTGCCATGCCACCATTTTGAAGGCCCAGATCTGAAGTCAACACATCCGACTGCTGAAATAAGAAAAAGACCATCGTCAATCCCCAACAGGAGAGAATGGTCTTCAAGCACAAAACAATCATGAAAAATAGGATTACTAGGAGTGCATCAACGCCAGAGTAAAACTGATCATTTAGATTTAGCTCTCAACTGACCGACAGAAAAATGTCAACAGACCATCGACCCAACAACACCAACCGAACTACAAATGCTAAGAACAAATCAACAACAATACTTACGTTTTGGTGCTGAGCACCGTGCGTTGAGTCCGACCTTGGTGACCAATGAAACCAAGGCATTACAGTGGTCTATCCATTCGTGGTGATGCTGAATTATCTCATAATGATGCCACGGCACAGCGTGCCATGTCACCATAATGAGGGAAGAATAAACAAAACAAAACAGAAGGCGGTTAGTATAAGTCCAACAGATAAGTAAAATGTAAAACTAACTTAGAGAATTAATACACAGTCTGCTTTTCACAATTTTTCTACTAACTCCTGATATGCATTGACTCTAAAAGCATCCTATTCTTTTACTGTCTAAAATAACACTCTGAAAACTGATTTTGAATAATTCATTACTGATTACTTTTATTTAAGTTATCAACTAACTATAAAACAACAAAAAACTTGGCAGGCCTAATGCCGAATCCCCACCCCAGTAGGAAAACCTACCGGAGCCCGGCCGGAAAGGATTCGACATGTCGACCTTAATGCCTTACTAATGAATAATGATTTTTACATTGAGTCTAAAAGCATCCTATCTTTTTACCATTTAATATAACTCTCTGCTAACAGATTTTGAATAATTTAATAATAATTTTTAATTTACAAATCCAACTTTAACACATTTGCTTGTTCCAACACTAACTAAAGAACAAATATCGAGTGGCAACAATTCTTACGTGTTTCTGCTGTGCGCCAAACAGTTCATCCTGACCTTGGCGACCATTGAGACCAAGGCCTTGCCAACAATCCGTGAGCTGAACTTCCATCTGTTGCTGGGTTCCCTCAATGTGGGTCGACATCTAGAAGACTACACATCCAACTGCTGAAAAAAATAAAAAAGGCCCTCATCTATGTACAACTAGTGGATACAATATGCATGTTCATCTTACACACAATGGTGATAATACAAATTCCTGAGAATATCCCATACCTACAAAATATGTACAGATCAAATATATTGAAACATTGACAAACTAAACAAAACAGAAGCAAGCAGACGACTAACCCCACAGAACTGACTGGAGTATGAATGTCAACAAAAACCAATACTAACGTTATGGTGCTGAGCACCAAGCCCTTGACCCTGACCTTGGCGACCACTGAAACCAAGGCCTTGCCTTCAATCCGTGTGCCGATCTCCCTTATGAAGCCTTATGACTTCTTCGAGGTGCATAACACCGACTTCCTGACTCTGCAGGTTCCAGTTCCATCATAATGATGATGATCTTGATGCTGGGTTATCTCCTATAGGTTCCACGACACACTGTGCCATGTCACCATTTTGAAGGCCCAGATCTGGAGTCAACACATCCGACCGCTGAAATAAGAAGAGAACCGTGTCAATGCCCAACAGGAGAGATCAGTTTTCAAGTACAAAAATGATGAGAAATTACCATTAGTAGGAATGCATTAACGCCATTGCAAAGCTGCTCATTTAGATTTAGTTCTGAACTGACCAACAGAAAAATTGCCAACAGACCACTAACCTGACAGCACCAACTGAACTACAAATGCTAAGAACAAATCAACAACAATACTTACGTTATGGTGCTGAGCACCATGCCCTTGACCCTGACCTTGGTGACCATTGAGACCAAGGCCTTGCCCTCAATCCGTGTGCCGATCTTCATATGAAGTCCAAAGACTTCTTCGCGGTGCATAGGCACCGACTTCCTGATTCTTCAGGTTTATAGTTCCATCATAATAATGATGATCTTGATGCTGGGTTATCTCCTATAGGTTCCACGACACACTGTGCCATGCCACCATTTTGAAGGCCCAGATCTGAAGTCAACACATCCGACTGCTGAAATAAGAAAAAGACCTTCGTCAATCCCCAACAGGAGAGAATGGTCTTCAAGCACAAAACAATCATGAAAAATAGGATTACTAGGAGTGCATCAACGCCAGTGTAAAACTGATCATTTAGATTTAGCTCTCAACTGACCGACAGAAAAATGTCAACAGACCATCGACCCAACAACACCAACCGAACTACAAATGCTAAGAACAAATCAACAACAATACTTACGTTTTGGTGCTGAGCACCGTGCGTTGAGTCCGACCTTGGTGACCAATGAAACCAAGGCAATATAGTGGTCTATCCATTCGTGGTGATGCTGAATTATCTCATAATGATGCCACGGCACAGTGTGCCATGTCACCATAATGAGGGAAGAATAAACAAAACAAAACAGAAGGCGGTTAGTATAAGTCCAACAGATAAGTAAAATGTAAAACTAACTTAGAGAATTAATACACAGTCTGCTTTTCACAATTTTTCTACTAACTCCTGATATGCATTGACTCTAAAAGCATCCTATTCTTTTACTGTCTAAAATAACACTCTGAAAACTGATTTTGAATAATTCATAACTGATTACTTTTATTTAAGTTATCAACTAACTATAAAACAACAAAAAACTTGGCAGGCCTAATGCCGAATCCCCACCCCAGTAGGAAAACCTACCGGAGCCCGGCCGGAAAGGATTCGACATGTCGACCTTAATGCCTTACTAATGAATAATGATTTTTACATTGAGTCTAAAAGCATCCTATCTTTTTACCATTTAATATAACTCTCTGCTAACAGATTTTGAATAATTTAATAATAATTTTTAATTTACAAATCCAACTTTAACACATTTGCTTGTTCCAACACTAACTAAAGAACAAATATCGAGTGGCAACAATTCTTACGTGTTTCTGCTGTGCGCCAAACAGTTCATCCTAACCTTGGCGACCATTGAGGCCAAGGCATTGAGGTCTATCCATTCATGGTGATGCTGAATTATCTCATAATGATGCCACGGCACGGGGTGCCATGTCACCATAATGAGGGAAGAATAAACAAAACAAAACAGAAGGCGGTTAGTATAAGTCCAACAGATAAGTCAAATATTAAACTAACTTTAAGAATTAATATACATTCTGCTTTTCACAATTTTCTACTAACTCCTGATATACATTGAATCTAAAAGCATCCTATCTTTTTACCATTTAATATAACTCTCTGCTAACTGATTTTGAATAATTCATTATTAATTCATTTTATTTATTGATTAACTATAAAACAAAAAAAAAACTTGGCAGGCCTGATGCTGAATCACCCCCACAGTAGGAAAACCTACCGGCGCCCAGGGGGCATTCAGCACGTTGACCTTAATGCCTTAGTAATGAATAATGATTTTTACATTGAGTCTAAAAGCATCCTATCTTTTTACCATGTAAAATAACACTCTGCTAACAGATTTTGAACAATTAAATAATAATTTTTATTTTACATATCCAACTTTAACACATTTGCTTGTTACAATACTAACTGAAGAACAAATATCGAGTGGCAACAATTCTTACATGTTTCTGCTGTGTGCCAAACAGTTCATCCTGACCTTGGCGACCATTGAGACCAAGGCCTTGCCAACAAATCCGTACGCTGAACTTCCATCTGTTGTTGGGTTCCTTCAATGAGGGTCGACATCTTTGTTCTGAAAATGGAAGAACACAAGCTCTGATAATGTGTTATTGTTTACGTAATCATCAGTATGAAAAGTATGTTTACTAAAACTAGTGAAGAAATAGGTTATATTGAATGATAATTGATTTTTTACATTCATCATCGATGGTCGCCGACTTCAGACCTACTTGATGATTAAAAGTACGATCCGATCTATCAAAAATTGAACAAACTTTCAGAACTGAAGTGACAATACACAATCATAATTATATAATCCACAGAAACTGCAATATTGTCATATGTTGCATAAACATTTCCAGATAGGCGATGAATGAATAATTGCAAACACAAAGAAATACAAACTTCAACTTCCATGGACAGGTGAATATGAAGTTAAATTTAAAATTCAATAATTGTCAGGAAGGTTACAACAGATAGTAATCTGTATACAGCAATTTAGAAGAATATAATCTATATAAATAATGATAATGCCAAATAAACAATAAACAAATGTCGTTATTAAATGTATCACTTCATTGAAAACAATGCAAACAGACATAAATTCAAATAATTTCTAAATTCTGTCTGTCGTTTTAGAACATATCAACCAACAGAACAACAGAACCCTCAGCATGAACTGACAATAACAACATATTCCTAAATGTCACATAAAACCATTATTTATTGGACAATTAGATACACAAAAAAAACAAATATTGCCAACAATGTAATTAGAATTATCACTGAATGTAATTAAATACCCCCACAGAGCCCCCTTTTATATAGACTTAATAACATAGAATAAGCCATTTAGGAGAAGTGCACACAAGATTTTGTTGACAGCCAAATAAAAAGGGGCATAACTCTTGTGAGAATATATTCAAATATTTTTTTTAAAAGTGCAATGCCTAATGTACTAGTAAAGTTTTACAAACATTCAACAAGCCATTTAGGAGAAGAAGCGCACAAGATTTTGTCTCTAGACAAATTAAAAAAAGGTCATAACCCTGTGAAAATAAATCTGAATATTTTTTTTAACAATATGCGCAAGTAGACTTGATGCCTAATATGTTGGTAAAGTTTTATAAAAATCCAATTAGCCATTACAGAGAAAAAGCGCACACAATATTTCTTCTACAGATGGACGGAAAGACAGACAGGCGGACAACTTGAAACCAGTATACCCCAACTTTGTTGTCCAGGGGTATAATTATGCATTACAACAATCAATCCTCTTCATAAACATTAACACCAATATATATTGATAACATCTAACAACATCATTTAATGAACAACAAACAACACAATCATCATCTTAATCTTAAATATTGAACAACACTTAACGACATTTTGACATATAAAATAATTTCCTGAATGATAACAGAATCATCATCACTTTTGCAAAAAACAACATCAAACAACACAATAACAATTAACAACAAACAACACCATTCCCTTCATTTTATCACAGTTTATTTACAGAAATCAGCAAGTACTTGCCATTGTACACACACACACACACACACACACACACACACACACACACACACACACACACACACATATATATATATATATATATATATATATATATATATACAGCAACACAAAACAGCATGACATGAAACGAGAATAACATATCTATATACTATCTATATAAGATAAAATGAATATAATGTAAATTTGTCATGTGTAATTAAGTGAATTATCTCGTAATAAAAAAGCTTCCTTTAAGTATAATGATAAGTTTAAAAGATTTCTTTTACTGCTGGAGGACATGATAGAAACAAATTTACCTAAAGATGGCCAGGAAGTGTTGGATAGATATTTTCTTCTAATACCACTATATTTTGTACAGCACATTAAGAAATGATACTCAGATTCAATTTGATTAAGATTGCAAAACTTACATATTCTATTTTCTTTCGGGATATTATTTCTGCGTCCTAATCGAAATTTAGCAAGTAGTTTAATCATTTTAATATTCGGTAATATTTCAATGTACTTAGAACATGAATAATTTTCTTTGTACTTACAAAAATATGACAATTTTGACATACCGTCTATAGCAGTTCTCCATGAATGGATATATTGATCTCTAATTCTGGATTTCAATATCGGAAAATAGTTTATATAATGACTATAAAATGTTTTTATATATGAACAACCTAAATGATCAGCGAGGGAATCGATATAGCCAGCCCAACTATTGGGTGTAAGCAAGGAACAATGCTCATAAATTTTACACATGGGGGAGTCAGTTAAAGACATAATTCTAAGCCAATATTTTACTGATCTTTCTTTGGCTATAACATACGGGGGGAATCTACCTAATTCACTCAAAACAGCAATGTTCGGAGTATGTTTACTAATAACTAATAATTATTTACAAAACTTTACATGTAGTTTGTCAATTTCTTTATAATCATAAACACCCCATACTTCAGAGCCATAAAGCAATATTGGAACAACCATTGTGTCAAATAGGCGTAGTTTCGCTTTAATATCTAACGAAACACGGTCGAATAGAAATTGGAGATTATTTTAAGTCTTTAAAGCTTGATCAGATAGTGTTTTAATAGCAATCTTAAAATTACCGTTACGTGTAAAATGAATACCTAGGTATATAAATCTGTCTACAATTTCAAGACACTCATCATCAATAAAAAATCTGACATTATGGTGAACTTAACGCTTTTCAAAAATACATACTTTTGTCTTTGCAATGTTTATCTTTAAACCCCATTCTTTCGAATAAGCATTTAAATGATTAAGTTGTTATTGTAAGTTAATAGGACATGTGGTAAAAAGAACAATATCATCTGCAAACAAAATCAAGTATCTAGACAATAATTCAATATCGTCACATGATAAATTATTAACATTTATGACATTACTAATATCATTTACAAATAATATAAATAAAAGAGGGGACAAAGGTTCGCCCTGTTTCAAACCCAGCGAGACGTTAAAAAACTCAGAAGTTGTCATGTTACTAGACAATTTCACGCATGATTTAACATCTTTATATATGGCTTTAAGAGTTGAAATCATTTTACAGCTCATACCGGAATTGATTAATTTAACCCACAATGCATCACGTATAACGGAATCGAAAGCTCTTTCATAATCAACAAATACGCAATATAGCTTTTTGTTTTTAGACAAAATTTTCTGGATCAAGCTGCGCAATATAAAAATAGCATCAGACGTGGAACTGTTATCTCGGAAACCAAATTGTGAGTCATCAAAAATGTGCTCATTTTCACACCAACTGTAAATCCTGTTTCACAACAGTAAAGAGAATAATTTAGCAACAACATCAATTATCGTAATACAGTTAGCCGCACAATTTGGATCACCTTTTTGAAAGATAGGAATAATTTCACCTTAGGACCAAGCCTCGGGATATAGACCGGTATCAAAAATATGGTTAAAAATTTTACACAAGTAAGGAGATATGAATTCAACAGAGTCAATGAAAAACTCTGCAACATTTTTATTTATATCGCAACTTTTATTACGCTTCATATGGCATATAGTCTTGCATATCTCTTCTAGAGTAAACGGGGCATCTAATGCTTCTATATAAATGGTATTTTCATGCGAATGTTTATAATTAGTTTCATCAAAATCGTAATTAAATTTATTGGAGATAGATTCAAAATGCTTCATAAAATCATCAATACCAGCCTCTGATTTATTGGTATTGTTTTTTCTGAACTTTATGTATTTCCAAAATTTTCTTGGCGACGATTTACTCAGTGATGAGAGTTTGCTTCGTTCACCATACAGATATGCTAATTTGTTACGACGCTTAACTTTTGCATAATTTGACCTTGATTCGAGGAACTTGCGCTTGTAATATTCGGACTGATTAGTTTTAAATTCCTTTTTTGCTTTAAAAAAGATATTTTTAGCCTGACAACACTCTTGGTTAAACCATACAGACTTATGACGTTTATGATTACATCTTGAAAAAACGTTTACCATAATTTTCAAAAGAGATATTATAACTTATTTTGGAAAAATCATCTACACATTGATTGATATTTGTTTCACCGTTTGTTAACTTACAGGTAATTTCGTCAAATAAAGTACGCGAATCCTCAAGCGAAGTATAGAACGCCTCATTGCTAGAGGAGTTCCAAACAATTCCATCATGCATGCGATTGTCATCTTTTGATTCGGTATTTATGTCATAAGACATAGTAAAAACAATCGGACAATGGTCCGAAAATTCCGTTATGTCAAGAATACACATATTGGCGATATAATGTAAGTAATTAGACATCGAAATGACGTAATCAATCGCACTGCCTGTGGTCTTATTATTATGAATAGAGTTGTATGTAAATTTACCATCACAAAATCTACCATAAGCTATCAACAAATCATTAGCCTTACACATATTTAAAAGCTTATGACCAAAAGAATTCACGCATGTATCAATGTTCTTTCGCTCAGACGAATATACAACATTCGAGTTTGTAACAGGTAAATCAACAAAGCGCTCTAAAGCTTTATCAGTCACGTGATCTGATAGATTACTCGTGCGGGCATTAAAATCTCCCAACACATACACGATACCAAGATCACTGCATCGACGAACATCTCTATCTAAAACGTTGAAAAAATCATAATTAAACAATGGAGATTTATTATTTTTGTACACCGACGAATTTTCTGGAGGGATGTAGCATACGCAGAAATGCGCATCATCATTATAGCCTGTAACTGATTTATAAAGTTTAAACCAAAGGATACCATTGTTATTTAAACTAACAAGTTCTAAATAATCACGATAAATATCTTTATAATATACAGAAATACCGCCACTAAACCTTTTTGCAGAACGATTAAACTTAGGTCTGGGACAAGTGAAATGATGATATCTGTCAATGTTTATGTTAGATAACTTCAAGTTCCAAGACTCAGTGAATAGCAAAATATCATAATCATTTATAAAGTTCAAGAAATCACAGTCATCAAGTTTAGATTTTATACCCTGTACATTTAACAGAACAAAGGATAACTGTTTTGTGTATCCTTCCTATCTAGAGACATTTTGATCAAGCAGATGCACATTATCAACAGTATGCATTTTATTGTCAACATACAGTTAGTTATAAGCCAGGGATGCTGACTTGTTTTTGTTTTTTGGCAGCAACTAAGGCAGGAATTAATTTCTTACGCTGCTCCTGAATAGCTTTAGGAAACTGATCTGAAACTCCGTAGTTAGAAACTCTCGTGAAAACTTCATAAGCCTTCCTTTGAGCTTGTCCTGGTGGTAATTGAACTTGGCTACAATTGGCCTGTTTTTATCGCGTGAGTATTTCCCTATGCAGTGAGCTCTATTTTGATCACTGTTTTAGCATTCTCAATATTAAGTTTGGAAGTACATAGATCCAGCACTTTTTCAATACAATTTTCATTTTTCCTATCTTCATATGATGAACATTCATCCACCCCATGAAACAAGAGGTTGTCACGCATTGAACGAGATTGTAAATCAATCAATTGTTCATTTAGTTCTCCTTTCACGGACACAGACTGCTTGAGATCACGTGCTAAAGTGTCTAGCCTTGAACTATCCTGTTTTAATTGGGCATCAATAGACTTTTGTTTACTAAGGATATCATCACACATTTGTGAGTCAATTACGCGGCTATGTTCTAACTCTCGGACTTTCCCGTTAGTTTCGGATATAGATTGCTCAAGTGTTGTAACACGGTTTTCAAATTGAGTCATTTTCTTTGACATAGCAGATAGTTAATTTTCAATATTATCAAGTTTTTTCAATCATAAATCCATTGAATCAAGGCGATTTAAAAGCAGTTGGTACGCTGGTATTGGTGCCAGGAACGATTGCCCTAGCGGAGAACTTGGTTGTTAATTGATCTGAGGTTGCTGGGCCATTTTGTGAGATTGCGTGCTGCGAGCAGCTCGTTTATCGGGCACGATAGTAACCGAATCAGTGGAAGCAATAGATTTTCTACGTTTCTTACCCATTCAAATGTAGATAAGTCCATATAGACACTACCAAAGCTTTCACTAAACACATGTAATCCTATGTACAATAACATTTATTCCATATCAAAACACAGATTCCAGTTTTTTCTCACTAACCCTCTAATGTCCAAAACAAAGAGCACACAGTCACAGGACACAGAAAAGATTTCGCCAAATATAAATAAGACCGCCTGAACACTAACAAAGCTTACTCTACACAGATATTATCCAATGGAAAATAACATTTAGACAAGCTAATCCTTAGTATAACATTAGACTTCAGTGTTTTTTCACAAGCCCGCCAATATCCAAACAAAGAGCGCACAGCCACAGGTCACAGAAAAGATTAATTATGAACGATCAGAGCACCAATCATAGATATATTATCCATAGCTATGTCTACTAACGTTTATGACGACCACAAGCTGATATCAATAACCAAAAGTATTAAAAAGCAATGATTTTTGCAATTTTTCAAGACGATAAAAAATTCATGTTCGACATTTTACCGGAAGTGACATGGATTTTTTTATCATAAACACCACACGACACCGACATCATTACCAAGCTAACACCAATTAAAACCACCAAGACTTATAACTAACAAATTAAAATCATTATGAATATAGTCATCAACAAACAACATAATTACACTTAACAACAAACAGTCTCCATTATCTTTAACTCTGATCATCATACAAAACACCAATTAAAATCATCAACTTACACATTCATGACAGTGATGACCATATTGAACTGATCTTAATATTATGTAGAAGGCTGACACTTAAAATGATCTCTAAATTTCTAAGAATATGTACCATACATGTACCATTTTATACCATAACAACTAATAATGCCCTTGTAAACGATTAAATTTTTACTAGATTTATTAACAATTTTTTTGCGGCTGTTTGGAATTTATTTTTGAAATTGGAAAAAGAAGGATATTTCCATTGGGAAGTTATGTGGCAAGAATGCCCCGAGACAAAATGAGGCCTTTATTGACAAGTGGCCTTTATTTGGATTTCAATTTGTTCTAAATAATCGGTGATAGTTTTAAAAGAATGGCCTTTGTGAATATATTCACAGACTGGTCTTTATTTGGAGGTGATCGCAAACACAGATTTGACTGTATATCTAAGATCTTATCAAGAGTCATCTCTCAACACAAACATTTTCTATAACATGTAAAAGACTTCAAGACACAACAAAAGAAACATCAGTAATCCAATTCTGTCTATTAAAGAGTAAACATTCCATCAGTCTTTGTCTGGTATTATAAATGACTGCAACATACATATAAGGTAAGGTGACACACAATAAACCAAGATTCATTTTAAATATTCTCAACTTCAACATCCAGTTGTCAAAGTATCTATTATATACACGAATACAAAGAATTTGTGGACATGTTACAATATAATTGAAATAAATACTGAACAATTAAAATACTTATATACATATAGACAATCCCCAAAAATTACTACATTAGGAGAGCGACATATGTTATAACACTAAATATATTCAAAATATTTAAATGTATACAGTAAGCCCTGCTGTTTTAAAAGATGGGGTGGTCTTCCTGTCTAAATGTAATTTACATTCTCAAAAAATTCTGGTAAAAATGATGACAAAAAATGATTCGTACCTTTACATAAGATAAAATCTTTGAAACTTTCCGCAGTATTAGAACTAGTTTAATCAAATCATGTTTTTCAAAATTTGAAAAATAAAAAGGCTAAATCCTTTATTTCTGCTTTTAACAACGTTTAGCATAGAATTCTATATTATTCATCAAAGAAAATAAAATTTTCACATTTAGGTAAACGACTTGTACAGGCAACAAGCAGTAAATATGCGTTTTTGCGAACCAGTGGCAATGACCTGCTAAGCGTGCGAACAACTGATCCATAAAATGGCGGCCATTTTTTTACTGCACTGACACGTGATACTGGTAAGTCAGAGAGAATCCAACATTGAATTATTCCTAATGCATTTCGAATGAAAATGCTGTAAAACGAAATAAGCCATCAAATGCATCACGGTTGACATTAGCCTAAAAGAAAATAATTACGTAAAGTTCACTTACATCAGGTACACCTCACATCCATGATCCTCGCGCCAACACGTTGACTGGTTCTGTAATACATTCGCTTTAATCTTGGTAGTGAAGATTGAAGCCGGAGACCAGTAGTTGTGTCTTCTTGCACCACATTCCTTCGACGAAAAAATAAACAGATTCATTTGCATTATTTAAAGACAAAAACGACCAGTTTCGGCAATGTACATTTAATCGAAAATTGTCAAATGATAAATTAGATTATATTAGTCAAATAAAGGTTCAACTTCATGTTGTAAAATAAGTTCTAGAAACTTTTTAAAAGAGAAAATACAAAAAATAGAAGTGATACCAAATGAAAAAAATATGCATGCAGAAATATTATGAGCAAATACATGTGTGAATACATGTTTCAGTGACCGAAAAACATTCATAAAAATAATGAATTACCAGTAAATCTGAAGAAATACATGAATACACATTACCACACATTTGCATATATTCGAAGATTGAAAATTCATATTATTCAACCAAGTATTTTACAAAAAGAATAAACGAGAGAAAAAAGATGTCTACCTTCCAGAACTTTTCCTTCACTAAAGAATGTTTTACCTGTTAACCATGTGACCATACCTGCGAAAAGTATCAAAAAAATTTGAGTAACTTACACAATTAGCCAATCAGATATTAGTTAATCCATCTATTGTTGCACTGAACACGATCTCATGTGTTGGAATGGACGTAATAAAATTGAAATCACAGCCTAAGGCACTTTTAGGAGTCCTTCACAATTGACTACCCTTACACCAGCTAAAAATGATTGAAATATAATTATCAACCACAACACATCTTCGCACACATGTTCCAATATTTATGAACCTTATTTTTTATTTTGCAGATTTGAAAAATGATTTTAAATTGTAGTCGTACTATGAAATGTTACAGGTTTTTAAGTACGCAATAATTCCATCCTAAATGTAACACATCGACATAAAAAATAAAGTCTCACCTTTGATTATTCATGAACTGTACTGAAATGGGTTGAGAAGACAATTTAATTTATATGTTCGCAATTAAGAACGAACGCACGAGATTTTCGAGTTTCAAGAAGTTCTTACTATTTGTTCTATTTCACATGAACAAACAATGTGCCTGATTGGCTAGCTGTAGTCCATCACACCATGGACACGTTTTATGGAGACATATATGCACGTATTAGTTCAGTTTTTAACCTTGGGGTGCCCTTGATTCAGTTTTTGCATATCGACGATATCAATATATCGGGAAATCGGTATCGATATATTATGATGGCATATTTCCGCGGCAGAAGATAATCAGAATATTTTTGCAAAGTCTACTAGATTTTCATGAAAAAGAAGACATTTTCACAAAAATTCAATTTAACACTTTAAGATGTCTTTTAAAGGGAGACAACTACGTCACAACTGACAAATACTATGTTTGAGCTGAGACAAATATACACAATCGTCCGTTTCCAATCCCTGTGTATATTGGTCCCAGGTTTGAGCTTCATTTCCAACTAGACTGATAAAATCTCCGGACACGGAGACTAATAATTACCATTATATCAGTTTAAACTGGTTCAGAACAAACAATAGTTTATTTTATTGGCCGTCTAGCCTAAAACCATTATTTGGTCTTAAATTTATTCGTTACCTTAGTTAGTTTCTTGTCAGTTTGATACCCAATTTACTGTTGATTCGTCTCAAGCATCACAATAAACAAAATTGTACTGACAGTATAATACAGTGTAAATTTTTAAAACTGTGGTCGTTGGTGTGTGAAATGGTCGTTGTATCGAGTATCTAAGTTAGTTTTTACTGTAAATAACTTTTGATATCTACTCGTCAAATTTCAGATTTTATATTTTAATATTCATTTCATATCTTCATGAATAAATCTAGCCGAAGAAAAGATATATTTCTCACCATTCTTATAAAATGGTAATAGCCATATAATTAAATTTCCGCCGCCTGACTTTCTTAGAGCCTATCAACAAAAATACACACAAAAGGCGTCAATGTAACTTATACATAACTATTACATAAACATGTACAATATAATTGGATTCACTAGTCGTATAAATAGCATATATGTCTGGAATTTGTGGTCCAACGCAACAAAAATCCATCTAAATTAATATTCGAATCGGTAAACGTCCGTGTGCCCAATTCTGTTGACCAAATGTTTTATCATGATGATCAAATGATTAATAAATCATCAGTCAGGGTCCCAAAACGCCCAGTTGCTCGTCCGTCCGTCTGTCCGTCAACCAGTCAACCAATCGATCGATCAATCAAAAACTTCACAAGACATGTGTGTGCAATGCATGTAGTCCAACTCATTAGACTATTTGCGGTGACGAGACATTTTTTATCAGACCCCGCTGATTAATAATCGGCCAACTGAAAAGCCGAATTAGTAAAACTACAATACATGTATATAAGATTTCATTCGTATCAGACCACATTTGTAGTTAAACAGATTTTTTACAAATGTGATCAGTTGCGAAAATGTCTTACATATTGTATAGTCCATTCTGTAAGGTGAGTGGCATTTCGGAACATTTCGGTAGTTTCCGCGATATACTCGTATAAATACCAGTTTAGGAAACTGCTAGGTCATGCATTTCTTACCCTTACTTTAAGGAGTAGAACAATCCTTGACCTTTCGTATGTCTATGTCTATAAAGCAAGTTACCAAAAACTGTAGTTTCATCTTATTATGCCGAAAACAGTTTGTGTCCTGTTACCCGACCGACCCATCTTTTGCCTGCCGACTCATAAGTTTTACCGTATCCAAATCTTAGTGCTGTATTGTAATTTTCACAACAATGATGCCGATATATGTAAAAACAAAAAAGAAAAAAATCCCTACTTACCGACCCATATTTTTCGTGGCATTTAACCGGAAACAAACCCTGTTTTTTTAATCCTTAGTATTGTACTGATAGCCGGCAATCGTTTACGAAGTGGTGCCACTACATGCGATACTCATAATAACTTATTGAAAATTAATGGTGTTCGTTATATACATGAATGGTTCATACATGTGTGGCAGATTCGTAAGCATTTCAAACCTTCATAGGAGAGTTGATTCGCTACTATATTTATGCTGACAGGATAATGTCCTTGTTTTGTCATGGTTATATTAGAATCATTAAAAGACGATCTATGAAATGTAAGCTTAGAGAACGATCTCACGTTTTATAATCTTAAGCCCTGGGACATAGGTCAGATGTTTAACTGAAATACAGTAGAAAGTTGTTTTTGTTTATTTCATACGAATATACCATCAAAGCGATATTAATGTTTACAACATTAAATAGTGTTTAACATATTTGCCCATTTCAGTTTCAGTTCCAATGCTCTCTGCGACTTCATTTATAGCTTCGTTAATAACACTTCGAAGTTCCGCGTCATATAAATTGGAGGGCTTCAGCCAGTCAGGCTTTTGTCTCCTTTTTACTATAAAATTTGACAAACAAAGCAAAGATTTTGCTTCCGCTGGTAAATCCAAAAAATTCATTAGTTGATACATTTCGAAAACCGTTTGTGAAAGTTGTCTTTCGTATAGGATCACGTGAGTTGGTAATTTTGATTCAGACATCCAGTACATCGTCATAGATTTCCACTTTCTTGATAACTGTCGTACTTTATTTTGCCAGTCTGTTGAGAAATTGAAATAAACAAAATACGAAGTAATTAGTACATGTAGTAGATAAAGAACGCACCTTACTTCGCCGTTCATTTCAGAGATATTTTTATTTTTGCATTATTTTTTTTTTATACATGTAATTTTTCTATGAGCCCTTTTCTTGTCTACATCAAAGATTCATACATCAAAAATAAGAAAATACAGTAAAACCACGATAATAAGACCAACTTCGGGACCCGAAAATACGGTCGTAAAAATGAGGTGGTCTCATTATCAAGTTGAATTATAAGCGAGTTATTGAAAGCCGGTACGTTTCACTGTAATCCCTTTTGCCGTTTTCTTTACTTCCGAAATTGTGATTTTCCCTAGTTTCACAAAACTAAGGGGATGCTTAGTCAAAATGTAGCAAAAAACACATCAGACAAAATGATTGCTAATCTAATACAAGACAGTTTGAGTACGAGCTGATCCAAAATTAAAACCAAATGAATCGGATAAATGACGTCTACATCCATGTATTGTAGGACGACATATTCATCGTATAAGAATGCACGTTTTGTCTGGGTAGTGAGGATTGACGTGAGTGTATACAATCATCATGGATGCACACATACTTGTCAAGTCACACGCATTTGAGACTTGAAGCACGCTCACGCTCACGCACTTAGTTGCCTAGAACACATGTATATTAAAAATATTGTCCTCGAAGAAATAAAAATGCAAGTTACAAATATATTTTGAACAGTAGACTATCAGAGTGTCAGCTTTGCATAAAAATCGAATATTTCCGCTATGTAAACAAGTGTCTGCATTCTAATTTCAGCGGTAACCATGTGCATACCAGTTTTATTGATTACGCCATACGAAACGGTGCTACCACACATTTTACATGCTGAATTTGCTATATTTCAGGAGCTTCCGCGGAAGCGTTGCCCTGGACCCACCGGAGGCCCTCGTAGGTTTCAGTAGTATATAGCCGTGAGTTTCGGAGACTGCCTGCAGCCCTGCAGCCCTGTGACGTCATCATGAGTCATCGTGTATTGCGCAATCGCCGGAAATTCCCGATCTATATTTAGAAATGAGTCATAACCCCTCCCTGGTGCTCTCACGTGACCTCCTTATCGCTTCAAAAAATGTTATAGGGGTGAGTCATAGCCCCCTGGTGCCCCTTATCAGTTTGACGTCATATTCTTATCAGTCTAAAAATGCGATCGGGAATCGCTAAACAATGAGTCATAACAGGGATGGCGCAAGAGCCAGTCCTTGCCTGGTGCCCCTTATCAGTTTGACGTCATATTCTTATCAGTCTAAAAATGCGATCGGGAATCGCTAAACAATGAGTCACAACAGGGATGGCCCAAGAGCCAGTCCTTGCCTGGTGCCCCTTATCGTGTTTCTATCTCCATCCTCCTCGCGATATGTAAGGGATCGGTGCGTATTTATCGTCACCTATCCTATCCGTTCGTTGTAATCAATAAATAAACAATGTTTTCGGTTATTTTAAATTTTTAAATCGAAGCTAAACGGATAAGTTACGAGACGATAAATAGCACCCCTGATGTCCACCGTTATTGAGTTAATAGCGACTTATCAGTCGCGTGCCATCAATGCTACGGTCAACGATGTCCTACAGTATGCCCGTTATCTCTATGTCAACAAGCACCTATCGCTATACATAGGTTCGTGTCCTTTTATCAATTGAACCCAATTATAACGCTCATATCATAAATTTATACAAGAAAGAAAACTATACATTTTTTTTTTTATTTTTTTTTTATTTTTTACTTTCCTTTATTTGTTTACAATTTATCGACCAACTCTTCCAATTCATGCAACTGAAACGAGACAATACATCAAACATTTAACGACCATCGTTCATATGCCGCTCAAACCAAAACAAATACATATTATTTAATTTCACCGCGGTATTATTTCAATTGGAATACCCGCTTTATAATCAAGCGATATTGATTCAATCCTGGGTGGAACCGTTTGTATACGCCTGACCTACCATCGTTCCATCAAAAGGACACCTCGAAGCGTCAAACCCGGAGATTCGGCGGTGTTGTGGCAACTTCAGTACGAGACGCTGGCTAAACCTCTCAAACAGAAAGTAACTAGGGTCAGTCGCTATACGTTTAAGGTGGGTGATCTAGTGAGAGTCTCACGCATGCGCAGACAGTTTCAGCGGGAATACGACGAACGGTGGTCAAGGGAACTATTCGTGGTCAATGAAAGGTTTATGACGGAATCTATTCCTCAGTATCGATTGAAAGATTACGCGGGAGAAGAAATTTCCGGAACGTTCTATCAAAATCAACTGAAGAAAGCGTACGAACAAGATACCTACTTGGTAGAAAAAGTTCTGAAATCAACGAAGCGTGGCGGACAAAAGCGCTTTTTGGTGCGCTGGAAAGGCTGGCCACAGAAATACGACACTATTTAATAGTTTTTTTTTTATGTTTTTGTTTTGTTTGTTATTGTTTTCAAATAGAGGATTTATAAGATAATACGAAGAGGTTAGTACACCATTAGTCTCCCGATAAAATACTTATAGTCTCTTCATTTAGCATATAATCCAACCCCGTATATTCATACAGTGTGCGCAAGATACATAGGAGTATTAAAATAGACATACCTCCGCTTTCCTCTGTCTTAGAGACTGAAAGAAATAGACGACCGTATTAACTATTTATGCAGTCTCATATAAAAGTAGTCTATTAATAATCCTTCTCTATTTTGGATGATAATATTACAGAGAATGAATATATTATGTTCACTGGTGTTAACCATCTTTTCACCGCTTGTAACTTTATACTAACCTTTTCCCCCTTTGTTTTTTTATATTTATTAAACTCGCTAAAACGCTGAACAATTAGAATATTAAAGTGATATAATACTTACATACGGCGTTGAAGTACGCCGACATCTTTTGGGCTAAAATGTAAAATATTATTGGTATCAATATCTGGAAGGAACATAGCCTGATATATACAGACATTATTACGTCTTAATAAACTAGCGATGAATATTACGCAGTGAAATCGTTGCTAAATTTTCACTTTATTTATTTAATAAACTAGCGATGAATATTACGCAGTAAAACTGTTGCTAAATTTCCATTTTAACACTTAACTGTTTCACCGCCGCTATAAGCTACAAGTCGCGTAGATATATGATTACAATATTTTCTTTTATGTCCAAGTTGAATGTTCCCGTTAATAATTTTATGAGATAGCAGTGACCGCTATTAAAGAAATAACTTTCTGTATAATAAAACCAACTTACCGCGGACTCCCCCGATGGGGGAGTAAATAGTTTTCTCTTAACTGACTGAAAAAGAAGACAATATCATTTCATTGTATAAAATAGTCACTGAATTAAACTAATATATCTTCCATATAAATTATTCAAAATCCGCTCTAAGTTAAATATAATAGAAATCACTATAACTCACTCTTTCCTTGTTCATTGTGAAAATGAAGTCCGAAGTTAAATGGCGTGATATTTCTACTCCAACGTATCTTCATTACAAAAAAAAATATTTCATTGGTACAATCGTCCAACCCTTTGAAATACATAATACATGTTTACACGTCTTATTAAGGATTCCTTAATTTAAGAATGTAAACCAAACACGCCCGGGAATTAGAATCTTAATGATATAATAGTGTAAATAATTCCCTTTATGTTACAAAATTCGGAAACTATTACCAAATAAATAAACTGAAACTTTGCAAATGGATAAACTCCGTACTGGAAACGTGTGACGGCTGCTGATATGTTAACACCTTATAGCTAGGTTACTCAACTATTTAATCGTAGAGTGTTTCAATGCACTACAGCCCATATATCCCGGACGTCATAGAGACTAGACCTTCAGTTAGGACGGATTTTACTTTATTACTTTTGAAAAATCATTGTAGGAATGACAGAGCAGGCTCCGATAGAACCAGACGTCACAGAGTTTTTAAAAAGTGATTACAGCGAGGAAGATTTTCGAATCATCGAGGCAACAGAACAATCCTATTACCGAACGAGTACCACCATCTTTCTTTCCTTTCTAGACATTTAGAAAACGTCATATAGATGTATCATTCGTTACATTCAGCCTTCATTCATAATATTGGCAAAACGTTTTTACCGTATAAATTCAGAACACAAGCCTTTTCTTCCTTAGCGCAAAATCTTACCATCTGGCTCACGGACGAATAAGATACAAACAGAAATTTCACCGTAACCTAGGAACGCCCCAAGGAGTCAAATATGAAAACTTGACTATTACGGCCAAATAATTATCAATTATTCGTCGAAGGGGAATAATCTACAATAATTCACCTACTTACTATATCCTTGGTTGTCTACCCTGTTAATATTTGATGTATGTTGATTTCATGTAGAACCAAATTTGGCGCGTGTTACAGAGTCAGATCCACAAGATTCCCATATCGATTTAAACTTATCGACGGTTACATTGATCGAAACCCAATCCGCGCCATCAACACACGTCTCCGATATAAGTTGTTCGTCCGAGGCATCCCACGTCAATTCATCCGTAGAAAGCCAGAAGGAAGGTCAGTATGATACAAACATCACTAAAATAAAAGACGTTATATAATAATAATGAAATTAAATTGTCGCCTTTGATATTGTCCTTTTTATAATATAATATTCTATCCAGATGTATAAACGGGCGTTTGACCTTTTATTCCAGATATTCCCTGCTGTCTTAGACAGGATCATTACAATCAGTTAGGAGCTTTGCGGTGTCCTACCTGTAACCCGACCGATTATCACAACTGGTAGATATGGAGGCTGTCATTAAAGCGATGGTGGAGGAAGGGGTCTCTGCCGATCAATTTTGGAGTTTTACCCTTGAATACGGTATCCAAGACGACCCGTATATACAGGAAGTTCTCGGTCAGTTAATAGCTAGCGAAACAACACCAGTCATCGATCTTACATGGAATACTAGTGACGCGGACGATCTGTTGGACATGATAAAGTCCCCCGAAAAAACTAGAGCTGTTTTGTAAGTATATAAGTTAAATGAATATTAACATCATAATTATCATCATCATCATCATCATCATTGTCTTATTACTAACCGTTTATTATTATTATTATCATTATTATTATTATTATTATTATTACTACTACTACTACTACTATTACAGGAAAGAGGTAAACACAAACGTATCGGCAGCCGCTGTTGAAAGTCACGCCCATAAATGCCAGCACTGCGGTAAAATATTTACTGTGAAACGAAATCTGACACAGCACGTGAAATCGGCGCACGAAAAAATTACACACACCTGCACCAAATGTGACAAAACCTTCTCCCGACAATCCAACCTCCGTCAGCACGAAACATCTTGCCAGGGCATTGTCAGGTTTCCCTGCGGCCAATGTCCGGAAATTCTGAAAACCGCCCGGGAACTCGAGTTTCACAAGAAGCTCAAGCACAAACGTACCGCTCGGAGTCCAAAACCCGGGCCATCCTCCTACAACTGCCGGCGATGCTGGAGGAGGACGTATCGCCCGAACTCGTCGCCATGTACAGACTGAAGATTAGCTGTCGTGATTGGAGAGAGACGGACTTGAAATCGCCGGAGTGGAGACTAAAAATGTATAGTCTCGCTCGTCAATTGATTCGTTTAAAGAGTGATTCTATTGTGTAATATATATATATATATATATATATATATATATATATATATAAAGATGTTTAGAATAATTATGATACTGTCGTGTAATTGTCGTGTAATAAAATGTTGAAACGAAACAAATGTTTGTTCTTATAAACAACTAACCCAATTTCTATTTACACCACTTTATTATTCATACATTAATACATATGCACAGACATATTGTACAATTATTCATTATATCTCAACCACTCAAACAGTTCTTTCTAAGCGTCTACAATGCAATACAAGCACGGTATTCACATATTTTTACGTAAGCAAAACATATTTCAAACGTTATACAACAAATTTCTAAATTATTTACATAAACTAAAACAAAATTTCAAAATTTACATTTCAAATGACTACAAAAATTAAAAATTCTATTTCAAATTTATACAAAATTTCAAAATTTACATTTCAAATGTCAAACAAAACATTTCAAACTTCAAAGGTAATACATAATTAAACAAACATTTGATATAATCTTTCTATTTTGAACTAATAAAAAAGCAAAACATATTTCAAACGTTATACAACAAATTTCTAAATTATTTATATAAACTAAAACAAAATTTCAAAATTTACATGTCAAAATTTCTATTTCAAATTTTCAGAATTTCAGAATTTACATATCAAAAACTCAAAATTTCTATTTCAAACTAAAACAAAAATTAAAAAAAAAATTCCATTTCAAATTTTCAGAATTTCAAAATTTACATTTCAAATGACTACAAAAATTAAAAATTCTATTTCAAATTTATACAAAATTTCAAAATTTACATTTCAAATGTCAAACAAAACATTTCAAACTTCAAAGGTAATACATAATAAAACAAACATTTGATATAATCTTTCTATTTTGAACTAATAAAAAAGCAAAACATATTTCAAACGTTATACAACAAATTTCTAAATTATTTATATAAACTAAAACAAAAATTTCAAAATTTACATGTCAAAATTTCTATTTCAAATTTTCAGAATTTCAGAATTTACATATCAAAAACTCAAAATTTCTATTTCAAACTAAAACAAAAATTAAAAAAAAAAATCCATTTCAAATTTTCAGAATTTCAAAATTTACATTTCAAATGACTACAAAAATTAAAAATTCTATTTCAAATTTATACAAAATTTCAAAATTTACATTTCAAATGTCAAACAAAACATTTCAAACTTCAAAGGTAATACATAATAAAACAAACATTTGATATAATCTTTCTATTTTGAACTAATAAGAAAGCAAAACATATTTCAAACGTTATACAACAAATTTCTAAATTATTTATATAAACTAAAACAAAATTTCAAAATTTACATGTCAAAATTTCTATTTCAAATTTTCAGAATTTCAGAATTTACATATCAAAAACTCAAAATTTCTATTTCAAACTAAAACAAAAATTTAAAAAAAAATCCATTTCAAATTTTCAGAATTTCAAAATTTACATTTCAAATGACTACATAAATTAAAAAATTCTATTTCAAATTTATACAAAATTTCAAAATTTACATTTCAAATGTCAAACAAAACATTTCAAACTTCAAAGGTAATACATAATTAAACAAACATTTGATATAATCTTTCTATTTTGAACTAATAAAAAAGCAAAACATATTTCAAACGTTATACAACAAATTTCTAAATTATTTACATAAACTAAAACAAAATTTCAAAATTTACATGTCAAAATTTCTATTTCAAATTTTCAGAATTTCAGAATTTACATATCAAAAACTCAAAATTTCTATTTCAAACTAAAACAAAAATTAAAAAAAAAAAAATTCCATTTCAAATTTTCAGAATTTCAAAATTTACATTTCAAATGACTACATAAATTAAAAAAAAAATTCTATTTCAAATTTATACAAAATTTCAAAATTTACATTTCAAAGTCTTCAGACATAGGTGTATACATCAGCGCATTACTCAAATTTTAAGTTTTTACTTCAACATTTTTAACAATTGTTCTTCCGTTAGTTGAGCTAACAAATCAATCTCGGATTCCTTTTTGTTTTTAACCGGGCAGAGCACAATGTCCAGAGGCACCGTGTGAATACCGTCCTCCAACACCCGTCTTTTACAATAAAAGTACGAGAATCCGCACCTGGTCTGGTTGTACGAATAGATCCCGTTGTTTCTCACACGGAACCCCTTGTTACGTCCGGAAGACGACTTTCCGGTTTCGAGCACATCTTTAAAGATGTTTAGGGGTTCCTCGACCAGGCGCTTGGAGACACCCTTGGAGTTAAATTTATAATCTCCGTCGGCTCGGGCAACGATATAGGTCTTGGAGCAGAGACCTATCATCGTGTCTCCCTCGTACTCGGTCTTGAAGAGTCCGGGCACTCTCTTGTCGTATTTGGCGTGCTTCGCGCAGCATTCTCGGGGAAACCAGCGGTCTCCAACGGGATTGTACTTGTCATCGCACAACCCCGTGAGTCCACGCTGGTACTCCGACATCATTTCGGGCTTCACGACCTCCCGGAGACTCGACGCCGATAGGGCCATATAGGCGGAGTCCTGAAAATGATAGAACAATGTATTTATGGAGGGATAAAAGGTGTTTGTTTATATATTGTATCATCGAATAGTTAGAACAATTGTCACGACAATAAGTTTGTATGTCTTACTTACCGTGTCCATTTCCAAGTACTCGAAGTCCGATCTGTCCACGTATTGGTCCAGGAGGTCGTAGTAAAACTGCAGCATCCTCAATTTGGCGTACTGCAGTATGAAAAAGCCCAGCTGCACGGGGAGATCCAGGCTGATACGATTTTTAGTCGCCTCAATTTCGTAATATTGGGCTTCCTCGTCCAGAGGAGTGGTATCTCTGAACTGAGGTTTGTTCACCTGGAAGCACGCCTTGTTATGCCCCTTCGACGTAATAGACGTGGCGGTGTTTAGTCTTGTCCATAATCATGGATCCGTACCTGAATTTAAAACCGTTTTCCGTCCTACGACGCACGAACATCCCCTCGGGCATGTGCTGCCGGCCCACAAATAGAGGGCATGTTCGTGCGTCGTAGGGCGGAAAAGGTTTTAAACCGGAACACCGAGACCACTATATGCAGGCCTTCAATTGGTTGAATTACCTAATTACGTACGAAGGTACTCATATTCAACACCAAAGAAACCACGGCCAAGAAGTCCGGATCGGTAAATACCCGGTGGACGGTTTCGATCCTCAGACCAACACCGTCTACGAATTCCAGGTAAACGAGTTTTTAGCTTATATGTAAACCTGAATTCGTTGTCAGCTTTTATTGTTACTTAAGGATATGTGTGTAGTACCTAATTTTCAACCCTATCCCTATTGTTTATCGTAGGGGTGTTACCATCACGGGAACGTGTGCGACCTCACCAAACACGTCACGAGCGAGAAGTGGCATAAATCCAAAGACGCGCTGATACAGAAGACAAAAGCCAAGATAGCGCAGCTGCGTCATAGTGGGTATAAAGTGGTGGAAATGTGGGAGTGTCAGTTTCGCGGGTTCTGCAAATCCCACCCTAAAATCTACGGGATCCGGAACAAGTGTCGCCCCACGTTTAGCCAAAAGCACAGGGGAGTCGTCACCGAAACGCAGATTATCAACGGGGTTCGATTCGGGCACCTCTTTGGCATGGTGGAGTGCGATATTGAAGTCCCGGAACAATGGGGTCCCGAGTTTGATCACCTACCCGTATCTCCCCGAGACTATTTCGCTGAGATGTGCCCCATTTTCTGCAATACGGAAGTGGGGTTCGACGATATCGGGAGCACATGCAAGCCCACGTCTGGCAATATCAGTTGAGTGATAAGCCCCGACGGTTGTTGGTAGGAGGTACCAAAGCCCATCAAATCCTCCTGACCACCCCCCTCTTAAAATGGTACTTGGACCACGGTCTTAAAGTGACCAAAATCTACCAGGTGGTGGAGTACCGCAAAATGGCCTGTTTCGAGTCCTTCGTTCAGGAAGTGAGCGACGCCAGGCGCGCCGGGGACGCCTCGACTGAGCAAGCCATTATCGCCGACACGATGAAATTGATCGGCAATAGCGGGTAAGTGTTTGTTTGGAATTTATATACGTCATTGATCATGTACATTAACGGATAAACATTGCCCGATAAAATAATGTCTAATATAGTATCCTATCTACGATATTTAATCTATGATTTAAAGTGTTAACTCTATATTCAGGTACGGATCCATGATTATGGACAAGACTAAACACCGCCACGTCTATTACGTCGAGGGGGAGAACAAGGCGTGCTTCCAGGTGAACAAACCTCAATTCAGAGATACCACTCCTCTGGACGAGGAAGCCCAATATTACGAAATTGAGGCGACTAAAAATCGTATCAGCCTGGATCTCCCCGTGCAGCTGGGCTTTTTCATACTGCAGTACGCCAAATTGAGGATGCTGCAGTTTTACTACGACCTCCTGGACCAATACGTGGACAGATCGGACTTCGAGTACTTGGAAATGGACACGGTAAGTAAGACATACAAACTTATTGTCGTGACAATTGTTCTAACTATTCGATGATACAATATATAAACAAACACCTTTTATCCCTCCATAAATACATTGTTCTATCATTTTCAGGACTCCGCCTATATGGCCCTATCGGCGTCGAGTCTCCGGGAGGTCGTGAAGCCCGAAATGATGTCGGAGTACCAGCGTGGACTCACGGGGTTGTGCGATGACAAGTACAATCCCGTTGGAGACCGCTGGTTTCCCCGAGAATGCTGCGCGAAGCACGCCAAATACGACAAGAGAGTGCCCGGACTCTTCAAGACCGAGTACGAGGGAGACACGATGATAGGTCTCTGCTCCAAGACCTATATCGTTGCCCGAGCCGACGGAGATTATAAATTTAACTCCAAGGGTGTCTCCAAGCGCCTGGTCGAGGAACCCCTAAACATCTTTAAAGATGTGCTCGAAACCGGAAAGTCGTCTTCCGGACGTAACAAGGGGTTCCGTGTGAGAAACAACGGGATCTATTCGTACAACCAGACCAGGTGCGGATTCTCGTACTTTTATTGTAAAAGACGGGTGTTGGAGGACGGTATTCACACGGTGCCTCTGGACATTGTGCTCTGCCCGGTTAAAAACAAAAAGGAATCCGAGATTGATTTGTTAGCTCAACTAACGGAAGAACAATTGTTAAAAATGTTGAAGTAAAAACTTAAAATTTGAGTAATGCGCTGATGTATACACCTATGTCTGAAGACTTTGAAATGTAAATTTTGAAATTTTGTATAAATTTGAAATAGAATTTTTTTTTTAATTTATGTAGTCATTTGAAATGTAAATTTTGAAATTCTGAAAATTTGAAATGGAATTTTTTTTTTAATTTTTGTTTTAGTTTGAAATAGAAATTTTGAGTTTTTGATATGTAAATTCTGAAATTCTGAAAATTTGAAATAGAAATTTTGACATGTAAATTTTGAAATTTTGTTTTAGTTTATGTAAATAATTTAGAAATTTGTTGTATAACGTTTGAAATATGTTTTGCTTTTTTATTAGTTCAAAATAGAAAGATTATATCAAATGTTTGTTTAATTATGTATTACCTTTGAAGTTTGAAATGTTTTGTTTGACATTTGAAATGTAAATTTTGAAATTTTGTATAAATTTGAAATAGAATTTTTAATTTTTGTAGTCATTTGAAATGTAAATTTTGAAATTCTGAAAATTTGAAATGGATTTTTTTTTTTAATTTTTGTTTTAGTTTGAAATAGAAATTTTGAGTTTTTGATATGTAAATTCTGAAATTCTGAAAATTTGAAATAGAAATTTTGACATGTAAATTTTGAAATTTTGTTTTAGTTTATATAAATAATTTAGAAATTTGTTGTATAACGTTTGAAATATGTTTTGCTTTTTTATTAGTTCAAAATAGAAAGATTATATCAAATGTTTGTTTAATTATGTATTACCTTTGAAGTTTGAAATGTTTTGTTTGACATTTGAAATGTAAATTTTGAAATTTTGTATAAATTTGAAATAGAATTTTTAATTTTTGTAGTCATTTGAAATGTAAATTTTGAAATTTTGTTTTAGTTTATGTAAATAATTTAGAAATTTGTTGTATAACGTTTGAAATATGTTTTGCTTACGTAAAAATATGTGAATACCGTGCTTGTATTGCATTGTAGACGCTTAGAAAGAACTGTTTGAGTGGTTGAGATATAATGAATAATTGTACAATATGTCTGTGCATATGTATTAATGTATGAATAATAAAGTGGTGTAAATAGAAATTGGGTTAGTTGTTTATAAGAACAAACATTTGTTTCGTTTCAACATTCTATTACACGACAATTACACGACAGTATCATAATTATTCTAAACATCTTTAT
>VIBL01000370.1:0-296827 GCA_008271625.1 Lutraria rhynchaena
ATAATTTTATTCGCATGGTTCTATTCTATATAAATGCATAGAGGCGCATTTAAACTTGTCTTAACTTAGTGTCGTCTACAAAAAAAACCGAAACAATTCAGACATCGATCAATACTGTAAAAACAAGATTTTTACAGTGTCATCTATAGAGTGCTCATATTCATCAAAAGCATATTATTTCCTTTTATCTTAAAGTCAAGTAATAATATGTACACCACAATCTCGAAGTATCTTTTTATTTCATTTTAAATTATCAAACAAATCTCTTAAACATACTTTATCTTTTGATTTAACAAATAAACTGTTTGGAATATTTTGACATTTTCCATTTTGAAATTAAAGACGAGGAAAATGCTGTTTTAAAAAAAACGCAATCGTGTTGGTGAACGTACAAACATTTACTTTAAATCGGTATAGACAGAACGATAAACACGTATCTGAAGTTGGCACAACTTTCAATAGGAATAGTGCATACAGTACTTAAAATATGTCAAAGTGAACACTGATACTTAATTGTTGTAAGTCTTTGCAAGAATACTGGTATTATTCTATTACGGTAACGATCACGCAGAAAACGTTCGTTGTCGCAGATTTTTAGCAATACTTAATATTGTTCAAATTTTTTGGGATATAGGAAAACCGGACCCTTTCCGGACTAGGCCAAAAGTCCGGTTTTCTGAGAATTCAGGTTTTCAGAGAGCTATTGATTATAGAAAAGAATAAATGGGTCGTGAAAAACTATCCTATTTTCAGGGGTTATACTGTATTAGTTTTTTAAGCTTTTCTTTGCTAACTTTCATTGTCATCATAATTATTGATTATAATTGATTGATCAAAATGATTAATACTATCCTCTTCAACATCACATGTATTGAGGCTATTATCATGTCCACCATCATGGCTATGGTCATCATCACCACCATGACTACCTCCAAAATCATCATCATCACCACAACCACTACCACCAAAAACATCATCACCACCACAACCACCTCCAAAATCACCACCACAACCACCAAAATCATCACCATCACCAAAATCACCACCACAAAAATCATCATTACCACCAAAACCACCAAAATCATCATCACCACCATCACCACCGACACCACCACCAAAATCATCATTACCACCACCACCACCACTAAAATCATCATCATCACCACTACCACCACCACCACCATCAAAATCATCATTACCACCACAACCACCACAAAAATCATCATTACCACCACAACCACTAAAATCATCTTTACCACCACCACCACCACCAAAATCATCATTACCACCACAACCACCACAAAAATCATCATCATCACCACTACCACCACCACCACCATCAAAATCATCATTACCACCACAACCACCACAAAAATCATCATTACCACCACAACCACCAAAATCATCATTACCACCACCACCACTACAAAAATCATCATTACCACCACCACCACAAAAATCATCATTACCACCACCACCACAAAAATCATCATCATCACCACTACCACCACCACCACCATCAAAATCATCATCACGATCACCACCACCACCAAAATCATCATCATCACCACCACCATCACCAAAATCATCATCATCACCACTACCACCACCACCACCACCACCCAAATCACCATTACCACCACCATCGTCATTATCGTCATATATCATCTAATGTTTGGTGGCCAATTTAAGTGTTTCTATACATTCAAAATCAAATTGAGTTGGTTCATCTATGGACTGTAACATTTGTCCACCGGACCTTGATTGTTTATGTTCCAAGTAGATCCGTAATAACTCAAGTATCAATCAATAGACACAAGAAGCTCTTTACGGAAGTTCTATTGACACAGAAATAATTGAGCAATCAATGTGGACATTCCTAGGAAACTTGGAAACTACGTCACGTATGATCCTTATTGATAATATAGATCAACATTACGAACACTCATTTATAGATTGGATAACGTATTTGATACATGTGATCTTAAATGATATGGCTGGGTAAGAGTCACATCTATAGTCTAAACTATGAGGACAACAAAGGGAGTGAGGCAATTTGGCCTTTTAGAATAGTTGGTCCTTATGTAGAGTTTTATTTCGTGCATATTACGGTGTGTGAGGGTAATTGTTTGTGTTTATTAGTTGGTTGGTTTGTGCGTGCGTGCGTGCGTGCGTGGTCACATGGTGGTCTTTATTCAGAGGTGGCCGCAAACGCATGCTTAACTGTACCTCGGTATGATAGGTACACCAACCTGTGTGTGTGTGATCTGTGTGTACACATGTAACAGATATGCGTTAAAATTTATAACTAAATTGATTTTAAATAAGAATCTGTTTGATTTGTATCATGTTTAAATATTCGTGAGTTTGTGCTTCAAAATTCTCTTATGTTGATTCGTTCGTATTAAACTATCAAACTCAATCTACTTTGCATCACGCGTAATTTTAATACACTGTAATCATGAGTGACATTGTTTTTGCCGTGGGTCTAACGCCGTTTCTCAGTAATTATTCACCTTATCTGTTTTCCAGGACTATATTCTAACCAGTACTAACTTACCCTTTTACAAGGGGCCGGTAACTTCTCCACATATGAAGGAAAATCGACATTTTTGTCAAATTTTCATAGAAGAGTATGACCTGTCGCGACCGGGAATTGAACCCGGATCTCCGGGTTACAAATCCAGCGCACTAACCACTGGATCACGGTCGCGGTCGGGAGACATTATGACTCGTAGAGTCATATATGAACGTAAAACACAAGCACATCAGCATACTAGACTAGTGACCAGACGCAATTCAACAAAACATTCCAATTAAAACTCGCAAATCATAAAATATGTAACATCCATTGCAACGACTTCAATGCCCAATAAACTTTATTCGGTTCTCTAATGTTGCATGACTTGAAAGCACTTGAAAAGGCGCATAATTTGTTGTATTAATGAATAGCGAACATATTCAATTCTTTTTGAAATGAGTGAATACAAATCAATCAATAACATAGCATCTGGTAAATTATTGAAAATGTATTTCATATCAGACGAGATCAATTTATACAACACCAGGTCAGATTGGTTTAAAAATAAACACTTGCGGACCAGTGGCCGCCGTTTGGTATTTACGTCACTCTATTTGGTGTTTGTGAACTGTTCCAATAAAGTAATATGAAAAATAATTATTGCGACTAAACAAAATGTTATTAACACGATACGGATGTTTAGTTATGTATTTATGAAAGATTACCAAATGTTGACCTTTTTTACGAAAACATAATTAAGTTGTATGAAATGAGAATTTCATGGTCACTCTGGTTTACGCGGATCAAAGTGGGTGGGTGTTTATTTTAAGTGGTAACTGCCGTCATTCTGTTTATGTCCACATTCCAGTGCGAGATATTTGTGCAGGGAAACCCGTGCTGGCGATCACCTCTAAATAGAAAACACGTGAAAGTGAAAACCGGAAGTTTTATTACCAATACAATCACGTGCAGTTTATTCCAATCCCACGAAGACCACATTTTCGAGTGTAATCTTTGCGTACAACGTTCACTGTGATAATAAAACGATGAAATATTTCACGATAATGTATTTTAGGTGTTGACGAGAAGCGTAAAAAATCTGTATTCGTTTTCTTTTATTCCATTCAAGCACAATGCTTGCTGCAACAAGCAACTCTAAAGGACATGCATATTCAAATTCAGGAAGTGACTGAAAAGAGAGCCACAAGTGTTATGTAAATATTGCATCCAGATAATCAATGTATTTAGAATATGACAAAGGCGTAGAAAGGCTTTTCGATTTTTTTTTCGATTTTCATCCATATATAGAGAAGTTGCCGGCTCCTTGTGAGAGGGTAAGTTAGTACTGATTAGTATACAGTTCAGGAAAACTGGTTAGGCGAACCGGCCGCCGTATATAACTGAAAATTTGTTGAAAAAAGCGGCGTTAAATCCAATGACCATGTCACACAAAAACAAACCAAGAAATTATTCATTAAGAGTGTATTTACTTACTGGCACGTGGGTCTGGATTGCATAGGCACCCAATGGGTCCAAAGGGAAATGTCAGCCACGGTAAAGATGCTGAGGGTAGAAGCTCCACTGCGGAAAACGATCTTTAGAAACTTGAACAAGCATTTTGCGCGATTTGGAAGAACATGTGATAAATTATCGCTCGGTAATTGAAATGGTTTCAACTATATTTGTTTATACATACTGGTGTGTGGCTTACATTCCAGGGATCACTGGTTAGGAATGACATTTTAAATAAACTTTTTTAATAAATGCAATAAACAATACACAGTATGATCCCTGAAAAACGGATGCTCTGAAAACGGGAATTCTCTGAAAATCTTAAAAATTTTCCAAGCTCCATTATTTTCTCTTCAATAATAAATAAATCTCTGGAAACAGGAATTCTCAGAAAACCGGACTGTTGGCCCATTCCGGAAAGGGTACGGTTTTCAGGGATTTTATTGTATTTAGTTTTTATAACTTCTAAGAAAGCAGATTCAGAAACGCCTCAGTTACTTATCATCAGTATTAAACATTCGTAAGAACGAGGACAAGCTTTTAATGACGCGAAAAGTAAGACTCGAGTAGTTATGCTCGGTATCAATTTTACCGCGAGATTTATGACCGGGGGTACTTGGAAGTTATACGCGGGGTAAGTGTGTTTGCATGTGGTCACCGGTATCAAAGTTGAATCGTTTGATGTGATTTTATCAAAGCGTGGACTACTGTATATACGTCAATAATGCTTAAGGCAGTCATATATTGTAAGAAAGTGCTTATTTGTTTACGGATGGGCTGTCTTTATATTGATATTTTACTATCCTAGATATTTACAGCTTAGCACTAGATACCCCGATATCATACCGATAAAATCGTATTGTTTGATTTGATAGTTTATTGATGATTAGTTTTGAATCATACTATGGGATTATCAGTGTGTCTTAACTTTCGAGTGACAGCAAATATTTTAAAATGTACAAACTAACCCCATATATAAAGAACACCGTGTTTCTTCTTTCCACTTTGACAAATTATAGAACAAAGCTTGATATTAGTACCATTTTTGGGACTAAAACAAGTCGGCCTTTATATCAAGGTGGTCTTATTATCGAGTTGAAACAAATGTACATAGAAAATATTGAAAACCAAGCCGAAAAATATCATTATGATGAGATGGCCTTAATATTGAAGTAGTCGCTAAATGAAGTTTATTTATAAAAGTGTGATACTTTGTTGTCATTGGTTATGTTGCTTTCTTATGCCGTCTGTACGCTGTGACGTACAGTATAACCCTTGAAAACCGGACCCCTTTGGACTGGGCTAAAAGTCCGTGTTTCTTTTTAGAATTCCGGTTTCCAGAGAACTATTTATTATGAAAGTGAAAAAATGGGACTTGAAAAGTCGTCAGAATTTCAGACAATCCCGATTTTCAGGGGGTTCGGCTTTCAGGGGTTGTTCTGTGTATATACTGAATTACAAAACAATGTATGATTAAAAATGTTTTTTTTAAAGAAATCTGCAAAGCTTAACTAAACGCTTTGTCAATTTTCATTGACCCTCGATATACCCACGATGTCTTCTAAAAAATGTTTGCTTATAATTGTTGGCAATTAACATACTGTCGCAATTTTTCTCTCCTTTCATAATTCTGTAATTACGACATCTTGAGTCAGTTTCGAACATCGTATATTGTATAATTGTAGACCAGTGCGCTACATTCGCGATGTTCCGATGATCGTTCCCTTCATATTTGTTGGTAGTTACGATATTTTCATCTGTTTCGATATGTTTTTTCACGATTGTTGGTAACTACCATACTTTCTATCTATTCGATAATCGCGATTGCTTGTAACTGCCATACTTTCTATCTATTCGATAATCGCGTTGCTGGTAACTGCCATACTTTCTATCTATTCGATAATCGCGATTTCTGGTAACTGCCATACTTCTATCTATTCGATAATCGCAATCTGAATGAATATCCTGATTGATTAGTTCGCCTCAATTCTTCCGTGAAAGCGACAAGACTTGTTTCAATATGGGTAAAGATTTCGGAACGCCCCCCTTCAAAAGATCATATTAAAAAGTTGTCGTAATATTTACATAAGGTTTAAAGTATATTTCGATTTTTTTGTCAAAAAGGTTATATTGATCTCGCGATGACACTCACATGAATTGGTACGACATTCTAATACAACAAATGATGTATTGTGCTCCAAATTGTTAATTACTTCTTTACTTGAAACAGAATTTAACCTAGATTGGACTTTTTGTCACAGATAAATATGTCGTCATTATACTATATGAAAAAAGATATTAAAATGCGTATACATTAAAGAATGAAAATTAATTGAAAAAAAAATGATTAAAATTTGTATGTATTTTCAGGCTTTTTATGATATAAAGAAACATAATAATAAAGATTTGAATACAAAAAAAATGTTTCAAAATTGAGAATTTTTTGCTATAACTTTTCACCATTTTTTTTTACAATGTACAATGGAGTTTAATTCACAGAGGGAGATAATGCAAAGAAATGTTTTAATTTATTTTGTTGGTTAATGACTACCTATGCTATGATTTTATTAATATCCGTATTTATAGTGTTTATTAAATTAAATTGCAGATGTATGTTATTTGTAATTGTAGATACTAGATTTCTGAATTTATTGCAAAACTACGTTCAGTAATTATAACATTAAATAATTTGTTTGCGTTTGTCAAGTCCAAGAATCCTTCATACACATTTACAGTTCTTGCGAGGCTTGTTTTGCGTATTCACCTCTTTCACTAGAACTTTCATTTAACATACCGCTACCAAACTTTTTTCCAAATGGAGTAAGTTTAGCGTACAACCCAAAGATCGCTACATAACGAACGAATTAATTAAACATTATAGACTCTGAAATCTACCAATACGTCATTTTCTGTGATATTGTTTTTCATTTTCCGAGGAGGGTGTACTTGACATTCTTTAAGAATAACCTTGACTTGTTCTGTTCCTTTTTACTACAGTATGCGTAAAAGTAACAAGAGACATTGTCCTAAAGTTGTTAAGAGATTATCAATTTCTAAAAATCAATCAACACTTTTAGTTAATCAGTGTACCGGATCAATGATAATGACATACTATTGACAGTCAGTGAACACAAACAGTTCAAATATTGAATCCACATTGTAAATGAAATCACTTTTCGGAATACAAGTACGAATATAACACGCGTTGACTTGGATCATTGTTTTACTGTTGTATCCATAATAAAGACAATTTGTGTTTGTTCTAAAGTTTGAATTGTGAATCAATTCAGGATCTACCGATTTACCAATAATAGTAAGTAATAAATGAACTTTTTTCTGGGTATTGGAAAATAATTTTTTTTTTTTTAACAATATCTATAGTTTTGGATCAAGTTAAATACTGTTGGATAAAGGTTCTATTCATGTTGTAGGACTACATTTACATCTGGAATATGCTATACAATTTAATTAGCCCCTCACTGCTGTGAGTTCGAATCCCACATAGGGTCAGACAATTTTTACATTTGAAGAAGTCATTCAGCTAGCTTACAGAAGGTCCGTGGTTATATACAAATATGAACCTGGGGTCATCCTCCATCATTAAAAAGCTCGAAAAGTCACCAAATGATTGTTGTTGCAGTAAATGCTCAAAATACCGTGTATAAGTGCTGGCATGTAGTAGTACTGTATTAGTACTGTTTGAGTACTGTGTGTGTACTGTGTGAATACTGTATGAGTACTGTGTGTGTACTGTGTGAATACTGTGTTAGTACTGTTTGATTACTGTGTTAGTGCTGTATGAGTACTGTGTGTGTACTGTGTGAATACTGTGTTAGTACTGTTTGATTACTGTGTGAATACTGTGTGTGTACTGTGTGAATACTGTGTTAGTACTGTATGAGTACTGTGTGTGTACTGTGTGAATACTGTGTTAGTACTGTATGATTACTGTGTTAGTGCTGTATGAGTACTGTGTGTGTACTGTGTGAATACTGTGTTAGTACTGTGTGAGAACTGTGTGTGTACTGTGTGAATACTGTGTTAGTACTGTATGATTACTGTGTTAGTGCTGTATGAGTACTGTGTGTGTACTGTGTGAATACTGTGTTAGTACTGTATGAGTACTGTGTGTGTACTGTGTGAATACTGTGTTAGTACTGTTTGATTACTGTGTTAGTGCTGTATGAGTACTGTGTGTGTACTGTGTGAATACTGTGTTAGTACTGTATGAGTACTGTGTGTACTGTGTGAATACTGTGTTAGTACTGTGTGAATACTGTGTGTGTACTGTGTGAATACTGTGTTAGTGCTGTATGAGTACTGTGTGTGTACTGTGTGAATACTGTGTTAGTACTGTTTGATTACTGTGTGTGTACTGTGTGAATACTGTGTTAGTGCTGTATGAGTACTGTGTGTGTACTGTGTGAATACTGTGTTAGTACTGTTTGATTACTGTGTGTGTACTGTGTGAATACTGTGTTAGTACTGTATGAGTACTGTGTGCGTAATGTGTGAATACTGTGTTAGTACTGTGTGAGTACTGTGTGAGTGCTGTGAGTGTACGGGATAAGTACTGTTTGAGTACTGTGTGTGTACTGTGTGAATACTGTGTTAGTACTGAATGAGTTCTATGTGAATACTGCCTGTATACTTTTTGAATACTTTAGTTGGATTCTGTGTTTTGATAAACGCAACATAATCATGTGGCAGTGATTGTTTTAAAACTTCAAGTTTTAATACCATGCTTTCTAACAGCACAGTAAAGACAGCATGTATCCATAGAAGTCACTGTCACGTGAATGTAGGGTCATGTTGCATGTAGTGGTTTTCTAGCGCAAACCGTCTAATAATATGTGTTCTCTTATCGGAATACAAGTAATTTCCTATTTTTTTGCATACTGTGCAACCTTCCCAGAGTGGCCCTCTCTTGAGCAACAACCTCCCTTCAACAACAGCACAATTTTTCCCACTCTACGATTTAGATTAATTTAACCTCTCTAGAGCAACAACCTCTCAACAACAATACCATAATTTTGTTTCTCCCAAAGAGTGTTGCTTTGCAGAGGGTTGCACTGTACTTGTAACTGAATCGTTGATATAATTCACACAATGTATGTTATAATACAGACAATCGTTCATATCTAAGTAAATTTATTGCAAAAATCATATTCCGAATAAAGAGGTTTCTCTGTACTTTTATTGTTCTTCAACTTTCTATGGAGCTACAAATGTAGTTTTTAACCAAACAAAGACATGCATTAAAATGACGGAAACTGTTTGATTTAAATAGTTTTAGAACTGTAATGGACAGCTCGCATTCCGTATATAGAAAACGATATAATTTCAGTTGCGTAAATATTTGATTTTGAAAAGACAATAACACCATTATCTTCTCGGCACGAGTGTCACCAATTACTAACAATATACAGTAAACCCCCCCTTAAGAGACCACTCCAATAAAAAGACTGCCTCACTATAACGGCCACTCATTTTCGGACTGTATGTTAAGCATTGCGTACATATTTTACAACTTGATAATAAGACCATCTTAATATCCATTGTTAATAACCAATTTTCTTTGGTCACATTGCTGGTCTGGATGACGGGGTTTTAGTGTGAAGTGATTCAAATGGATGGTAACTTTGAAAATAATTCCTTACTTAATTCATTCTAAACATTCCATATGGCTTTTAATCTAAGTACACAACAGAACATGTATATTTATAGAATTCTTTAAAAATAGTCAGTGAGTGCCGGAAGTCATTGTCATTCGGATTTAGACATTCCTGTATTTTCAGGACTTTTAACTTCTGTTAACTATGTCACGTTCGTTTTCTTCACTATTCAATTTAGTTCATAATTATCAAACTATTTCAATTAGTGTTATGACAGGTGCTCTTTATGAACATTTGTTTGTTCTGAAAAGATTAATTTCAAGAGCGCCCATTTTATGAAGTGCTGTTGACTTACAAAGCTTTGTTTACTTATTTTCTTCTGACAACGAACTTTGGCACTTATAATTTCATGAGAAAAGTTGGTGTACTAGAGGGCAATAGCAGTTGTTGGTCATTCATTTAAATAATTGAATATCACACACAACGCTTAATAACTAGATGTTTGAATTCAAGAGTCACAGACATGAAGTCAATTAAAAACGGCATTTTCGAGTTAAAACATTTTTAGTATCTATTTTAAGAAATGTTTGCTCAACAAGCATTTGATCAAACCATAGACGGGTGTACGCAGGGCCTGATTTTAGTAAAGTACTCACTTGGAAGCTGTCTCAGATTAAAAACTTCATAGTTTTTCATAATGACAGCAAACTCAGACATGTGCATTACACACTTCAAAGACCACACCTCTATCACGTGACGTCACGGTCAGTTGCCCGAAGTTCTACTCGTGGTCCAGAGGTTAATGCGTTGGACATGCAACCCGGCGATCCGGGTTCAAATACCGGTCGCGGCAGGTCATACCCTTCTATGAAAATTTAGCAATTATGTCTATTTTCCTCCATATGTGGAGAAGTTTCCGGCTCCTTGTGGAAGGGTAAGTTAGTACTGGTTATCATGCAGTCCAGGAAAACCGGCCGCCGTATTTAACTGAAAATTTGTTGAAAAACGGCGTTTAAGTTAAACCCAGTGACAATGTCAAATGTCTACCCATTTAGTTCACTGAACTGATTTGGGACGTTCGGCTAAAATTCCCATACTCCAGCACCTCCAAATAACAGCAAATAAAACCAAATCAGCTGACATATCTTAATGTTTTTAACATACAATGTACATATTATGTACAAAATGTACATGTATATGCATATTTCTCCAAGGTAAAGTTGATTATATTTTGAATATATGACGTTTTATTAATTTTCTTTATCAGGAGGCATCGAGGTCTAGAAGGTCCTGAATTAGATTCCCGGCTTCGACGGGTTTCGTTCATGAACTTCACAATCCCATTTTTCGGACACAGTACTGGTGTAGTGTTCATGAAGCGTAATCGAGCGTCATTAACATGAGCAAAAATTGCTTGTTTCGCAATCGAGCTAAAATAAATTAGTATACACTATAAAGTAAACTGACTTTAATACATCATGATTTGATATTAAATGCCCACCAAGAAGTTAAATTTAGATATATCGGCGAAATTAAATACATTAAATTTCCTTTACATGATCTTCGTATGAAAAGCCTTTGTTTTCAGAACAATGGCGTCGCAAGCAAATTATCCCAAACCCATTTTACCAATAAATATAACAATAGATACTAATTAAAGCAAGTGTTTGCCTTTCACTGTTAAGAATTTAATAGTTTATGGTGTATTGAAAAAGGTGGGAGGTTATACATACTTAAGACTCGTATCTTGGATTTTGAATAAAAATTGTTCAATTTCAGCGAAACTAATGCGTATTGTTCGTTTTTAGCGTCTATTGTTACCTATCTAACAATATACACACATACTTGATCTATAAGTCCGATTATTTCATTTGGTTTGTAGAACAGATTACAATGACAAAGTAACAAAAAAACGGACTTATCTATGCAAATATTGACAAAATATGTTTTTTGATAATTACTTCAAATATTTGCAGTCAGAGGGCCATGTCATGGGTATTTGATGATATATTATCTAAAAGGAGTATAGTTTTTAACAAAATGTTATAACTGTGCAAGAACCACACGTTAACTTTTTTCGATCTAGTAATTATATAATTTTTAATACTAATGGAATAAAAACAGGTTATTTTATCACTGAATTTATCATTTTTTTATCAGACATTGTCCCCTAGGTTAAACGCCGTTTTTCAATTTTTCAGTTAAATAAGGCGGCGGATTCACCTAACCACTTTTCCTGGACTGTATACTAACCAGAACTAACTTACCCTTCCACAAGGAGCCGGTAACTTCTCCACATATGGAGGAAAATCAACATTTTTGTCAAATTTTCATGCCAACTTTATTATTACGGCTAGTACTTAAATTCAGTGAAACAGAACTTCAATCAAAACGGAACTCTTCAGCATTTATCGGCAGTAGTTGCTTAAACCTATACTAACACGAACTGTAAACCTGAGGGTCGAGACCAACCTTGAATTCAGGAGTCTGCGATCTGTTTCGTTAAACTATACAATGAAACCTCTATTTAAGGCCATCAATAGGACAAAGTAGTCACATTATTAAGTTGAAACATAGATGTTTAGCTGAAAACCGGCCGAAAATTTAAGCTGCCATTACAATGAAAGCTTGAAGTGGTCGCTTAGTGTGGTTTCACCGTACATAATTTAATTTTAGGGTTCAGATACAGAACTAACATGTAGACCGTTGACTTACCACTTACTACAAACTGGCTGTAATTGACTAGTTACAAACTTAGTCAGTAAATTAATGACCAAGGTTGTATTCAGTGCTGATCTCCAATAACTCAAATTTAGAACCTTCGAATCGAGGATAATTAAGTTTTCGTTTTAAAGCAACTATTTCATTAAGTTCAAAACTTACAGTAAACGTCTTACGATGTTACACTGATTAATATTTCGTTCTATTTGTTTACGATAATGAACAACTAGTAATATCTCCTGTTTAAAGTACAGAATGCGCTATTTTAGGGGACACACCACATATATTCTCTCCATCAGTATTTGCTTAGCCGTTATATTCTAAGATCATCAAAAATATGCAGTGTTTTTTTCTGTATGAGAAGTTTTTAATTTCAATATAGTTTCTTAAATTAGCATATGATAATCCCTGTATCTACTGAATTTTCTAACACGCAAACATTATGACAAGTTTATTATTAACTTTCCCCTGATTTGTCAATATGTAATGTTTACCTTATAAAATATTTGATCAGTTTTAAATTTGCAAAGCTTACAAAAGTCCTCCGCGGTGCTAAAAAAGCTGAATGAATTTTTTAATAACACGCAAGTGTCACTTTGTTTGATGTACGTTGCTTCCTAAACATGAAAGACATTGCTAATGATGTTACGGGGATCCAACGTTTTTTTTCATCCAATCTAACTTTATTTTCAAGTAAAACAGCTTTGTAATTGCAACTTGATAGTAAAATCAAGATGAACTGTAGATTCATATACTTGAAAGTCTTCTGCGCCCAATTGTATAAACATTGGTTAACTTTAACCAAATGGTTAATTTAACCCAGGGTTAAATTTAACCATTTTGGTTCACTAACCATTAAAAAATTCATTTAAAAAAGGCTGCCATTTTGGTACTGGTTACCGTTTATGTTAAGATTTAACCAGCATCTTAGACTTTGGTTAGACTTATCTGAGCTTTAACAAAAACAAAATTTGGTTAAACTTAAACAAAATTTTCTACAATAGCTAACCGAACATTTAACCAAAATTTTTAACCAAAACTCTGATTTAACCCAGTGGTTAAAGTTAACCAATATTTATACAATTGGATGCAGATGTGTAGAAAATAAGCGCTAAGTCACGTGGTAGGAACGGGTGATTATAAAATTTGAATTTATCCTACCATATTTCAATATTAATAAATATCGACAAAATAACATTTATAAATAGCATTAAACCCTGATGGTAACTTTGTTAGCCACACTATCATGGTTTTCTGATCAAATCCCGGTCGCTGCAGGTCATACCCTTCAATGGAAAGTAACGTCTACTTTTAAGTTGCCGGCTCCTAGAGGAAGAGTAAGTTAGTACTGGTTAGAATACAGTCCAGGAAAACTGATTAGGTGAACAAGTCGCCGTATTTAACTGAAAATTGTTGTAAAACGGCGTTAAACCCATTGAAAAAATAAATAAAATAAAACTTTAGTAAATGAACGTTTAAATCAAACAAGTACCTGATTATACTAGGACACCGGTTAAGTATTAAAAACATTACATGCCGTATCGCTGAATATCATATTAAAAATATTTGCATTTAATAGTAAATTAATTACAAGATCCTCTTGTAACATCCGGGCCTCAAGTTAACAGAAAATTACAGATTTCACTTTCAATGTAACTTCAGGTTCGTGTTTTGTAGGCATTGGATATTTTATAGTAGTTAAATTGTTTGACGATAAGCGGTGTATCAAAAATATTTATAGTTCTACTTTACACACCTTTGTTTAACACGTATGAAACCCAATTGTACTATGTTTGAACGTCAGAACTATAAAAGTGACTATCAATAACACATCGTGACACCTGTGTGGGGAATTACGTCGACTATAAAGACAATGATTTATCGTTATAAGTTCTGAAACTTCCAATCGTATAATAATACATGAACTGCACTTGGTGTAATCAAATGTAGATGGAACTTTTATCAATCATTTCAGTAAGTAATTGACGGATCTAGTCTTCAAAGTGATACAAGTGGCTTGACTTTTTAAATAAGGAAATGAGGAAATCCAGCAAGTTGGATTTATATTAAATGATAATTCATGTAGTCAATCTTGATAGAGACGTACTTTCAGCGTATCACAAGGGCGTATCACCCATACTGCACAATACGCACGTGTGGGTAAAAATTCAGCGACTTAAGTTGTAAAACCAAAACATCGTATGGTGAGTTTTCTCTAGATCTGGATATAATGTTTGTTTCTGCGGACAATTAAGAGGAGTACTTAATGCATATTTTATAAATACAATATCTAAAAGTTTTATTGTTTTTTCATCAGCTGCTGTTGATTTTAGCTCATGTGAGTATTAGAGCGTACATTTAATCTTTCAAGCGAAAACAAAGATACTAAAATATTGAGAATGATACCATCTGAAACAAACGTGAAGTGATTTAGAGGTAGAGCGTCCGGCCTCTGATCCAAAGGTACTGAGTTCGAATCCCGGCTTTGACGGGTTTCGTTCATCAACTTCACAATCCCATTTTTTTGGACGCAGTACTGGTGTAGTGTCCAGGAAGCGGACTCGCGCGTGATTAATAAAAGCAAAGTTGCTTGTTTCACAATCAAGCTAAAATAAATTAGTATAAACTACAGAAAAAAATAAATGGATTTTGAATCTGCACCTGTTACCAAATTAACGAAATTAAGAACGAACTTTCAACTGGATAGAGGTTCGAACTTTAATCAACTTAACGATCAACATGCGTTACATTAGTCCAGCTCTGCTACCACATTGTAAGACGTTTGATATGCTTTTTCTTAAGTACGTATTATATGATAGTATTTTGTATATGTATCAAATTTTGAACAACAACAACAAAACGAAACAAAACAAAACAAAAAGCTGATGCGCTTATTTACTAAAGCATTCGATGAAATACACGTTTAGTGACTATGAAACTATATATTGCTGGTTATTTAAAATACAAAATGAATATTATATAACTTTTCTGAATGATAAACATAAAAGTTGTTTATGTCAACAAGAATATCCTAAATGCTAAAACCCCCAAAATTGTGTATTTACTTCTCCAAAAGTGTTAATTGACAATTTTATAACTTTATTTTAATTTTGTAACATAATTATGCAATACAATAATTGAACATCTTTAAGTCAGTATGTATTGGCCGGGATATTCATTCTCTATATATTAATGGTTCTTAATTTTGCATAACTACGGAATATCATTTTTATATCAACACCTTGAAGTATTAGGATAATGGCGTGTATTATATCAATCATAAGCCCAAGTTTGTCAAAAAAGTATTTTCTTAAAGATTCTTTCATAAGTCGCAAAATGTGTCGCATGCGCAGGGATTTTGGCTGATTGAATGTCGGTCAGACACTAAGTTCTTAATTACAGTCAAACCTGTGAACAAAATCCACAGGTGACCTTTAATCGGAGGTCAGTTTGTTCTAAATAATCAGCGACAAAGTTTCAAAGAATGGCCTTTATTCAAAGGGTGGTTTTTATCCGGGGGTGGCCGCAAACACAGGTTTGACTGTAGTAATTTCTTCAGGAATCATGTTAACAAAAACTTAAAAGTATGTCCTGAAGGAACAGATGATTATTATTGTGACTTGTGGCTTGCGATTACCACATAAATCTCTGCTACGAAACTTAATGGCAATTTGTTACAATAAGGAGAAAGATCGTACAAACATTACAGATAGTAACAAAATTACACGATTATCTTTATCATATTAATATAAGTATACACACAAATAACCATAAATGTTATCGTTCGTTACCGTTTTGAATGATAAATTATGCTACAAAGATGTCTGATTATAGATAGGTTGGCGTTTTTATAATTAAGTTTATCTCCTAGAAGTCAAACACGCTATTCTGACCATTTACATTAATGTGAATATTATGGAATATTGCGGACAAGTTGTAAGGTTTTTGACGTAAGAGCCAAGTTTTCATTTTAGTAAAATTGGTTTCTGATTAGGTCAAATATCTACTATAATATTAGACGATCTGTTATTGAATTCATACATGAAAAGAAACGTATATTTGTTGTTTCAGATAAGGCAACTATAAAGAATCATATCTAATCATGGGAAGTCGGCGCAAAATGACAGAGCGCGAGATGAAGGCTACGGCCTTGAACAAGAAAGAAGAAAGAGTGTTACAGAAAACATTTGGCACTCTGAACCTTGAGATGAGTTTCACTTACAACGTTATATCATTGCATGTACGCACAGTGAAAGCCAACTTCCGGCGACTGCGCGATAGGGTGGATAAGTTAAAATCTCACTTGACGCCGGAAGAGATAACCGCATTACGTCAGCTGGAGGAAGAGGGTAAATTCCGTCCCACGGCTTCCTTTAACGTAAATGCTGCCATGAAAATTGCAGCAGCAGCCCGGAGACTTAATCTTTATCCTGATGGATTAAATCGCTCAAGAAGTGTGTTATCATCGAGTAGAAAGGGTTCAAATGATAAACTGTTACAGGGCCGGTCTAAAACTGATACGAATTTGTTAAGAAAGCGGAGTAACTCAGTTACAGGCGCGTTTATTGACGCGCCGACGGAAGATGAAACTGTAAGGAGGAATTCTACTGATGCCCGAGTGACATTCCACGCAGATGGTGTCACAGAACCGGAACCGGAAGCCGATAACTCCACATTAAAAGTACCACCAATTATACGCCCTCTTAGCGCAGCACAGCCGACCTTAACGGAGGCTGTGCTCGCTAGAAAGACAAATGGAGCATTGCGACCAGCATCGTCAGTTGGTGGCGTCGATCGTGATCAGGAATCTGTTCTTCCTAAATCTATAACATCGCCGCAGAAACAGAGCTTGGAATATGGAGATTTATTCTCAAACAGTTCGTCTGACCGCATCACCGAGCCGAGTTCAGGAAAAATGAAAAAATCCCCACGTGATAAAATGGCGATGATAGATGTTAACGACGAAGCGTTGGACTCCGGTAGAAATAAAATATTTGAGGACAGAAGACAAGAATTGTTGCACGATGAACAGTTATATTCTAAAAATCTGGAAAAACGTAAAAATAATTTCATTGGAAAAATTGATGACTATTTATTAGCGAATCCACCGGTACAGTTTAACACCCCAAGGCTCCCAATAGAAATCGCGAAAACTGATGACCAGGATGAAGATGACCTTTTGGCTCATAGTCGTCGGCGTCGACGATATAGACAATACGATTCGAGTAGGACATTTACTACAGAGGAAGAATACAATAAACTCCAAGGTGAAATGTGGAAAGACATGAATAAAACCCGGTATCTACGGGTACCGGACGAGAAACTTGACTTGTCCGGTGTCGTTACTTTAGCGAAGGATCAAATGCATTTATATCAAGTTCTGCGTTCAACAGAGCCGACACATATTATTACTCACTGATCAATTTCTTGAAATGAAGATAAATACTGGATGTAAATGGATCGATATACTAAAACTTTATAGACGAAATCACTGAACATCTATTGCATTGATGGTCACTCGTTTTTGTAATTTATGACCTGTTTTTGTGGGGACATATTCCTCTGTCCAGACACAATTTTTGCAGATATTTCTGCATGGGAAATAGTGTATGTGACAGAGAATGTGATACGTGTATATTAAAATGTATATAGTATGACTTTATGTAATTATGATGTTTTTATTTATTTTGATTTAAATGACACTGTGATAAATGTTTTATTAAATGTAACTACATGTATTAAGTTACATATATATTGTATAAATTTTCATTGTACTTTTATTTTCTTATGCAGGGTCACCAATACACTGAAAATATTCTAAATTGGTCATCCATCATTTTATCGCTTAAAAATTTCAATTGTTACTTCCATTTCCATTGGTAATAATGTGCAAATGGACGTGTGCTGTTGTACAAGATATTATGGGGTCTACAGATAACAATACACATGACAGACATGAAATTCAAATTTCACCTATTTTGTTCGAAATTTTATAATGTAAAAGTGACCAATTAGAAAACAAAAATAATCTTTTAAAAAAATCACGACCAAATGTATTAAATGCTATTCTGTTATGAGAACCTTGAAAATGAACGTAGTTTATCTGTATAGCTTATCTGTATGAGATGTTAAAGAGAATATTTTAAAACCGGTTGTTAACAATAACTGCAAAAACATTCCAATGTTTTTCTCCTAGCAACAACTTCATCGCAATGTAAACAGTGTCCTGGCAACACAAATCGATCTTAAAACACCTTCGCCGAAAAATAACGAAATAATCCAATTTTTAGTCACACTTACATATCAGTTTAATCATTGACCGATTATCGTGACAGCCTGCCCTTTGATTTATACTAGTGGACCAATTATATTTATGAACAAATCCTCATGAAATCGTGTTGGTGAGCTGGCTATTTGCGATAGCTTTTCAATCGCTTCTTACTAATCCTGATACGGTAAACATTAAATTCATGAATATACAGAATATAGCCGAACTTTCCTAAACCGGACTCGTCCGGACTTGGTTTAAAGCCTGGATTTAAAGAGTTTCCAGTTTCCTGGGTGAAATTTTCTTTAAATTAGAAAAAAAACGATTTTTTAAGTAAAATATATTGAATAAAACATCGATTAAGGCGATTTCCGGATTAGAGTGGTGTACTGATGAGAGAGGTGAGGTGTGGAGAGGTACGGGTTATAGAAGTCCCGCTGGATAAGTATTGGGCGTTGAAACAAGGCAATTCATCCACGAAGAATTGCTACAAGATTGACAGACAACATATTTTATGTACATATATACTTATTCAATGTCGGTTTAAACACATGCATCTTAAATTCATGACTTTATTCAAATATGGATTTAGGATATATTTTATTCATTTCATTGTTAAATTTGTCAAACTGAATTTATTTGTATGAACATTTAAGTTAGAATTATTGGAACTGATCAAGCGAAATAAACACAAAGATATTTATTTCCTAAAGCTGGTGAGTTATTTCCCTTGTTCTCCAGTAATTCTGTTATGAATAAAATACTTTTGCGAGACTTTTATCGAGTTTTAACTTTTACACTTTAACTGATATTTTGGCTTTGTTTGCAATGTTAAATTGTTAATTAAATCGCGCTGAAAATGAAGTGGAAAAATATTTGAGAAAGAAACCAGATGGGCCACGACCGTGATCCAGTTGTTAGTGCGCTGAACTTGTAACCCGGCGATCCCGGTCGCCTAAGGTCATACCCTTTCATGAAAATTTGACAAAAATGTCGGTTTTGTTCTATATGTTACTTGTGGAAAGGCAAATTAGTATACAGTCCAGGAATACTGGTTAGGTGTATCGTCCGCCGTATGTAAATGAAAAATTGTTGAAAAAAATGGCATTAAACTCCAGTGAAAAAAAAACAAATCGGTATCCATGAATTTGCTCCTTACCGAAGCTATCCGCTGTATTTTAGTTGTGGTTAAATATGTGAACAAAGACCACGGAATGAAGAGATGAAATATGGACTTATTGTTCAATTGGCTTTTATTCCGAAAGTCAGCTTGCACTGCATGACCCACAAACAATTGATTAAGAGTGGAAGTTTTACATACGTTAGTTGCTAGGCTAGAAAAAAGTAGCTTTATTTACGATTATCCGACCGATCCTGTTTCATGGTATCGGCCCAAATATTTCTAAATGAAAATCCAAAGTATGAAAATATTTGGGGATGAATCTTACCCTCAAAGTACAAAGGGTGTATTTACAAAAAAAGGAAGAAGAAAATATTTGCGGCTTACCTTCTTTATTGTTTTTGTCAAGTGACCGTAAACATGACTTTTTTCTAGCCTTATCACCAGGCGGCTTATAAAAATAGGTGGCTTATATTCTGAGGATCATTCAGTCATTTGTAAGGATACAAACAGGTATGTCAAAAAGAGTGGTCATTGTTCACATGGTAGCTTTTACTTACAGATGTCCGTTAAAGTCAGGTTTGGCTGTAACTAATGCAATAATACACCTTGTATTTATACCAAAGTGATGCAATTAGCACAAAGAAAATCAATAAAAAATATGGACTTCCCACACTGCCCCTATGTCAATGAAAATGTAAGAATATAGATCAATTAAAAATCCATAGCAACTGGCAGAAGTACAAGGTGAAATACGTTTTACTGTAAATGCGCACGGAACCCATTGATACAATTGTAAAATGCACAATAGCTGTGAGACATGGACATAAAATTGTCTCTATACCCACATTCTGCAGTAATCTATTGATGCAATTTAGCAAACATCTGCCAAAATTGTATTCGCAGTTCATAAATTCTTGCATTGAGAATTATAAATTCATCTTCCATTCGTCTTAATAAAAGCTAACACGAATGGTATTATTGCTGTTTGTATTAATAACATGTCTGGCCGAGAACCAGACATCAATCGCAGATTTCATCAATTCATAAATCTGTACGCAGTACGTATATATCTATCTATAGAAATACAACAATACGGGAACTTTTATATTGAGCCGGAATAAAAGCTGCGCATGGAATAACCACTTCGTTCACACGTACGGCGCCAGTATGTCACATAACTCTTCGTTCATTTCAATAGCTCCAGCGACGTGAAAGGACCCTCTAGAAATAGAAGTACAGTAAAACCTCTAAAAACCGGACCATTTCCGGACTGGGCCAAAAGTCCGATTTTCAGAGAATTCCGGTTTTTAGAGAGTCCGTTTTTCATGAGTTTTACTGTACCTCGAACAGGGAGTCAAGTCGTCCCAAATCAGACGGCCATTTTTCATGAATCCAACTAATGTGATAAAAGTCGCAACATCAATACGTAAATGATCAAGTCTTCTTGGATCCAAAAAATAAGGTTGAACAGTTAATCGTCTCGGCTTTCCCCAGGGCTTGGCAATTAAGTGGATTGTCCCATGGTTGTTGATTATGACGGAACAAACACAGACAATACTTTCACCGTAGAAGGTACTAATTGCAAAATAATTCCCAACAAAGCAGCATACCGTATGTTTTTAATACTCAGCATAGAAACTGGGCTCAATAATCCTAATTGGTCATAAAATAAGCCGACTTAAGCATCAATCATTTCCCAAGGAGACATGATTGTAGATAGATAGGTCATTATTTTACTCACTTTATGGGAGACAATAATATTCCAAGTACAGACACACACACACACACACACACACACACACACACGCACACACGCACACACGCACACACACGCACGCACACACACAGAGTCTCCATTATGACTGTTAACAGACTTCCAGTTCCGAAGTGTTTTCCACAAGAAAGTGTAAACCTCTTCACAGGAATGGTTTAAAAATAAGATGGAGAACGAATGACTTTCACCACGGAGAACGTCACCGAGAGAGAACATTTTCCGCGCAAAGGATTCGAACCGATGAACCTGATATCCGTGGATCTATCGCTCTCCATATTGACCTACGCCGGCGAGCTTAATATTGAATTCATTTTTATCGTATTTTAGTAAAAATGATAGTGATAATACAGTGCAACCTCTCCAAAGCAACACCCTCTGGGAGAAGCAACATTATGCTGTTATTGAGAGGTTGTTGCTCTAGAGAGGTAAACTTAACAATCAAATCGCGCAGTGTCGTTGAAGGGACGTTGTTGCTGAAGATAGGGCTGCTCTTGAGACAATACTTGTTCCTTTTATGTCACTGGTTCCTCTTGTTTGAATGTTGCAACATTTCAATAATAAGATAATTGGACACCTAATTGCGTTGAAAAGAATAATTATTCTCAAGTGGACAATAAGTTCTTCTTTTAGTCATAAACTTGCGTGCGTGCTACTTGTCTGTGCGGTTAAATGATAAAATGTTTAAAAAAACAACGTTTAAATAGCTTCACTTGCGATTGTTAATGACGTTTTAAAAAATTAATGGGTGTTTTTCTGAGCGGATTATCAATAGAGTATGCAGCAGGATATAACAGTATATAAAACCGTACAACTGACATAATATGATTTCTTTATGCGTAAAATAACTATCTCGGAGGGGAGTTTTATTCATGTTTAAGTGATCTGTTTACCCATAATGTTCTGTCTGCTTCCTTCATTCAAAAACTCAAACACTTCTCACATTTTGGGTAAGGGTTATTATCAATCTCTACTCACACAATACATTCGAGACAAAAGATGTAATGATTTATCAAAAATCACAGAAATTATTTATTTATCAAGCACACTATTACCCGACGGAAAGTGTTTGTCTACTAAAGAGAGTTTCCTTTGAACACAATAAATCCGGAACTGTTGCAAAGTATTTGTCTCCATTCCTTTGACACAACCATACAATTTACAGTGAACTACCTACATGGATTATTTCTCTGAAGTGGGTATACAGGATTAATGAAAATGTCAACGAACTAAATTATGCAAAAGTTTCTTAATAATCGTCTCAAGAAGCTTTTAAATTGATTTCAATGTGCTTCTTAAGTGCAATAAAAATATCATGAGAGCGTCAAAAAATGAGACTTTTGATTAGACAGTAAAAATCGGATTTCCCGAAATTTTCTCGGGAAATCAATCCGCCAACCACAAAGACAACACAACCACATACCGATCATCTGTTTGTATGTGACTTATTGTTGAAAAACGGCGTTAAACCCAGTGACAATGTCACATAAATGTAAAAACGAACGAACGAACGAACGAACGAACAAGACACATAACACAGTCCATAAAGCGACTAGAACGACCCACACCTAGAAACTCGCATCAACAATAGTGCAGCGAACAAAGTTATTCAGGAATGCTTAATTCAAACTGTGTCGAAGAACAACTTTTAACATAACTGGAAGTGGACAGAGAGTTTATAGAGCAACCACATGCTTATGATTTAAGAACCTACAACATTTTTACACGTTTTTATCTCACTTCTCCACTGGATGAACCAAGAATCAAGAATGTATGGCTGCTTGAGGGGAAAATAACACAATTACAATGCAATTGGACCAACATAATATTATAAAACAATTTGAATCATTTTACTGTCTCCTCTAATAACTTGTTCTATCAGTCTAAATTGTATGTATTCCTTGCTGTCTTGACGTACCATCAAGAACAAGACATTATATCTGAAAGAATTTCAAATGAAGATGTATATTCAATTATTAAACAAGACACCTTCATACAATGAGAACAAATTTCGTAATAAACAAACCAAGTGAAATTGGCAACAACACTAAGTGATAATGGTTTGTACTGATTGAACCAGAAAAGCTAAAATGTGTTTTCAAGCATTTGTTTGCGGTTGGAAAATTAGGTTTTTGTTGAATAAAATTCAAATATTATGATGGAAAGAAAAAGTGATAAAAGTAGATGTAACTTAATATTAGTGTGTGTTCAACGATAATGTTATAAAACAATATGGAGGTAGATTGTAATTGAGATTGAAATATAAGAGCATTTTACAATCGTCAGTAAAACAAGCCTGTAAAACAGTCGGCCATAAAATGACGCCAACGCGAAAAGCTCTACTTTGATACACCTTTCCCAAGAATTTTACAGTGAAATACGATATTAAAACCACTTTTGTGATTAAAATTTGGTCTTTAATATTGAAACGATCCCATTATCAAGTTGAAATATACGAGCAATACAGAAAACCGGACCCAAAATATGCTGTCGTTATAATAATAATAATAATAATAACGGCTTTATTTTGTGGATAACATCCCTGGTTTAAAGCCAGTTTTCAATATGGTCCACATAATAAAATTACAAATACGGTTACAAACAGCGTAATACATCACAATACAAGTAATTATACAAAATGTACAAAGTATATAAGATTTCATACACAGATATGATATAATTGATAGTTTGACATTAAATAGACATATGTATATAAAATTACTAGTTATGTTAATATAACGTATCACCATAATTAAAGAATTGTCATACCAAAGTACATCCACTTAATATAAGATTTTTTCTTAAATTAACAATACGAGTCACGCATATATTTGGCCATTATGAGGTGGTCATAATTAGTAGCCGTGAAATGAAGTTTTACTGTATAAGTCATAGAAACAATGTATTTAACAGTGGACGGGTACTTCCTAGTTCCTAATAGATACTCCTTCAAGTAAGGGCATGATTTGTTAAACAAGATTCTGACAGAACCGCACTTTAGCTTGTTCTTTGCCAAATATATGTACAGTCAAACCTGTGTCTGCAGCCACCTCTGAATAAAGGCCACATCGTGAATAAAGCCATTCTTTGAAAAACCGTCATTATAAATTTCGAACAAACTGACCTGCGAATAAAGATCATCTGTCAATAAAGGCCATATTTTGTCTTTTCCTAGGGTGGCTTTTGTTTACAGGTTTGACTGTATAGCTAGAGATCATGTCCGCGCTGACACACTGACACAAAATATAAGTATATTCATATATATACCCATAAGACTACTTCATAATTTAACCTAATGATTTCAATACTAAGCATTATCCAATATTATGATATACTTTTTTTAAAGAATATATGCGCTCGCTGTACATGAAAATTGTTCTAGAATCAACTTAATCCACACTGACATGCTAATTAATAGTTTGTATTTACTCCACGCATTAAAGGCGATGGTTACACAATTAAATCCACATTTGGCAGCACAGCGTGACACAAATTACACTATTTGTATCAAATGGTTCCAAGTTAAGCCGAAATACTGTCTATCCGTATAATCTATCAGTCCAGAATATTTTTTGATTGATTGATTTACGTATATCCCATAATACCGATGAATGAACAAATATAACAAATTTACGGAAAAAATGCAAATTGTTTGCAATAGTCTCAACCTGATTAGTGTTCGTCAATCGACCAGGGACTTCTACAGGAATTCTCGTTTAATATTTTGGAATGATACATGGTACAGTATAACCCCTGAAAAACGGACCCCTTCCGGACTGGGCCAAATGTCTGTTTTTTTTCTGGGAATTCCGGTTTTCGTCCGATTTTTGGAGAATTCCGGTTTTTGGGGAGTCCGGTTTAAATGGATTTTACTATTCTTTAGTTTCGACTCATATCCAGGCAGGAGCACCAGTTTACCGTCTCTGCATTACGGTTCTCAGTATATGACAGTCTTTATCATAATCCATGAACAGAAATTAAACAAAGTACACTACAAATCGCGTTTCGTACATACGTAAACGTTATAGAATTTAATGTTATGAATTGATTAAGCGCCTTTAAATGATTCCAGGTATCTTAAAACTTACAGATAAACTTGAAATATCGCATTCAACGTTACATCCTCGTAAGTACCGTACTATACAGTGCAACCTCTCCATAACAACACCCTTTGGGAGAAGCAAAATTATGTTATTGTTGTTTTTAAGATGCTTTCATAAAGACGAATGCTTGTTTAATTCTCCCGGGGAAGCGATGTGTGTGCAATACGCATTACTGAAGGGAGACCATAGTCTCTGAAATGACTGACTAGCTGGTCACCCGTTATATCAATTCCAAGTCCCCACTTCTGGTTTCTTGTTAAAACTCATCTGACACCCATGTGTAGAGAAAGTTGTGAATACAAAGCGTGTCAATCTTACTTTAAACACTCCAAGAAATGGATAAATCCTCAGTAATGTCTGACCGTAAAAGAATACGAGTGTGTTTCCCGCCTGAACAATATGTATCAGACAAAAGCGACTGGACAATTTGTCATTCGGAAGAATTAAGCGATAATTTGTCTAACAAAAATAAAATCACTGGAGGATGTTAAATAAATCAGACCAATTTGGCAATTATTGGCTCTATTTGCAACTCTTGTCTTAAGAACCTATTCCTTTTAGATAATTGGCCTTAAAATAATACATTATTCGGTCATTCGACGTTTTAAGTATCCATTTTTTCTTTACAAAGATCACAAAAAACTGGAAGATCGGATAATATAATTGAATATCACCATGTTGTTTTTTCATCAATCACTGAACAAAAAATTGTCCTAACCAGCATTATTGTTCATTATTTACAAAAACATTATTTGTCCCGTACCAAGTGCATGTAGCATTTTGCACGGGGGGGGGGGGGCTCCGTGGTTGAGTGCTTATGGTCTCTTGTAATCACTAGCCCCTCACCACTGTGAGTTCAAATCTCAACCGAGACCAAATTTCACAGGTGAGGAAGATGTCCAGCTAGCTTACGCAAGGTCGGTATTTCTTCCCATGAGTAAGACCGGGTCTTCCTCCACTGTTATGTTGGAAAGTCACCAAATGACTCTGGCTGTTGGTGCGACGTTAAACTCCAGTGAAGCTATTAGCACATCGTATTCAGCTGAAAGCCAGATGGCAAGGAAATTTATATCATTCACAGTGGATGCATACTTCATGGATATCATCAATTTGAGAAACAAACCAACAATAGATTGGTAGAATCCACGTTTTGTTGAAAATAAACTTTTTTTTAAAAAAAAACATACCAGCTATGTTGAGTGGTGTAAGCACTCACTGAGATAAACGAAGAACATGTGAATTACATACAACTGGGTTCATTTGAGGTAAAACACCTATAATTTGGACTTGATCAAAATCTTGGGATATTTTCATGTTCTTAAGCGAGAAGTAGGATCAGATATGCATACGTATTCTCTATCTTCAGGTAAGAAATTGCAAAACTGATCACGTGGTCTATTCTGTTGCCCGAACATACACTGATAGGGAATCGTAGGATTCTTACCGTAACAACGCATGGAGCGTCTGTCCACCATTTTTGTTTTATGGCGTCGCATTTTGTTTTCGCTCCTAGCTTCATTGGCGCTCTTTGAACTCTCAGATTACAACAACATACTTTCAGGTGTTTCACTCAGTGTCTTATACGTCAGCACTTTTCTAAAAGATAACCATAGTTAGGTACGTTCTGAAAACATACAGAAATGACTGAATGAAGAATGACTGAGGTTACTCTGATTTCCAGGAAGCACCACCTCACCATGCGTTTCATGGTAACATGGTACATAAAAGGCCATGTTTTGCCTGATTAAAACTTTAGAAAATAAAAAAGATAATTTGAAGCAAAGAAAAAAGGGACCGGGATAAGGGAAACATAGAGTAAAAGGTGAGAACGGAACTAACAAAGGACCATAAAATTTGGGATGTAAATTTGAAGAAGAGGATCAATAAGGGTGGAAATTATATCGGAAGAAAAATGAAGAGAAGGGAGAATTGTGAAAAATGACGGAAAGATGCCAAATAATTAAGTTAACAGTTCGACGTCTTAATGAAATATTAATTCGTAATGAAGAAATGTTATTTCGTATTAGCGAAATAAAAAAAAAAGGTACAAGTTAAAATATAAGAGTAGAATGTCACTTTAGGGGCTCCGTAGTATTACAATACCGGACTCCCACTTGCTGGATACATACCCAGATTTTATACATTTTGTTCTTGTATAGTGTTCACTTGATAAATTATGATAGTGCTAAAATGTCAGCTTATCTTTGATACTAGTTTATCTCCGTCAGACGTTGAAATGGGGTATGATGAAATATCGAACAGCTTCTTATTTACTTGAATCGTTGTTAATGATTCTAGTCACATTAACCACTAAGTGTAAAAACGACGAAACGAGACTTTCTACAGCTATAAAACATCTTAGCAGTTTTTATCAAATTCAGATTAAATTTGTATGCAAATCCTGTCATCATTTGAAGAACATTACTATAAATATTTAGAAATCCCTGCAAAATCTATTTCTCGGAATGTCTGTCGTTTTTTATGATCCAGTGAATAGTTTACGGCTAAACAACTCGATATCACGTGGTATGATCTGGATATTTATGTGGCAGATAAGTAGCCGAAAAAAGCATGAACGATTCATGCTCTCTGACTATTTATTGCACTGATGTATTGAAATACTTCCTCTGAGGCTTGGCATTTCTAATATATCATTTGAAGCAGATTGGTTACACGAACAGTTTCTATGATTTGGAATTAACTATTCGAAAAGTGTAATGCATTTCAGAATTAATGTCAGTCAGAAAAAGCCAAACCAAATTTACTTGTTAGATAGTTCCACTGTGTTTAATGGAACACCATTTACAAACAGTTTCATGTCATGCTTGTAAATATGACAGTAGGCCAATGTGCCAACCACGTGTTTCTAATTACTTACCAGTTCTTACCCGTTCCCTTCGATTGGCAACACTCCTTCGGGATTTAAAATTGATATATAGTGCAACATCTCCAAAGCAACACCCTTTTGGAGAAACAAAATTATGTCGTTTAGAAGTTTTTGCTCTAGAGAGGTTAAATTAATAGTTAAATCGTCCAGTGGGAAAATCATACTGTTGTTGAAGGGAGGTTGTTGCTCCTCTAGAGAGGTTGCACTGTAATAAGTTGTAATAAACATTTTGAGTTACGCCAGTTTTCATCAGAGTTTTCATAATATACTTTGATACTTTACTGAATCATTTTTCCTGGATTCTGTTTCAGTACTAACATTGCTCTTCTTGAGTAACTTCCAACTTCTCCGCCCGCGTGAATCATTCTGATCAGCGATGGATGGCACAATGTTTTCCACAAAATAGTCAATGAGAACATTTTCCGCATCCAGGATTCGAATGGACGATCCCGAGGTCCGTTGGTCTACGACTTTCCTTATTGAACTTAGCGGAGGGAGCTCCAAAAGCTTACACCGAGATGAATTTTTGGTCTTGAGCGAATGACAGTAAAAACGTGTCACCGTTACATGTAAATATTTGTATTCTTAAGTAAAGACTACATCGTTAAGTTTTAAAGAAGTGTAATACAAGGTTTGTTTAAAGAAAGATGGAGCCATTGGTGCTCGTGAGTCTTTATAACCGGGCGTTCTATCCTGACCAATTTACGCAGCTGCACGGAAAATGGTTTCGCTTTTTTGGCATACCGACATAATACGAAGAGCAAAAAGACAAAATGGTTCCAAATCTCAGAGGAATAATCGCATGATATGTGAACTGTCATTATAAATTTATACTAGATCTATCACTGAATCACATGCTAGCGTATAAAAATGTTCGTCTGATGCAAAATAGTCTTGTCATTTTTGAAGACTTACTAAAGAAGATTCGACTCCAAGCAAAATTTATGGTTACCCGCGGTGCACGAGTGTCAAGAATTTCGATTTAGTCTTTAACGTCATGTGATCATTAGTTGGATGTAAAAAGGCCTAATCAGAAAAAAGGTTTGTTCCCGGTTACATGCCCCAAAAATATGGGTGGGTAGGTTTGGATTATTTTCTTTTGTTTTTTACATGTATTGGCAACTCTGTTGTGAAAATTACAATATAGCACTAAGATTTGGATGTCGTAAAAGATGGGTCGGTCGGGTAACCGGAAACAAACCTTTTTTAGGCCTAAAGTTGTTTTTGGTATAACACAATATGGATATTGCTTATATTTATAACATGATGTATTTTTGGGTTCATTAAAATTTAGTTGCGCAATAATTTATCAAAGATGTCAGTTTCACGAACACAAGGTGAAGTTCTGAAAATAGTCAAATAAAAATGACTGACGACCTGTAAAAAGTGGTCTGCTTGTGAAGAAGGGCCTCTCTTTTATAATTATATTCATATAAAAGTCCTACTTAACTTCTGAATAAAGGTTAACCGGACACAATCGTCTATGATGCATGGTCAGATGAATAGAGGCGTGGTCAGACGTATAGGGGCGTGGTCTGATGCATAGGGGATGTTGTAAGATGGATGAGGGTGCATGGCCAGATAAATGGGGGACACGGTAAAGTAAGTAGGGTAAGAATGTTGCTTACACTATCGGATCGTAAACATTGTTTCACGTTCGATTTGTCCGCTAGAATGACATTACAGAAAAAGTTTTCCATGTTTTGTCATTATGTGATAACCTATTTTATTTTGTTTTGTCATCATTTTATAAATATTTAGATGACATTTGTTTGTTGTCAGTCTACAATTCTGTTGTGTTATTATTGTGGTATAAGCGGACTACAGTGGTATCATTTTTGTTCGCGCAGGACAAATTTTCGCGTATTTCGCGCTACGTTTGTTGCGCAAATTTAAGGCCGCGCTAATAAAAGACCACCCAGAAAGAAGTGACTATCCGAAATGTTAATTGTCTGATTACTATGTCACTTAAGTTGTGTATCTACATACGGCTATGTTACTACCGATTTGCGAGAAGTTTTTTTTTCAGAATTAAAAGGGAAGCGAGAAATACGCTAATGATATTTTCCCACGGAGAAAAAATGAAACAAATTATAAATTGTATATTTTAAAACCATTCCTAGTGAAAGGGATTATTCGCACCTTTGACTACATTGTTACGGAGCGCGAAAATATAAACTACATTAATCAATTATCTTTCTTATTCTCCAAACAGTTCTATCTTGACTCCCACATGCTGCTTAGAGTTCCTGAAATAGATCAGCGATGAAACACGTACTGCAATCGGTGTTACATTTTCAAGCGATTAATCAAATATTAAAACGACTTTAAATTTTCATGTTATGTTCTGTAATCAAGTATTGATTTAAATTAATTGGCAATTTTAATTACTAATAGCGCGTAATGCAACATTAATTTGATAACTAACATTTTAATGACCCATTATTTCCGAAATTCCATTCTTTTGCAGAACGAAATAACTGAATTTATCTTAAGTTATTTTCAGCGTGTGCATTTAAAAAGGCTTTTAATTTGTATTTACATTGCATTCTGTTTTTGTCTGGTAATTCACCCTACGGAATATTGCACATTAAAATGATGTAATATTTAAGTTAAAGGCAATGTAATTATTAGTACAAGAAGCTGAGCATTTATTCTAATAACCAGAGAACCAAATGAACCTCACGTTTCATTCACTGAAATTTATTTCACTTAAATGCCGCATATTTGTTGTTTTTTTTTGCATAAAAATTCTGTTATCAAACAAATGATATTTTCTATCCTCTGTAAAGAAACTAACAAGCGTGTCTTAATGACGTAATTTCAATTATTACTGAGGAGCGTCACTAATGACGTAAAATTAAAAACAATCATTTGTGGTGATAGATCAGGATGAATTAATCTACGCACTTCGATATATTAATTACTATTCCATCGATATGATTCAAAGATGAACGAGCTAGCAAGAGCGAAATTTACAGAAATGCATTAGAGTAAGAATCTCGAAGAACTTTCAAGTTACTGAATTAACCCTTTGCCTCGTAATACCGCTTTTCCCCGCATCTGAAGCAGACGACATTTGAGAACATTGTAGCAAAAGAAGCCATTGCTTGTAATGACTAATAGCTTCTTTAGCCACAATGTTTTCCCTCTCTGTCAGAGAGAATTAATCCAATTTTCTTAAATAAATTGATGTTTTGTATATTAGCTTTGAATTTGGAAGAGTCCGAAATGTGCCTATGAGGCAAAGGGTGTTCAAAGGACAAACTTTGACCGAGAGAAACCATTTCGGCTAAAGAAGCCATTTCTCATCGCAAGGAATGGCTTTTTTTGCTACAATGTTTTCAAAAGTCGTCTGCTTCAAATGTTTTCTACGTTCTTTACAACATGTCTTTTATGTAAGCAGCCTCTCTCATTTATATTTGTACAACCAGAAATTAGGCTATTAGGCTTAGTGCAATGTCCAGCTAAGTATTATATTATAAATACTGCGTTGACTTCCATTACATTAACGCGTATGAATACATCGATCAAATACCGGAAAATATTATGGTTACTATGGTTTCATTCACGGAACTACAGCTTTATTGGCGTGGATGTTACATATTCCAAAAACAATGCTCCAGGGATTCGTTTCGAACGCAATAATTGCATCTTAATTCAAAACGTTTCGTCATCTATTGCACTAATTGCGGTATTTTGAAATTTGGTAGTGATATTCTTCTCCTTCCACCTGAACACAATCATCCTCTCATTAATTCTCAGATTGGCCACCAGGCTCCAATTCTATGGAAAAACATTTTGACTTGTGTTAAATATGTTTGTCGGCTCAGACAGACAGGTGTCCATTACAACTTTTTCTTCTGTGTTTCGGGCTCCGAGACAGAAGATTATTTAAAACTTAATGGTCTGAACAAATATTAGTAGTCCTCTCAGAGTTCTGATTTCTATCAAACAGTCCAAATGAGAAAGACGGAATTAACTTAAAATAAATTACAGACAAAGCTGTGAAGAAAGGCCACCCTTAGGAAAGACAAAATGTGGCTTTTATTGACAGATGACCTTTATTCGGAGGTCAGTTTATTCTAAATAATCAGTGACAGTTTTTTCAAAGAATGGCCTTTATTCACGGGGTGGTCTTTATTAAGAGGTGACCTCAAACACAAGTTTAACTGTACTTACATCAGGGAGTTAGCAAGTCCCAAGTTGTTCGCGTATTATTGAGTTACTGTAACAAATAACAGAATTACATTACTCTAATCTTGTTTGACTGAAACAATTTCCTTGAGTCTAGACAATTTTAGCGGTTCTTTCTGTGTTATGAACTATTTTAAAATAAATTGAGCTCATATCAAGCGGTATTATTCAGTAAATGATGTTTAGCAACGCTAAACGCAGACGTATCGCCTCCTCAAATGGCATTTACACATGTTGACGGAAAATGTTTCTTTTTAGCGCATGAACTCGATCTCATGGTGTTAATGGACTGTTGTAGAGGTTCTGTTGTTTAATCATATTGTTGTTTTTTTTTGCTAACAAGACGACGTATGACCCAGACAGGTTATACATTTATAGACATAATTTTACATCAGTTTTCAGTAAATTAATACTAGCCACTTGTATCAAATGCTTACACTTCGAATTTCTGTATAAGTGGGATTAAGGCGTTGTAAGGAGCATAGCATGAGTTGGTATTGTTTTTGTTGTCTCCCCGTTCCTTTTTCAATAGTACAGTGTAAATGTAATATAACAATATTGGCCTATTGTCCAAATTGGTTATAAAAAGTTAGAAGGCTCGTCCGTGAAGTCACAAATACACGGCTAATTCTTTTATATACATGTATTTAGTTTAGTTTCTACTAATTTATTTTAGCTCGATTGTGAAACAAGCAATTTTGCTATATTAATCCCACTCGAGTCCGCTACCTGGACACCATACCAGTACTGCGTCCGAAAAATGGGACTGTGAAGTTCGTGCAATTATAAGTACATGTATAACAATTATAAATGGAAAGATATAAAAATATGTATGGATCTAAAAGTTTCAAATCAGCAAAAACGATTTTCGTTCTATTTCATGATATTATTGCACGTAAAATTATATTTTCTTGGATTCGTCAAGGAAACCATTAATACTGACGGAAACCTTTTCAATTTACAAAATTCGTCCAAATTTTTTAGAAAAAACGAATGTTAAGTCGACAGATCCTTCGAAGAATTTCGACTGACTGTCAAATGTCTAAAACAGAAACGTTACTTATTTAAATCATACGTACCAGATGCCATTTCGAAAAATGAAATTCGTTCTGTTTGGGTTTGGGCCATAACAAAGCCATCAGTGATAGGAAAACAATAAGATCAGCTGAATTTACGATCTTCCTGAACTTATGTGGTTATATATCTTATATACAAACCATTGAACCTAGCTCCTGAGGGATTTATACGAATCTTCGAATAAAACATAAAATATATCTCTTTCTAGTCTCTTTTTTCTAGAAATCTTGGAACGTCTAAAGTACTGAATATAGATTATCAGCGGTTAGTTTGCTTTCTATGCCAGAATGGCTGTCTTTAATTTTCTGTGTTGAATAGTTTTGTAAGAAATCAATGGTAATTGAAGTTCATAACGCCAAACTTCAGGCAAATTATGCTGATGTTTTTTTTTTATAAAAATCTGCGTATCCATTTTCGAAAGACGAATGATAGCTCATTTGTTCCAGATGACAAATCACCCATTTCACTATCGTCTGCGAGATTCATTTTTTTTGGCGGGAAATGTCTCCAGCAAATGGAGGCTCCTTAGGGTGTCAAATAGTACAAATGTACTTATTTGTATTCATTTTTTGTGTAATGTTATAATCACACGCTATCACAGTGATTAGCAAATTACGTTACCCCTGGGTCACTGGGTGAATAATTGCAAGCAGACGAATCACGATTGCTTTGGGAGGAACGGTGGTCCAGGCTTTAATCCCTACGGCGGAGGAATCAAATCTATTTTGTGTTTTGCACGTACATTTATTTCCATCGAGAATGCAAAAAAGATTTCCAGTCAGATGAAATTTCATAATTTGTGAAATCGAAGTCATAAGTCATGTAGGTGAAAAATAAGACGTCTAAAATACGACAACCGATATGATAGAAAATCCACCAAAATGTGCAGCTTTTGGCTGTATGACTTTGGCTCTACATTGCAACTACCACATAATGTTTAATGTACCATCCAATTAAAAACTTTGAATGCAAGAGCTTCCAAATCACATAGCTAGATTAGTTACAGAGTGCAAAATGAAGATGTCCCTGACAATTTGCAAGCATTATGATAGAGAATCTTCAAAGAATATATAAATCATATTATATTTGTACGATTCATGTTAATAGTAAAATAATTGGAAAAGGTCTGCGACATCACCCAGGCTTTATGACAAATCGTGTAATCATCGTCTACTTGCTATGCATAGGATGCTTATATAACAATCATATTATTAACCCATAATGCATCTTGTGCATCCATACTTCATAGCAAACATGCGTTTTCTTGTATTTGTTATTAGATATACGTAATACATTTGGCTTCTTCGAGATAAGTTTATTCATGAGACATAACAATGTTATACACAAAAAGAACGATACGGAGTTTTCTGTTACAGACGTATGTGATATGACGCCTATATTACGGATAATTATATATAAGGACTTCAGACGAATGCGGTCTTACAATGACATTGTTATGTAGGTTAACTAGTCGTTAATATGTTCATGTATGTAGGTACCAAATTATGTAGGTTAGGAAGAAGTTACAAAAACGTCTTGTTTACCATGGTCCTGTTTATCATGATCCTGTCTACCAAGGTCTAGTTTATCACGATCCTGTCTATAAGGTCGTGTTTATCATGGTCTTGTCTACCATGGTCCTATTTATCATGTTCATGTTTATCACGGTCCTATTTATCATGGTCATGTTTATCACGATCGTGTTTATCATGTCCATATTTATTGTAACTGTCGAATCATAGTCCAGCCACAGACACTTCACTAGGTATATCATTATCTGGTCCAAAAGGTCTTCCCAATGGAGTTGTTAATTCTATATTTTTATTCTTGAATATATTTGTCCTTAAAATGCATAGAGCAAATAAAAATCTGACCATTATTCTCTTGAAAAAAAAAATACACGAATTCATAATTTAAGAATAAGTTTCTTCAGTACATGTCGTTCAAAATTGCTTATACAATAGAGTCTCGGTCATTTTTATCGACTTGAGATAATTGTGGTTGAACATGCACCTCGTCAATCCATACACCTTCTTCATGTTTTTCTTGATTTTCATATCGAAATCTTTTCTCAAAGGCTTTCCTTAGCGCTGCTCCGCTTGCATTTCCACGTGTGTTAAATATATCATTCTCCCACTGTGAAAGTTGACCGTGTGATTTGACTTGCTGTGAACTCTGAATATATTGTAAGTTGGATTCCCCAGTAATTGTGGACATATTATCCAAGTAATCTTCGTCTTCCGTATCATAATCAGCAAACGGTTCATCATAGCATGGTATTGGTTCGTTTTCAATATTACATAACTTCTGTAGCTCCATCGTCTTTGATATAATTTCACGTACTTTGTCCTTTTCTGTGAAGGTCTTACCGCAGGAAATGTTAGTTATTGACAGCATATGAAGCATTGTTCCCCACCTATGTATAAACATACCCAAGAACTGCACACACAGTATGATCGCAAAGAAAGACAGAAATAATAAACCTAATGGTTCAAAGGTCAGATCCTCCGTGACATTCCATCTTGGAATCTTGAAAAACAATGCCTCTCTTAGGTCTTCTTGTAATATTTGTAACTGCATCGTTAGTGCAATCCATAGTGCACTTGTCATGAAAAAACCAAATACTACATTGTTCCGTAAGTTCTTCAGATCTTCTTGAACCTTTTCTTGATGAGACTTGTCATCATTTAGTGGATGTAAATACCGAGCTATAATTTGATTCCAGAAAGAAGTTTCTTTTTCTGTCATGTGCTTTATCGTTCCATTGCCACAAATCTCAGAACTCAACCATCCGGGATTATCGATTTCTTCTTGACGAAGCCACACTGGTATATGATTATCAGGTTTTTTAATTTCAGTTATCTGATCATCTTTATTTGTTGAGTCATCTTCTTGTTTATTTTCAATTTTAAGAGCAGCTTTAGCATCTTGAGAAGTTTTTGATGGCGTTTTCTGTGATCGAAGTTCAAATATGAGTTCTTCTAACAATTCGTCAGTTTTCGTCTTCCCTTTTGCTCCATCTGCACTCCTTAATTGACTTAAAATAGCTGACAATTCCTTAAAGAAAGAATTTAGACCTAACCATCCAAATAGTCCCTTTTTCTTCGCTTCTTTCTTCAATCGAGTCTCTTCCGCTAGCCGCTCTTCTTCTTCCTTTTCTTCTCTTGTCTTTCTTTTAGGAATCTCACGTGTACCCCAAGACACAACGTTCATATTGCATAAGTAATAAATTGTTAACAAGAGGTATCCTGTAGGTAAGCAGATGAAGTATAAAGCGCCGGGAATCACACAGAAGAATTCTTCGGGATGCATAAGTGCCGCAATGAAGAATATAACTATAAGAAGAATCATGAAAATAACATTCGGACTTGTAAGTCCCCCTTCGATTGCTTGTCCTAACGTACCTACAAATACGATGGTCATCAGTATCGCATACACAGCGCTCATTATTGAAGCAATTGTCATCTGAGTGCTGGGCTTGGCGTAAATGCAGACAATGATGAAGAAAATGGCAGGAATCAATGCCATCAAATACGATTCGATAACGGTCATTTTAAAGACGACGACGAATGCTCCTGAAAGCATAAGAAGTATAGTAGCTGGTCCAAGTACCGTTGAAACCATTAAACAGAATTGATATAATACATACAGAGTGCTAACATTGTCATTTATGCTAATTGTTGCACGCCAGTTCCCTAGTAAATCAATAATGTTTGCTAATGTACTCGGACCCCAACGACGGCGCTGGTTGAAGAATTCAGAGAACGTCTCAGGCGCATGCGTCAATGCGTCCGCGGCTGCGCAATACTCAATACGATAACCTTGTTGTAGCATTAACGTGCTGAGCCAACGATCTTCTCCTGAAAATAAATAATGTAAAAAAGTAAAGATTGAAGTTTATGTTAAAGTGTAACGAATAAAAGATGACAACATCGAAGATTTGAATACGACGAATAGCATTGTGCTTCGATGCATAATGGATACTTATCTGTCATATAGCCACATATTTAATAGATTTAAAACAAGACATGATTGATTTTAGAACTTTTTACTGTCAATTGTATTTAACTATGTATTTGATTTAATATAATTCTCCATCTGTCTGTCGCTTAATGATCTAAAATAGCATTGTCTAGAAACAATTGATATGTGAAAATGGCCTCAAACAGTCAATGAGACTAGTCAATTCCAGATTTATCCCCGGTTCATTTTGAATTATATTGCCATAAAAGTATACTTTGATGTGTCCCAAAACGTCAACTATGCTTCCAGCCAACTTTACTATAGTCTACATCTTTGCTTATGTGATTAACAGTGTTTGTACAGAATCATGTGCATTCAAAGTCTTGAAAATTTGAGTTTGCATAAAGTATCCCGAAATAGAAACTATGTTGTATTGTCAATGTTGTGATGTTACTTTAAACATTGCATACCTTGATCATACTGAATGTAATGCCCGGCCTCTGTGGCACGAGTGGCATAGGTGCGAGCCACATTGTCTCCATTAAAGCCGAACCACGAAACAAACTGAAACATCCGGGTGCGCACGTAACACAACCAAACACGTGTTCTGTAGCCTTCTGTAACCAATGACCGATTGCGTATTCAAATTGTTGGTACCACAACAATGGTCCTGCAAAAGATAAACTTCAGATTTAATAAACCAAATACAGTGGACACCCTCTAAACCGGTTCCTCTATATCGGCAAAATATTCTGTCCCCACTTCATTACTATATAATTAAAAAATCCCCTGTAAACTGGTATCGTACGATGGAAAACCTCTAAACCGGTCGAGCCCGGGACCAGTTTAGAGGGGGTTCCATCGTACAAATTTAAGATAGCAAAATAGTGAACAACAAAGTGATATCATCCCATTTATAAATATCTGCGGCATGATGATAAAAAAAAACAGAAAAAACTATGAGCCCCCCGAAGCCACAGCAGCGGATACCATATAAAAAAACAACACCAAAAACAACTGCCTCAACACCACTGCAACATCAAGAGCACTAGCAACAAAATCAGTAGTTACATCAACAAAATCTACAACAGCAACAGCAACACAATCAATGACAAAATCAATATTAGCTAAAACAGCAACAAAATCAGTACCGACAACAGCAACAATAAAATCAGTAGCAAAGTCAACAACATTATCAGTAGCAGCAATAAAATAATCAATAACAACAACAGAAACAACAATAGCTTTTGGATCGTCAGCAACAATGTAAGCAAACAGACCTGATCCTATAGGATGTGTTCTACCACACGCTGCACCAACTTTTTTGTTCGTCTTTAATCTGTCAGTCAATAATCTTACAGCATCAGGATGGAAATCCACATCACCGTCCAGCGTTAGTATATACGTGTTCTCAGCCTGCAGGTTAATGTATAACAAGTTTTCTTTGTCTCATACATGTACTATTCAATGAATTCATCTTTTGTTAAAGTTCATTTGGACAAATTTATTTTATGAATTTGTTTACATAGCGCTTCAACATAACTATTGCGTTTGTAATTTGTCAAATTTAACCAATAAATATTTTCAGAACAAGACTATTAATATCGCTAACAGTTTAATGAATGGATAATAAAATCGTTAAAGCGATTATAAAATCGAATAATGAATGCTCGTTTCACAAGACAGGAAAATGTTTCGTAATTAAAACAAGAGGTGAAGTTACATTTTATATTGCTGTCCGGCTAAGTCCTCCAAATCATTTGTTCCGCCACGGTGCACACATTTTCATCACCTTATATCGTAGGTTTAGCTTCTAAGTATTTTCTATCAAACGGAATAAGTTTTTTTTCTCGATTTTGGGCGAAATAAGTCTGGGACATTTAAAAGATAATACAAACCTGGACATGGGCCTCGTCTGTTACGTAATTGAATATAACGCTTCTGGTGAAATGGGCGGCCTTACGTCTGCGTCTTAACTGAGATTGTGTCAGTTTCACTCGTTGATAATCGCCGTCACTCGTCGGTTCATCCAGTAAGCCTGTGGTGAGTGTATTCTCGGACTGTGCCAGTATACGGTAACCAAGGAGATAGTACATGTACATCACCTGGAGAGTTGCAAAATAATAAGTTTAAAATGCAGAGTACGAATTGGAGTTACAGTCATACGTGTGAACAAAGACCGTCCTTGGGAAGGACAAAATGTGGCCTTTATTGACAGGTGGCCTTTATTCGGAGGTCAGTTTGTTCTAAATAATCAGTAACTGTTTTTCAAAGAATGGCCTTTATTAACAGGGTGGTCTTTATTCGGAGGTGGACACGAACACAGGTTTGTCAGTGTGTACTTGGAATGTCATACATTCAATTGTATGATAAATGCGTTTTAGTCCGAGTGATCATTTTATTAATACACCATTATACACAATCACTTCAATGTGCCAGCCCCCAATGTAGGTTTGACTGTATTTCTTTCAGCATAACGCTTCAGTTACTGGTAATACACTTCTTCTAAAAAATAATCATTGTTGTTTCAAGTATCAAAGTGCTCATATATTTGTGTCAGACAGTAAAAATGAAGCCATAACAGTTTTGAAGTACAACATAATTATATTAGACGTAGCTGCCTTTTGCAATCAGTCGTTCGCATATGGATGCTTGTAACCTAATGACACAATAGTACTTAAAGTATGTACTTCAGAAAATATGTGTTAACGTTTTTAGCCCACATAAATATTTTAAAAGAATGTGAACTTTGCAAATAACTAAAATGGAGAAGTAACTTAACATAAAACCCTAGTCTTAATGACAGCAATAAGCTATTAAAACACAACACTATGATACAAAGCTAATATTTATAACAAAAATGTCAAACCTGAGACCACCGCTTCTTATGTCGTATTTTATGTTTATCTTTCAGATGGGCGATCAGTTTTGTGCCACCAGGAAGCCGCCATGTTATTCGGCCTCCATATGGTGTGGGCGTCCTTGTGGGCGGTCCTAGTGACATCTGGCGTTCATGTACTGAACTGCAATGTAGCATATAAGATGGGCTGATGGATGTGTACGTAAGTATGTTTTTGATAAATCATGTGTCTGACTTAGTTTTGTACGAGGGTCAATCACATCAATACAAGACGTTGTGTTTATGAATTAGTCAGACTTAAGCACCATACATATCTCAGTAGTTGTATAAAATCCCCTTTGGTTACTCTCACAAACAACTTATGAAATTAGTAAACATGTGATATTTGTTCATTCATCAGCTTTATGGAGGATAAATCAATAAATTAGAAGGGTGTGATTTATCTAGACAACAAATATGTCCAGACATAAGTTAAAGTCAAATCCATCATGTTTCTTGAGATAACTTATTGGTATGTTTTATCCATGTTAACGATGTAAAGAAACTGACCGGTAACTATCAAAGTCCCAGATAGATGGACTAATATTAAAACATCGATTTTTCTTATCTTACTGGACAATTCTGTCAACATTGTATCCTTGCAAATATGCTACATTTAATGGTATATTTACTACGGTCAATCAAAGAAGCGTACATCACATACATGATATACAGTTCTGTAAGAAATTTATCATCATATATCATCAAGTCATCCGTATTTTTTCTTCTTTGGGTTTATCGTCGCAACAGCAGCTAGAATCATTCGGCGACTTTTCAAGCTTTAACGATGGAGGAAGACTGGCTCGTTAATTTCAGTCCCGGGCGCGTCACGTTTTTGACGATTTGGTTTAGGGAATTCTTTCTGAAGCCATGCGCCTTTCAATGCTGCTTTGCACGATTCTTGAGGGTAATTATGTTGGCAATTACATGCGGAGATCAAGTTTGATTTTGATTCACTAGTTATGTTTACCACCTGCTGGTATATTCTAAAATACTGACTTAACCCTTTGCCTCATAAGCATATTTTGGACTCTTTCAAATTCAAAGTTAATATACAAAACATCAATTTATTTCAGAAATTTGGGTTATTTCTCTCTCACAGAGTAAAAACATTGTGGCAAGAGAAGTCATTACTCGTTACAAGCAATGGCTTCTTTTGCCACTATGTTTTCAAAAGTCGTCTGCTTCAGGTGCGGGGAAATGCGGTATTATGAGGTAAATATTTTTCATTTGTAACTAGCGCACTGGATGCACTAACCAAACAATAGCATGATTCGCATGATTCATTGATTATTTCTTTGAAAAAAAAGAACACAAGTGTACTGTCGTAAATATCGTAAACGAACATTGTCTTGAGAACGTGTTTACTGATTGACTTACAGTCAATACAAACCTTAATGAATCATCAATACAGTCCATAAGATCTGCTACAAACATATTTGGTACGAGCGTGTCATCATCGGATAATTCCATAGCATCATCGAAAAATATATGAGCTGAAATAATCAGATATATCAAAATGATCAGACGTGTGGCAGTATGTAAAGAGAAAATCGTTTGGGCACGTTAAATTTCTGCTTGTAGGAAGCACAGTGCAACCTTTCCACAGCAGTCATCTCTTGAGCAACGACCTCCCTTCGACAACAGCATGATTTTTCCCACTGTACGATTTAACTATTAACCTAACCTCTCTAGAGAAACACCCTCTCAACAATAACAACATAATTTTGTTTCTCCCAAAGGATGTCGCATTGGAGAGGTTGCACTGTAAAGTTCACACGGTCAAATTTAGCATCTGCGCATAGAACGCGAATGTATCACGTAAGATTTGAATTTGAATTTATTTGTCTATTCTGCATGAATGTGAAAATAATTATTTTATAACTGAACATCATAAAATAACTGCTAAACTCTTTACGCTATCATATTCAAATGTACGAAATAAAATCCATTACCATCGTTTCCATTGATGGCATGTTCATCTGAATTCATTCTTTTTATTTTAGGGGTCTTTTCAACGAAATCTGTCTTCCTGTTTTTTTTTTGTTTTTTTTTTTGGGGGGGGGAGTCGAGTTTAAAATAGACTTATCAAAATATTTCCTATTTGATTTTTATCATAATTGGTACTCTCGTCAGTGTTTTTACACTTACCTTCAAATTCATAGTAATCTGGGTCCCGTATTTTATAAAACTTCTGTGCCAAGTATCGACCGCTGTGATCAATGTCCATCCTAGAAAGTGTATCATTTTATAAAACCACTCAAGTTATATTTCACCGTATGTAATTCACTGTCATTCACTGCCTGGTTGTTTAGCAACAACAAAAAAAAACATAAAAAAGAAAAACAACAACAAACATGAAAACAAACCACTATCACAGAGACACGATATGTTAGCTAGGATTTCGTCTTCTTCGTTTTGTATTATGATATCATATTCGAGTCTATTAATTGTTTTCATTGCTGATCACACACGGTCTGCTAGAAACATGATATTGTCATATCAATTAAAGAAAGGACAAGTTTTGTGAATGTACTGTCTCCAGTTCTGGAGCTTTCTCGCTCTTTCAATCAGCTCTGTTCATAGCCATCGAAACATCGTGTGAATCAGAATGCCTCTGAGACAACAAAGAGGAAGTATTGTAAATATTTGGCCATATTGTTGAAATTTGTGAAAGGTGAACGAAAATATGTCTTTCATATTACAAGAATATTTTACGCAAATTACCTAAAAATAGACTTCAAAAGATTCGTCATTTCTACCCTTGTCTCATGCCACATTGTTGCGCATGCGTATATCTGTGGGACAACATCATCTCCCTTATAATGTTCAACATCCGGTTCGTCTATATCGCCATCAAATTCCAGTGCTAGACTAGAGTCTTGGTCGTTACGTCTCCGTCTTAACATTAACGATTGTTCCAGCAGTATTCCGCATCGTCTTGGCGATACAAACAGTCTAGAAATTACAAAATATCATTAGTTTAACCAGACAAACCAGTCAGAGATTCCGATGACACTACTGGAGTGCTTTAGTATGCTTCTAAGTTACTTTAATTTTACAATTAAGACCGTAACAGATAGAATATGGATTAATGTTTTTATTTTGTTTTATATGAAACGTCTGGGTCAAACCACGTGTCTTTTTTAAATATCAGCGATTGCAGAACTACAAGCGATTGCCGTAGAGTGTTATCAGATCGAAGCTGAAGAAATGTGTGGTTCAAAATGAAATTGTATAGCGCAAATGTCTGAATTCGGTGTCTTTTTATATCAATTTGTATTAGTTTTTTTTCTTTTCCAATATGTAGTAAAACCTCACTTTAGCGATGGCCACAATGTTGTTATTTAAGGGCTGGTTTCTTCCATATTTTAGTTCAATGAGACCACCGTGATACCAAGACTATTATTTCGTTACTCTTAAATGAGTAAATTTTCGAAAATTGATGCATTATACGAACAATTATATACATACATACATATAGTTGATAGATAATTTTAAAAAATGTTCACACGTGTCGATATGAAAGTACTTGGTTAGTTCTTGAAATTCATGACGCCGGAGTCCCTGTAAATTGGTCGCTTCATTCCAGTACAAGTATTTATTTAACCTTTAAGTCCTTTTTGTGAAATAGATTAAACTAAGATTTGTTTCCGGTTACATGGCCAAAAATATGGGTCGGTAGGTAGGGATTTTTCTTTTACGTTTTGTTTTACAAACATCGGCAACACTGTTGTGAAAATTACAATATAGCAAGATTTGGATGCCGTAAAAACTTTTAAGTCGGCATGTAAAAGATGGGTCGGTGGGGTAATTGGAAACAAACCTACTTTTTTACGCCTTAAACTAAGTAAACTAACCTATCTATCTTTTCCATTCTGCCGTTGCCAGGGAACCAGATATATGACGTGACGTATATTTCTGACAACCAAATTACGCCGAGCCAAGCAAGATGTAAAATCCACACACTGCTGTTCGACTCCATACCAATCCAAATAAAAGGTCCGGTCGGCAGAAACTTATAAATATTTTGAAATATCACTATGGTTACGCAAGCTGGAGAAGTGAACGTCAATGGAAGAGAAAACCCAATCATTTGCATGCATAATTTACAAGCAGTGCTTGCAAAATAAGCCTCTACTGAACTGCTTAGAAGTTGGAGATACATTACGCCATATTGTTCAAAATGGAGTCTCCATTCTTCAGATATTTGAAACATTTGAAATTTTTGCGACGCATTAACTTCGTCGGGGGCGATCGCGACTTCAGGAGATTTCTCTAACTCTGGTAACGCAGTTGAAGAGTCATTCACAGAAGTGTCATTTTGTACAAAAGCCTGAGCAAAATGCGTTTGTAAAGTATCGGCGATAGAATTACCAGTTGCCTGACTCATTCCAACGCTCGACTGTGAAAAGGTCAAGTTAAATTGAAAATGAGGATGTAGAATAAAGGCAAAAGCAATAACCCACGCTATTTTCCACACGTTAGCAAATGTATATAACCGGTTCCTTGAGTGGTGCAGATGTTTCTTCCAAGCTTTGAAATTAATGTTCTTTCCAAATATGGTAATATCACCTTCAACAAAATTTTCCCAGTATGCTAGAGAAATCAGGAGTAAGGCGAGTGGTAATTCGTACATAACATCCCCAGGGAAATATCCAGTTGGCAGAGGAGTTCTTGGAACAATCACATTAACATCATTGTGTAAAACTTTGTTCTTGACTATCATTTTTTCTGCTGACGTCATCGTTATGTGAAACATGTGACATAAGACCATACTACCGATTTGAATCAGCAACACGCCTAGATTAAGAAGAAATATTGAACATTTTCTTGCGAGTCCTGTGTTTGGGTCCCGGCCTTCGAATATGATTTTAAGGAAAGCCGGAACACAGTAAATGCTTCCTAGCACAATACAACATCTCAACATATCCAGCATTGGTAGGACTCTAAACACAAGGAGACATAGACCGAATGTGTGAAGTAATTCCATAAAAACAACCTGAAATTTTAATGATTTCTGACGTCACAATTTATATCCCCATTACATACAATAGTAAAATACAAACTAATGTTGTAGATGAATATACAGTCAAACCTGTGAACAAAGACCACCTTTGGGAAAGATAAAATGTCCAGATGGCCTTTATTCGGAAGTCAGTTTGTTTCTAAATAACTAGTGACGGTTTTGAAAAGAATGGCCTTTACTGACAGGGTGGTCTTTATTCGGAGGTGGCAGCAAACACAGGTTTGACCGTATACAAATGAAAATATCAACCTAGACTTCTCTGGAACACATTCTTGTGACCACAATTTATTTATTATTAGAAGGCTTTCATTTATTCTCCCTAGATGAACCACAGGACTATAAAATATTTGTTTATCTCAAATTGACATCAAAACGATAATACTATATCTAGATCTCGAGTCGTCGACGAGCGATAAAAAGCTTGTTTTGTTCAAAAGTGCATAATCGTGGTTCTGCATGGATATCTCTCAATGGTTTATTACTGCATAAATAGTTGAGAAAAAGTGTAGGAGAAGAGAAACAACCAGTTTGACTAGTTCCTTATAATTAATATATGGCTAATATCTTACTCACTGCCAAAAATAATGACAGAGAAGGCCAAGCTGTGCTTCCAAACATAGATTTAGCGGTGTAAACAATCGCCCCCAATGCGTAAGGAAAACACATGCTGATTATCAACATTGTCTTCGTTGGCCACGTGGCTTCAGAAGTACTTTCCTGAAACATAAAAAAACTATATTGACATTTAGCCAATTCTGTCTGTTAGCCACCATAACATTGTAAAGTACGTATCAGTGTCATTATCGACTTATATTCTTCTTAAACCCGTTTAAATTCTGATTTGTAAAGGAGACTTCATAAATAATCGAATGATGTTTTGGCTTTTGTTTGCGCTTGTTCTTTTGTATAACGAACCATTGTAACGCCAAACAAAACTTCTTTGAGCGCCGTCAGACGATGCTTAACTGAAGTGGAAATGTAAAAAACATATCTGGTTGCTATAAGCAACATCGGTTTGCGTTCAAATATAACGCTGCTGGTATGATACACCGATGTATTTGAATGAAACCAATCATAATATCAACAGTAAAGTTAAAACTGTGTTCTGTAAAATAGCAATAATAATGAATTAAAACAAATACAGTTTAACACAAAATTAACCCATGTAGTACTGGTTTGACTGATGAAAAAGACATGTAGAATACCATACAAATTTTAATTCGAAAAAAATACTGCAAGCTTAATAATTTATTTTTTAAACCGACAGTCTGAAAACAAATTAAGCGTATTTAGGCGGTTGTGTAATTTAATATTGATACGAACGATTTCGTAAACTCGAAGATATCTTTTTAGTCGAGCATAAGTTGGAATATGGTACAATTACTAAGCGATTCGATGGAAGAACAACATGGTTTCGTTACCTTGGTAACGCTAGACGTCATGATGAGAATACACATACGGTTGGTAACAGCGGATACAAACACAACCAAGAGCAGAAATATGTAACACGTGACTTTAAATATCTTAAACATTGTAAGGAATGTGGAGCTGGTTGCTATAGTGTCACGCGGCATCATCTGAAAGCGGTCCCACCATCGCCTGAAACATAATTCATCTGGTGCATAATATTAGCATTCAAAATAAAAATAATATCTCATTGTGTGTTGACTTCAACATTAGGACCATTTCATTATAACGGTCATAAATTTTCAGACTGGTTTTCAATGTATTTGTTATACCATTATTTAGACGTAAAAATGAGAACACTCCAAAATTAAGCCCGATATTCGGTCTCAAAGATAGTATCCATACTGTATGATGATTTTACGGTAATTCCATTTCTTGACGACACCATATACATTTACAACTCTCAAACAACAGTCATTCGTATTTCAGAAATAATTAGCCTCCAATTAACAGACAGTAGCCTTCTAAAGTTTTACGAAGATAACATTGTATTGTTCAATCGCTAGTTTTATTCCATTTACCAGCTTGAGAAACGTAATGCAGTGGTTTGATTTCTATAAGATAGAACGGTCCTACTTAAAAACTACACCCTTAATAATATGGAATTGTGGTCTACCAATAACGATTAAAATCATTCAGACCGGAATTTTGATTCGTATCATTCCAATCAGTGTCTTGTTATATTTATTTTATGGTAAATACTTCTTGTATCAAATTTTGGCACTGATTACCTCCTTTTGGAATGATACATCGTATCAATGCAATCGAACGAAATAACAACACTCTTGGCTCGCGGGATTATTCCTTTGAGATTTCATGTGGGGTTTAAACAATTAAAATTATTTTTGCTTAAAATAAACCTGCCAATTACTGGCAAACACCAATTTGTTTACTAATTTTTTATTGTTATACACCCCAAAGTCTAACACGCAACAGTGCATGTTAGTCGTATTTTCTTCAATTACATTAAATAAAAACATGTTTTATCCATTATTTACAATTGTTAGCGAAGTTCCAAATCTTCAGTTAATTCAGAACAAACCATTATCACTTAGTTATACTGCCAAAATTAGTTTCTGTGTTCATTTAGCGAAGTTCAGAATGCGGAAAAGCTTTTGTTTGATGATCAAATATCTCGTGCGTGTTCTAATACTTACGGATCTAATGTCTGGCTCTCACCGATATCTTTCATCTATCAGAACGAGAAAAAAATAAGCGCTTTAGATTTAGTACATGCAATTAAAAGAGGTCAATTGAGTCATTATCGTCATGAGGTATTATTACAGTGCGATACTGTCTAGCATCCTTAATAATTCTGCGACTAGGTTGTTGGCCTTTACCAATGGAATAGTTTGGTTGAAACAGTTCAAAGCCGAATACTGGCGGTATATAATTGAACTTTAATTGCTTTGCGTACGATATCCAATCGGGAAACAATATTACCCTCTTTACGGTGCTCTTTTCATACTAGAATCATACAAGTCGTTGTTCTAATCAATGATTTTAAGGAACTTATTTTTCTTACAATGAACTCTTAGTACTAAGAAGTGTCATTATGCCATAAAAATAACATCACGTAACGTTTCCATATCATCGCTCTCAGTTTATAACGTATTAGAAGCTGAACAATTATAGTCTGCAACCGAAATTATATTGAGACGCCCCCTGCCATTATGCTGTCAATTGATTGACTTCATGTCAGTTTTCATTAATCATCTATGTAGGCAGTTAAACATATTTAAGTTTATTGCATCTGGAAGCCAGAAATTAGGAACCAGTCTCGTGGATGCATCTTAGGTAAGATAACATTTTTTTAATCTGGAATGCTTGCTACCCCTTGTTCGTAAAATATAAATAAAAATACATCAAATATACATATTGCCGCCGCTGATTTTTTTCAAAAGCCGCGGTCTTGTTCACTTTATGATTTAATGAGTCCGCAATGATTTTACAGGCTGTTTGGCATCAATCTTCTGGTTTAATTAATTGGAAGAATTTTATATCCGTGAATCTAAGTGTTTACCCATATTTTAACGGTTTTTTCTTAAGTTGAAAGTTCTGAATGTAATATTTCTGGCATATATTTTAACAAGCATTGCAATAAACGATTGTTGGTAAGATTTGAAAAAAATGCTATTCTACCTTCGTCTCTAATTTATTGTTCTAAGACTTCTTAACAAATTAATCGGAAATGTCAGCATATACAGACAAAGTCAAGTATATAGGAACAATACTTTTGTCACTACCAACTGCAATATAATCATATAAAGTACCTACCGTAGGTGTTGAATGGCCGGTTACAGACGCGGATGAATACACCTTGGGCGTGTCACCATTTTCGTTCGCGTGATGTTTCATCCAATCACTGATCAGGTTACATGATGCAGAATCCGGGCATTCTGTCCTCTGTTCTTCCAGATGTACGTTCGAACCATTTTTACTTCCGAAATCATTCTCACTTATTTCGCTATTTGCATCAGAAAATATCAATTTAATGCCGTTGTTCGGTGCTTTCGCGGGTAGACCTGAGCTGTTAGTAGATTTTGACGTCGTTGTGACGTCAGAGAACCGAGATCGTAAGCTGCTTCTGTGCCGCGGTGCACTGGGTTTGTTGATCGCTTGAGCCAAGTCATCCAGGTATAGCTCATGCCAACGACGTAACATCACCTGTATTGAATCAAGGTAATAGAAATCTGTGCATGTATTTATATTTTGCAATAACATATTTACATAACCGTTCATCAGCTTCATCGCAATGATCTAAAGCGGATTGTTGATGTTTTTTCCCAACATTCTGTCTACTTCCTTGTTTTCTTATTAAATACAGACGAATTACCTTAAATATTATAAATATAGTCAACTTATCATGAACAAACGATGTACATGGACGATTGTTTGACTAATACAGTGGAAACCCTTTAAACCGGTTCCACTGCAAACCGGTTTTTCTCAAAATCGGCCAAATGTTCTTCATTACTGTATGATTAAAAATCCCCTCTAAACTGGCATCCCCTCTCCATTGTAGTACGGCCCCTGTTGTCTGAGATAATTGGCCTTATGCGTCAGCTGGGACAAACTCCGGACGAATTGATGCGAGTCATGTGGCTTTATGACTTTATATCTGGTATAAACTATGCCCTTTATATACAACAAAATTCAAATATTGAACATAAATAAGATAAAAATATTCGTTGATTTTTTGTAAGGGCCTGTTCTTCGAGCCAAAGTGAGTTTTTTGTGCGAGCCGCTCTGATTGGGGTGAATGTGTGAATGAGTCATGTTTAAGGTTTCGGAGCAATACGTTCTTCTACTTTCCACCGATTTTAAAGCACTGAAAACATAGATTTTTTGACATTGAGATTTTTTTTTCGCTCGCCATAACTCTCATAACTAGGCGTGTGTCTAGATTTTAGCAAGAGTTGATTATACAGGCATTGCTGAATCCTGCTATTGTTTGTCAGTTTAATCTAAATTGTTTATGTCTAAGCGATGTTGCTAAACAATTCTTGCCTCGAAGGCGGAATATATTAAGCTTCAGAGAAATTATACTTCTGAAGTTTCTAGTTGAAAGGAAAATGATTAGAATTTGTAGGCAAACTTATAATTAAATAGAACTTTTTCACCATTCCCCGTATTGTATTTACGCATTCAGCAATCGTTGCTGCCTTTCAAATTAGTTATCGGATGCTACTTGATTGTACAGTTCAACCTCTCATGATCAGCATTCTCTTGAGCAACAACCTCCTTTCAACATTAGCATGAATTTTCCGACTGTACGATTTAATTTTTAATTTCACCTCTCCAGAGCAACAACCTCTCAACAACTACTTAATTTTGCTTCTCCCAAAGGGTGTTACTTTGGAGAAGTTGCGCTGTATTTTGTTTATACTTAACCAGTGTCGAATTATAATTTTTTTAAAACGAAAATTATCCGTGCAGTAAAATATTGCAATATAACAAAATGGAGTTTCGTAGAAATTTAGGTGTTTTAATGAATAAATAAATAATTATATATAAATATAGCCTATATAAATACATAAGACTTTCCTTAAAAATCATCGCGTTCGTATCATTTTTTCTCAAAGATATTTGAAATTAACATGAAGGTGAAGGTTTCTGTCGACAAAGATCTTGAGCCTGTGACCTCTAGTGAGAGCAAAAAAACCCCAAAAAAACGGGGAACAAACCATGACGAAATGTTTGAGAGCGTTCACAGGACGGGCATATCTTAATACATCATATTCAACCGAAGCACTTGTGTGAAATCACTGTATTCTTGAAGGGAACGTGTTATATTGTTTATTTATTCTGACGTACCCTTTTCTCTGTCACGTGGCAGTCTTCTAGGCCAGCATCTTGTAATATTTTAACCACAGTATCCATACAGGGAGTCACTGAGGCTTCATGGACGAAGGAAATATCGCGATATCTGAAATACACAAACATGCGCAATGTGATGTAAAACAATATCGCTGGACAAATTAAAATTAACTTAAATTCTCGCTTAAAAATCACATCAATATTATGATCACCCTATTATAACAAGCGCTTATTTCGAGCCATAGGCCGCGGTCCAGTGGTTGGTGTGCTGGACTTGTAACCCGGAGATTCAGGTTCGAATCCCGGTCGCGGCTGTTTATACCCTTCTACGAAAATTTGACAAAAATGTCGATTTTCCTCTATATGTGTAGAAGTTGCAGGCTCCTTGTGGAAGGGTAAGTTAGTACTGGTTAGTGTACAGTCCAGGAAAACTGGTTAGGTGAACCGGTCGACGCATATAACTGAAAATTTGTTGAAAAATGGCATTAAACCCTAGTGACAATAAGTCACATATAAACAAATAAACAATTTAGAGCCATATTAAGACCACCCTGATAGCAAGACCTTTTAGGTACAAAATATAGCGGTTCTTCTGTCCGAGGTTTTACCGCATATATGAGCACTCACACAAACATTTCAACATCGGCGAAGCAAACAGTCTATGAAAATGATAATTAAAGTCGATAAGGCATTTATCATTGTTAACTGTTTTCGTTGCAAATTTTAATTCGCCGTAATTGTTATGTAAACCGGACGTTTGGCGTAAATTATGTTACAATAGAAAATTGATCAATTAAAAATTGTTCCAGTAATGATTCTAGACGCGTTTTCTGATTAGGATAAATGTCATGAATTGAATGGAAATTTTCAGCTACTAAACAATTTAGCTGTTTCATCAGTTGTAGGCAATTTTTTCTTGTTTCAAGTTTGTCATCATTTGAAATACGTTAAATTAAGTCGTATACTTGGATTATGAGAATGCAAGTATATAACATAAGCCATGCTCGTTGTTCTTTTTTCAACAACTTCTCTATTGTTTAATATGCCTGATGATGTTAACCATAAATTAGAGTTAGACATTTGTATTTCAACACTAATACGAGTCCAATACTAATATAAGACGTTTCAATTACCCATTATGAATATATCAAGTACCGTCTATATTGAAAACATCAAAAACAACAACAACAACAACAACAAATAATGATAATAATAAATGCTGACGTATTGACCATGCGTAAATATAAAGATAAAAATGAAAAGATAAAAAAGTAATTATTGTCTATAAATTGTTCCTGAATTCTGAAACAGTAAAATCCTATTTCTTCAAGGTTTGGACAGAATTTGGCTTTAGGGACCGGAACACTGTTATACGATTATACAACCATGCAAACGCTATCTCTTGTGAAATTACTCTGTCTTGCAAAAACCCATGATGAGCTCTGTGTATAAGATGAAATAGTCCCAAATTACAGCAGAATAAATCGCATGATATGTGAACTATCATTATACAATTATATAATATCTTCCATTTGATCACGTGTTAGCCTATAAAAATGTTCGTCTAATGCAGAATTGACTGGCAATTATTTAAGAAGCACCGACTCCCGCTATAAATTATAGTTATCTACACTGCACGACTTTTATTTCATTTGTATCAAGAATTTCTGTTAATTTTTTTTCAACAATTCTCTGTAACATAAAATCAATAATTTTAGAGCCAATTATTACAGTTGCTAATGCATATAAAACACTGTATAACAATCCTGTGAACTTCATTAACCCTGATAAACTTCATTGACATCTTGTTTTCTAATACCTGAATCAAAGTAAAGTAACAACAGCAACAACAAAAAACAGCAACAACAATATTCATATCAACTTTAAACAACTATGACAGCAACAACAATAACAACGACTATAAAAACAACAATAATAGCGACAACAACAGCAACGACGACAAAAACAACGACTTTCAATGCAGCAGCAACAAACCTATCATGATAATAATTTTAACAGCTGTGAATATTCAATTCCCGAGGAATTACACATTGCCTGGAGATTTTTCTTCTAGAATCTTACATTTAACGCCGTTTTTCAACAATTTTTCAGTTATATACGGCTGCTGGTTCACCTAACCGGTTTTCCTAGACTGTATACTAACCAGTACTAACTTACCTACCACAACTAGCCAGCAACTTCTCTACATACGGAGGAAAGTCGACATTTTTGTCAATTTTATATAGAAATGTATGACATGACGCGACCGGGAATGGAACCCGGATCGACGGGTTACAAGTCCGGCGCACTAACCACGCACCGGACCACGGTAACGGTTATAAGGTTTAAGTTATAAGTAACGGAATTAATGTTTCTTAGTATACACATGAAGGTAACACGCTGCTAATGTATTGGATATATTAATATATTATTTGATTTATTTGCAATTTGTGGAAAAAAATGTAAATGATATAGTACCATTTTTATCTCCAAGCACACGTTGATTAAAAACACATCAATCATAATTAGAATTGACTTATGACTGAGTTATACCCGCATACATAACTTAAATGGTCCATATTTTGATGTTATATCTGACTTTAGTAAATAAACAACTGCTTTTGATTTTCGCGAACAGTTAGTGGAATCGTAAAGAGAATGCCAGGGGTAATGTTTTCTTGAAATGAATGTACGATTTACTCAACTGATATGCGAATATCAATTAAAAATGTCTTCAATTTGATTTTTATTCAAGTTTTTATCATTTTCTCGCGAGGAACTAATTGTGAATGATGTTTCAGTACAGCTGTCAGATTTATTTTTTCCGAATAAAATCCATGTGTGTTTAATAAATTGAATAGAAATTGGTTTCCGAAGGTTTTATGAAACAGAATAAGCTGGGAGACTATTATTAATTACGAAAATCATGATCCTGATGTATAAATATCGTATATTCATTTTATCCCGACTTTTGCGCAATTGAGACAGCAGCAAAACCTTTTACATAACCTATATTTGATAATTAACACTGTCAATATTAATACGAGGAATGTGTTTTTAAGCTGAATTATAATCTAAATTATCTGAAGTAGATTCTTCGTTATCAAACTGAAACATTGAAACAAATAGAGACTAGCTAATTAAGTGATTTGTTTGCGTATGGAGCAGTGGTAATAGTTGATGAGAATAGTAAGTGCTCCAATAATGCCCAAAATTATCCATTAATCAGATTTGTCATTTCAATAAAGATATCTGAAGGTTTGTGTGCGAATCATTGAAGTGAAATAGGACAATTTCTCGTAATATTTTCTACTGATGGAATATCTAGAAGGCCACGACCGTGGTGTGGTGGTTAGTGCGCTGGCCTCGGAACCCGGCGATCCGGGTTCAAATTCCGGCCACGGCATATCATACTCTTCTATTAAAAATTGACATTAACGTCGATTTTCCTCCATATGTGGAGACGTTGCCGGCTCTCCTTGTGGAAGGGTTAGTTAATCATGTGGAACAATTTCGCTTATCAGATTAGCGCTTTACGCTTAAATCGGCGCTATAGAATATAGAAGGACTACTAGACATTTTGTTTAATGTTTTTTTATTAATCATTTTACAAAAGATGTCCCATCATATTCATTAACTTTAATTAGTCAGCTTTATTTATATGCGAATGTGATCAGTGAAATGAATGTAATTTGCTTTAAGATCGGATTTTGAATGTAACTTTTTGTTTTGTGGCAAATTTATGCATTCACATGGTAAGGTGATTTGCAATTTTGCAAATATAGTACCATACAGGGTAATTGAATGAATAATATATAAAAATGTTAGATCTTTGAGCCATGTTACAATCTATAACAGATATGCAAACAAGTTGATTGTTTGCGCGACAATATGAAATATATTCTTAAAAAGGTCAGTGGATGTTCTATTGAATTAGAAAGGAAACTTGCTACAGATTTATTTATTTTTGAGAGTATGATAGAAATGGAAGAAGTACATGCAGGTTTTTACTTTATATACAACGTTACATATGCTATGTTGTTTACAGTTTGATTAAACAATGACCATTATGACTGCTGCAAGGTGTGAAACGCATTAATAACGGACATGGATTTGTACGGTGTGTATATATTATGCCCTGGAGGTACAAGTATTGACTTCGGGGAGGTAAAACAACATCTAAGATTGCACATTTTCATTAATATTAATTAAATTGATGGTTCGAATATTACCAAACTTTGCCAACAGATGGTAAATTACAAAGTGAAGCGCCGTTGAAAGTTTCAATTGATTTGGTGCTACAGGGATATTACTAAACATGAAATCACACCTGAAACATTTTGTTATTCAAATTTTGTAAAGATTTTCCCAGTGTTGGCTTGGTCGTATAAAAGGTAGAATTTTTTTTTATTCGCTCAAGTTGGTCTATACAGGCCTTCGTAATAAGACGCATTGCGTCTATGTTTCTATCGTCCCTCGGTGTCGAGGGACGAACACCCGCATGATGCGTGTATGTGGTCGCACGGTCATGCAAAGCTCCCCTGTCTGTTTGATCCTGTAAGTCACCTCCCTTAGAATTATTGTCTGTTTGCACCTTTTAGATATCACCCTTTAGTCTGAAGAAATATGGAAGTATATTAGGACCTGTTGTCTGCATTGGCTATTCCTTTAAATTATTTCTATGTATAACTATATAATCTTATGTATTTGTCTGTAACCTTCATTTTTAAGAATCAACCTCAGTTTTCACCTGTAAGTAATTGTCTGTTTGATTTGTTGCCTCCGATTAATTTCCCGCTCTCTCACTGTTGTCTATTTGCACCAATAAATTTCAGCCAGGAAAAAGGGAGATTGCTTGGAAAAAAAGGTATTCGAACGGCTCGATACGGGAAAGGTATGTTAAGGGAGTATGTCCCCAGGGGAGCTTAGGGGGGAGGGAATGGGGGACAGGGGGGATGGGGGGAAGGGGAAGGGGGGGAAGAGGGGAAGGGGAAGGGGGAGGGGAAGAGGAAGGGAAAGGGGGAAAGGGGGGAAGGGGGGAGGGGAAGAGGGGAAGGGAAAGGGGGGAAGGGAAGGGGACAGGGGGGAAGGGAAGGGGGAAAGCGGACGGACGAGGGGGAGGTCGGTGTGTTTTTTACTGTTGAATCAAGTAATTATTATATGAGTGTTTTTTTTTATCTGACACATGAGTGTTTTTTATACATCTGTAACATATAATAATAAAAAAAAACATATAAAAAATTGACTAAATATGTAAGCTGGAACGTCGGATCCAAACAAAATGATATATATATATACAGTATATATATACCATCTCTGCATTGACCGTATTAGTCAATAATTTGTAACTTTGTGTTCGCCATCTAACTTTAAATTCATTATTTCAACTTACGATAAAGTCTTAAAGGATTCAAAATTTCTGAAATGATGGATTGCCAAATACTACGCTGCATTTACTATAAACATTAAGAGATAAACAAATAATAAATATGGTTGGAAAGCTGTGTTATCTGAAACCATTATATCTTTATTCCAGGCCAAGTATTAAATAGTAACATGGCATTTACAGCCAAGTATGCAGTAATACCTCATTATTTCGAGGAGTCATAGGTACAGACTAAATGCTCGAGATAAAAGTGGTGCTCGTAATATCAAGGTATTTGTTTGATGGTTGAAAATTGTACACAACTACGAACAAAAGGACTTTAAAACATCCTCGAGATAAGTCGTGTTCTCGTGATATCGATGCTCGTAATAACGAAGTTTTACTGTATATATCATGTGTCAAAATATAGACGTTGCGAAGATAATTAACCTTATTTGATCATTATGATTAGCAATCATATAAACGTTGATAGATCCGAATTAAAATAACGTAGAAATACCCCTAATATCACGCTATAAACATTAGCGTGATCTTTAATAAATTCAATAAGAATTTCTTGAAACATTCGTCCTTAATGACTTTCAGAACGCTTAATTTAAATACACTTAATAAACGACTTGGTTAATTTAAGTTCTATCAATTTACACTTAGGTAATGTATTGAAATAATTGTTCAATTAGAAACATATAAAATTTCCATCAGCATATCAAATGTAATATTCAGGTTCTTCTTTCATTAATAAACACTTATAAGTAACATTGGTACACATATATAACTTTATTAGATAAAAAAATCTTTGATATATGCATTTCTCGACTCAACAGATACAGTTTATCAGTTTTATTACAACTACAAGAAAATTTGAATCCAACACACATCAAAGAAAACAACACGTCCTATGATACTCCTTGACGTTATAAAATTAAGTTATGAAATGACATACAGTGTATTATTTATTCATTTTTTTGCTAAAACTTGCTAATCAAGGTGTGGCTAAATTTATTATAAAATCGAGAAACCCAAATAAGGATTAAGGATAAACGTTAAAGGATGGTTGAAATTGCAATTTAGTGTGGTGTAACTCGGAACTGACATTTGAAAAATATCAGCCTGATAAAATATATACAGTGGAACCCCTTTAAACCGGTCAACCCCGGGACCAGGTCATTTGACTGGTTTAGAGCAAATGCCAGTATAAAGGGGACTTTTTGGGGTTATATAGTAATGAAGTCGGGACCCGAACATTTGGCCGATTTAGAGGGGAAATCGGTTTATGCAGGAACCGGTTTAGAGGGTTTTCACTGAAAATTTAATATATACAAACACACAATATATATATCAAAGACCATTTATATATATATATTATGTAGTATTCAAGCCCATCTACCGAATAGTTCAATGGTCTTTGGTCAGGGTGTATTTTTATTGAGCCCCATGATAAGAATTATATTTCAGCATACATATAATAATTATGTCTATGTTCTGGTCAAACGAATCAAATTCCAGTAGGAGGACATTATAACGAACAAATCACTCTCGTAATAAAATAAAAAAAATATCCCAGTAACATTTTACAGCGCAAAATCTTGGCTTATAAACGTTTTAATACTCGTTTAAGCCATCAAATTTAAGTGGTTTAAATTCAAGAATGATAAACGTCTCATAACTTGATGTAGGTAATGGTAAATCATTCATTGTGGATGCTGGGTACTTAAATCTTACAATACGATAACAAAAATCATAAACCTTCTATATTGTATTCATATAAAATTACAATTTAAGAAAAGCCCTTGCGTTTATTATGATAATTATGACAAATATATGGAGATCGATTGTTTGAGATAAGTGCATCAGCCAAAATGCATGCCGTGACTCTTGAAGTACTTAAATCATTGAAATTGAAGAATCAGAAGGTAAAATTAAGTTGATTTATACGGACAGATTGAAATCGTAGACGAGGAAATTGAAGCATTTGCAGAAATTACGCTGACTGAATTGAACGTAAGAACAAATTTGCGTTTAACTAACCGTTAACCATTCACAGACGAAGAGAAAAGTGGACTTAGAAATTTTATCAAGTTTGACGAAAGTATTTAAATATCTGAATTAAACCATATTTAAAGCGATATATCATACGGCCGGTGCTAACAAAAAAAAAAAACAAAAAAAAAAACAAAACGCGATTTCCTCGCACGTGCATACATTCGAATTTCTGCCTTATTCGATCACTTATCAAAATTAAAAAAAAAATGAATTAAATTCACAAATATATGATTGATTTTATGATTGATCTGAAATTCATACCTGTGAACAAAGTCTGTGATATTAATCTGAATTTCATTTTGTCCGCTATCAACTTCATTAGACATTTTTTCCGTTTATTTTTTATTTTCAATTCCTTACGAAGCTATTGTTTATTATGACAGTTAATAACGCACAATTTTCAATTCCAGTTTTAGATTTGTCAACACTCAATGATTTTTAAGATCCGAGTTTTACAAAATTCTTTAATGTAGATATTGACCTCAATTTAGAAAAAAATGGTATAACTTCACGACTGGGTCTTATTCATATTTTGTTGGACATTTTTCCTGCAGGCATACAATAAACGAAGATTTGTCATTGATATCTACATGCCTCATTGACCACACCTACCCTGTATAAAGTCCTTGCTTATCAGCCCGGCGGCGATAACTGTTTGAAGCAAACCAGATGATAAAATGTCGGACATGATTAGATATACAGTATAGATAGTGGATGAAATATTCATGTTAGTCTGTATTTTTAAGCAAGTAGCTTTAATAAATTATGCACTTGTTTTATGAGTACCCGATTTAATGATGCATCTAAAAAATACACCTCAAAATTAACCATTGGATCGAATTAAGTCATACATAAGTTTCATGCTAGCGCAATAAGCTTTTGACTTATAAATTAACCGTATAATGACGTCGTCAAAAGCTAAAACATGTAAATTATTCAATGTTTATCACTAACGCCTGACAATTAACTAATCACTAACAAATATTTGACATACTTAATGATAGTAGAGAAAGAATCTCTCAAATTACGACCCCTGTGTCTGGAGAGGGGGTTGGGCTTTTCTGACCCTAAACCAGAAAACATGACCCTCGAACACAGGTCACCCCAAGAATGAGAGACATAGTGTGAGAGACACAGGTGACCTCGATTCAGAAGTTTCTTTCATCTATTATAAAAATCAGTGTTTGATCGAGTGACCTTCAATTACACGGTTGTCAATATTTAAAAGATAACATTATAATACAGCACAACCTTTCTAAAGCGGCCTTCTCTTGAGCAACAACCTCCCTTTAACAGCAGTAAGATTTTTCATAATAGAGCAACAACCTCTCCTCAACAACAGTACAATTTTGCTTTTCCCAAAGGGTGTTGTTTTGGAGAGGTTGCACTGTATATCAAATACCTAGTATTTATTCAGAATTTTGCCTGCATTGTTGTCATAATAGTGCATGTGTAGGCTAATATTTAGGGTGAATATCGCCAGATTTACATAAATATTCATCAAAATGATCTATGTATTGTCAGATTGAATAATATATAGCTAGTTTCATATTTAAACAAAGAACTAGCGTGTTTACACGCCAGCCATGCATACATGCATGTTTTAAGATATTTACTTATACATGATTGTATATAATATAATATGGTAATAGACTTCGTCATAACAATGCTTTAAGACAATGATCATGAAAATGAATTATGATAAACAATTTGTAATAATCCACTCTTTTGTGCTAACTAGATGGAATACAGACGAAATATTTAGACATTACTGACACCAGCTAAAACTAATCCTAAATATTTATTCCTTTATCAGCAATACGAAAAAAAGTAGATTTCTTACAGTCTGTCCAAAATATATGACTGCTAAACTTCTTTCTAATTTGAAAATCAGTCTATTGCCCACATCCTGTCTTTGTTGCTACGTCGACAATGACGTCATCATCACTTTGCTTCAGTCTTGTTTAGAGAAATGTGGACACGACTCATTCCAATTTTTCAAAAACTCAACAAAATGGTACTGACTCATTTCATGACGCCCTCAGACCCACATTGCAGTTACAATATATTCGAGAGAAGAGAAAATCGGACAATGTCTCAAACCTCTCTCTAGAACTAATTACATAATGTAGGCAAAATCTAGCTTATTGAAAGACTGACCCGAGATACAATACGAGGCTTTGATTTAACTGAAATATATGTGATACACAGCGATATATTCGCAGAAACCAGTAACAGAATGATTCGAACGTTTATTTTCTCTGTGTTTACTATTTTTATCGTCTCGGCATTATTGACTCGCTATACTCTGCCCCCAAAATTCATCAGTAATTCGCCTTAATTACCCCGAAACTACCCCAAAACCTGTTCAATTAGTAAAAATTACGACTGTACATAAACCTGTCGGATCTTATGACGCCAAATGTTCATCAAACCAAATGCTTCGAGGTTATAAATTGCTTACATTTTATTCTAGTGTACAATAACTTAATTAACAAAACAAATATACAGATCACCTATCTACGTAAAATTTACTGCCAGGTGTATAAACAAAGGAAGGTGCCTCGAAGAATCAGTCCCCGGGTATATATTACATCTAGGAAATATTTAGACTCGTTTAAATGTTAAAGATAACATTTGGGAGCGACTTGTGTTGGTTAGTTTATGCAGACCTGTGCCGTTCATCTTTTTTGTAACAACTTTTTTGAAGTGTCCGTTCGGAACGCAATCATCGAGCGTCCGCCACCACAAACTAGACGTCATGGAGTTGAACCCCAGAGAAATATTTGTACTCGTGCGTAATTATATGCAGCAACTTAATATATACAAAATGTGGCATCACTAGTATCTGCTTCCTGCAGTCATTATATTCATAAAGCAAAAATGAAAGCTGATGAGTGTTTTTTTTTCACTGGGTTTAATGCCGTTTTTCAACAATATTTCAGTTATATACGCCGGCCAGTTCACCTAACCAGTTTTCATAGACTGTGTACTAACCAGTTTTCCTGGACTGTATACTAACCAGCACTAACTAACCCTTCCTCAAGGAGCCGGCAATCGACATTTTAGTTAAACTTCATAGAATGTATGACCTGCCGCGACCGGGATTTAAACCGGATCTCGGGCTAAAAGTCCAGCACACTTACCACTGGACCAATGCTATGTGTCGATAGAGTAATTCTAACAAAACAAACCTGTTTCATGTGCAATAAAAAATTGTTAGACGGCTGAGAGGAAATGGATGACTTAGTTTTTAAAGACACAGAGTTTGAGGATGCTTTTGAGTATGTAGAATAAATTACTAGTATAACTGTAGCTGGAAATAAGTTCAAAATTGTCTTCCGGTCTGTGGTCGGTAGTTTAAAAGTTTGCTGTTTTAGACTTTGATACGGTTATAAACCAGTCATTTACTCAACTTTGCAAGGGGAAGCTTTTTGTGACTTTATTTCATTATTTAGCACCGTTTGGAAGGCTTGTCTGAAACAGCACGGTATAAGTGAAACGTTTGATCATCGTGATGGCATTATTAAAAAAATCGATCATTTTGTTTAAGTTTTATTTTTCGGATAACATGATTTACCCCGTGTGTTTATTTTAACTATCCATGTTCATATAGCGCGAATACTGGCAAATATATGTGTAGTAAAACCTCGTTATCTCGAAAAGTCATCGGAATAGACTAAGTGCTCGAGATAAACGTGGTGCTCGACAGAAAAAGGTATTTAGTTCTTGGTTGAAAATTATACATTACTAAGAACAAAAATTGACGGGACCATAAACGCTCCAAGAGATGCGTTTTTTTCCTTTGATAGTAACCCTAGATACCTCGATGTGTTTTAAGTCTCATCTTTCAAATTTTGTAAGAGTTATTGCCCTTGTTGAAAAATAGAAAAAAAACTTTTTCACATATTGCACGGTGACCTATATTTTTCTTTATTGAATTACATTGATACTGTGTTTTTGCATCGTTTTACCGTGTGTTTTCATTGAAATGCATCTTCTTTTGTCTTTGATCTTCGAAAAATTGGCTACTCCCATAGGCTTCAATGCAAATTAAAAGGGACAATAACTCAAAGGATTGTCATTGTTCTTAAAAATCTTAGGGTAAATCATTTTCTGTCATGGAAATTGTAAAAGTTCCCAAAATCTGTCCGCTCCTTTTTGAGATACTAATTTTGGTATTTCTTAATTATTTCTTCTCTCCTATTGTTGTACTTTATGTACAGTTATTACTATATATAGATGTTATACCGTCACTGATAAATGCTGCGTTAGAGCACTATCCTTATTTGGAACCAGTAAACGGTATTTACGTACATTAGAATCCGGAATTATGAACGGAAGTGTATTTTAGCCCTTCCCGACCTCTAATACAATTTATGAATGAGTTTAAGTCATACGGGGATCTATTTTGACGTAATTACGGAATATTACAAGATTAAGCGGCAAGTCTGTTCTGTATTGCCCTTCCTTGGAAGTTAGACCGCTGGAAATACTTGAATGAACAATAAATCAACATATTACTGATATCTGAAGAATTATTCTACGTGAAACCAATAACAACGGAATTAGAACCGAGAGTCACGTTGTGAACATTATTTTCCCTTAAGTACTCGAGGGAGTTTTTTGTATATTTTTTTTGTATTGATCCTCTGGGAAATATGATGATTGTTTCTCAAACCATTTCTTTCACATAACAAAATTATAAAGGTGTTTGATTTAAAATTGTCTGAATATAAGTATATACATTGAGCTGCTGTCACATCTATGGTAAAATAAGATCACCACTTTTCCTACGTACATATACTTGTACCTTCAAATGTATGAAAAAAAGTCACTGAGAGGAGAACAAAAACACGGCCTTTATGGAAGATGACCTTTATTCAGAGATTTATTTGGTTATTATATTCACCTCGTGATCATTATTCACCTGGTAAGCATTATTCACCTCGTGACCATTATTCGCCTCGTGATCATTATTCACCTCGTGATCATTATTCACCTGGTGACCATTTTTCACCTCGTGATCATTATTCACCTCGTGATCATTATTCACCTGGTGACCATTTTTCACCTGGTGATCATTATTCACCTCGTGATCATTATTCACCTGGTGACGATTATTCACCTGGTGACTATTATTCACCTGGTGACTATTATTATATGGTGTCTGTTATTCACATGGTGACTATTATTCACCTGGTGAGCATTATTCACCTGGTGACGATTATTCACCTGGTGACTATTATTCACCTGGTGACTATTATTATATGGTGTCTGTTATTCACATGGTGACTATTATTCACCTGGTGATCATTATTCACCGGGTGACGATTATTCACCTGGTGACTATTATTCACCTGGTGACTATTATTATATGGTGTCTGTTATTCACATGGCGACTATTATTCACCTGGTGACTATTATTATATGGTGTCTGTTATTCACATGGTGACTATTATTCACCTGGTGATCATTATTCACCTGGTGACGATTATTCACCTGGTGACTATTATTATATGGTGTCTGTTATTCACATGGTGACTATTATACACCTGGTGATCATTATTCACCTGGTGACAATTATTCACATTGTGACTATTATTATATGGTGTCTGTTATTAACGTGGTGACTTTATTCATGTGGTGTCTTTTATTAATGTGGAGTCTGTTATTCACGCGGTGTCTGTTATTCGCATATAGAATAATTGAAACAAAATAAATGTTCAAACCTATGATAAATATCGTCTCATTATAACAGGAAAAGTACACATAAGGAGGACAGGCATCTCGTAAAGTCTAATGACATTCGTCGTAGGAGTGCTATAGAAACCCATTCCACGGAGCACTCTGTCATTTTATTCCAATCTTCTTTTCCTGGTATATTACACCCATACATCACTGCGCCTGTTTTATGACAAGTAAAAGTTCCTTTTCCGTCAGAAGAACCAACAATTTATTTGATATTGTTCTAACTTAATTTATGGAAGATGTTTGTGGGATGAAACAAGTCTCTATTTGTATTCTGGCATAATTCTATCGCTCCTCCCCAGTTTCCTGTTGAAGCGAACGTTTTTTATATTCTACCAACAATTCTCTTCTTAAATATTTGACCTCCAAAAAATACTGAAAACCTTTATATTCAAATATGTTGTAAAGACCACCCGTGAATAGTGACTACCCGACTGTAAAGACCGGGCCCCGAGGTTATAAACTTGAGAACAGACTCCGTGCTCAAATCTCAATTCCGTTCTCAAAGTATAATGGTTGAAAAGATAGAGATAATTAATGTTTAAATACACATTCAGGTCAATCATGCTGTTAGAATAATGTATCAATATTATCATGATTGTCTGATCATAATTAACTGTAAACATTAAAAGACAAGATATGAGATTTGAGTTCGGAGACCAATCCGAAGTTTTATAACCTCGGGGGCAAGGGCTTCTTTTTATTGGTATATCTTAACTGAACAAGTATTTAAGCAGTATTTAAACATAAAATTTTCGCTAAGACGTTTACCTATAACCACAGCTGAAATAGATCCCCAAACAATCAATAGAATATAAAACTTTCATATAGCAAACAAGCGTTGGCAAGATTTTAAGTTTAAAATCTATTATCTTAGCAAAGACATGCCTTTGATACCGGCCGCCGTAGTTTTATTTTCAGTACAATCATTTACAGATAAATTTAATCTCAAAACGAAGACCACCTCTGATGAAAAACACATTTTTATGCATACAGAAGGAGGTATTGAACTGTATTGTGAATCCGTTTTGTAATGTTTTATTCGGTTAATATTTCAAAGCCGATTATCGGCCATTTTTTTGCACTTTAAGCGTTTCCGTAAAGTTACCCGAATGATTTATACAAACGGTCAAACCTGCTAATTTAAGGTAAACAAACAAAAGATAAGGTTCCTCCAATCAAGCTGCAAGGATAAGTTTTTAAAAAATCACGATAGAAAAAATATGTTATAGTAAAACCTCGATAATGAATTATACGGAAGTAATATTAAGCCTGTCCGAAGTGTTCGTTATGACAAAGTGGTTGAAATATTGAGGTGGTCGCTATTTGAGGTATTACTGCGCATGAAATTGTAAATTTATGAAAATTGCATACTTTTTCACACCTTACGAATTTTCAAGTCAGTGCTTACTTATTCAATATAATTGATTGATGAGTACTTGTAGTTCTTAGTGAGAAATTGTGACACACATCTCATCCTTCTATGAACAAACTTGTTCAACAGCGCTCCGTGTTTTATCATCCGTATATTCCGTACACAAGGTCCAAAACTAGAATATGTCCGCGTGAGAAACGAATGTGTCGTGGCCAATTATTAGTTATAGTGACCGGGACAAATTACGTGGTCTCTCTAGTGCTATCAGACTCGAGTAAATACATCTTCAACCTCATGTTAGTGCTAGAAAATTATCTATTGCTCGTAGATGAAAACATGGATATCTGGTACGATAATACATTTTTTTGTGTCTGTCTTATTACCGTAGCTTGCGGAGTTTGGTTAGAAAGGAATTACAGTGCAACCTCTCCAAAGCAACACCTTTTGGGAGAAACAAAATTGTGTTGTTGATGAGAGGTTGTTGCTCAAGAAAGGTGAAATTAATAGTTGAATCGTACAATGGGGAAAATCATGTTTTTTGTTAAAAGGAGGTTGTTACTCAGTAGAGGGCCGCTCTAGAGAGGTTACACTGTATAATCCGTGCTCTGAATTAAACAAGATTTAGGCCGACAAGGAAATTGACCGAATTTTGGGATTTTTGTATGCGGGTCATACTAATGACAATTATATTTCTTGACAGAAGATTTATATGATCCTCATGAATCAGCAAAAAATAAATAACAGTCAAACCTGTGTTTGCGGCCACCTCTGAATAAAGACAACCCTGTGAATAAAGTCCATTCTTTGAAAAACCGTTACTCATTATTTAGAACAAACTGACCTCCGACTAAAGGCCATCTGTCAATAAAGGCCACAATTTGTCTTTCCTAAGTGTGGCCTTTGTTCACAGGTTTGACTGTAATACTATAATTAATTAAGGGTCGATGTTTTAACCAACGAAAACCATTTACCATCTGCTTGGTGTCATCACGTAGTCATCCCCAACTGAGACACAGTACATTGTTGTAATTTTGTCATTTGTCCATATAAATAATTATTTAACTGCAAACCAAGGTGTCAAATGAAAGTAAAAATTTCTATCGTATGTAAATAAAATACTTCATTTTAATTACTACATTGTGTTTGATTTAAGATTCATGTGATATAGATGATGTACTTTGTACAAATCTTGATAAATTAACCGCGCTGTTTTCTTTTATTTTACGCCGAAAAGAAAACGCTTCAGTTATATGTAAATGAAAAAAATATGAAGATTTAAAGATATCAAAGAATTGCGATTTTTGCTCTAAAAAAACCCTCAAACGACTGGTAAGACACGAACTTTGTATAGGGTTATGCAATCTACGCAAAATTCAGTTATAAAAGTGTAGACAAATGCATTACTTCATGAAACAAGTAGGGAAATGATTGATTATCAGAATGCATGCGCAGTTGCACCAACCATTTGTTGAAATAATCCGGAAAAGAAAATGCGAACTTCTACAATATGGAATGGAACAGTCTGCAGGAGTCACTACGGTATAAATACACGGCAATTCTTGGCTTCCGCCAAAATTCTGAAATGAAATTACTATGAACTCCTGTACTTCGGCATGAGTATAAAACTTGGATAGCAATATAGCGAATTCTATCATAGCCTAATAGAAGAATTGACTATTGGAAGTTTGTATTCTGCTGTGGAATAAACCGAAGCCACAAATATTTGGAAGTAATTTGGACGTTATCAGAACATAACAGCGGGATCAACAAATAAGAAAAAAAGAATTATTTTACTTGTGAACTGTATATAAAGAATTTAATTATTTTTAGTACGTGTTGATAAATATAGCATCTTGTTAATTAGTTATTTGAACCTCGGATTGAGAAATTAAGTTACTTTTTTGGCTAACCCGACAAGAGACGTTTTAATACCAATGTTGTTAGTATGTACTTACAGAAATGAAAACTTACACGCAGATTTATGACTTTATGTAACGCAGGTTTAACGGACAGTACGCGATAAAGAGAGAGAGAATGAAGTAGTTTATAGCGGATTTCAATAATGTAACAGTGCAACTTATAAAAAAAAGTTTTGGTGATATATTTGAAAGACAAGAATAACGCATCCTAATTATTTCTTTATATGTCCGCGAAATAACGTTTTCTTTTGTGTTACCGTTATTGCATGGAATATTACAGAAAAATCCTTTTTTTGTAATATATTATCGGAAATATATATTGTGAGAAATGCAGCGTTTGTTACCGTAATTATAAACAGTTGTGTTTCAATTATAAACATCTGACGTAATCGAGATATACAATAGTGCCGTGCTCAGATGAATTTAATTGATAATAATTTATTTTGAATTTACATTTGCATCTATAAGCACGCAATAACCTTAACTATACATTTATTCAATTAAATGTAGTAATTTAATAATTTACTCTGTTTTATAGATTTGTTGAGTTTTTAGAGTTATAATAATAATAAATAATTTATTCAAGTGACATGTGTGTGTATAAGGCTTAATATAAATTTCGCGCTAAAGTTAATTCGGTTGAATTTTAAATCTGTGAAAGATGTTAACAATTAAATGATTGATAAATCTTTATATTTAATAGTTGAAATAAAACTGCTTAATAACTTGATTGTTGATTGAAATAACCCGTTTTATTAATGCCAATACACAAGCGATTTTTATTACGATTGTATACACTGAATAACGTCAATTTGACGTAAATGAATCAATACAGTGTTTTTTTTGTAAAATCTGCCGCTATTCGAAATTTTGGCAACGCTCTAAAAAGATGAATTCTACAAACACTTCAGCTGTCACTGGTGTCTTTGGAAATTTTAATAACACGGGCAATACGACTTCATATACTTTAAACGAAACCAGTAGTGACCCGTACGGAATGGAATTTAACAATACCGTTGACTTTTCAAACGTTTCCATAGCGACGATGTCTGACCCTGTTTCTAAGTGGACATTAGTTATGTTGTCAATTTTGTTTTGCGTAATCTGTACAATTGGGTTGCTAGGCAACAGTTTGGTGATTATTGTGATTTTGTTTGACAGAAAAATGCGACAATCAGTAACAAATATATTCATCATGAACCTGGCCACAGCAGACTTCATCATCATGTTTATAGGCGTTCCTGAGATTGTTCAATTTATGATGGATAAGGGCTGGCTTTTGGGGCTGGCCCTTTGCAAGATAAACCGCTTCACACTAGTTGTGTGTCTTTACGTGTCCATATTATCATTGGTGTTCGTCTGCGTTGAAAGGTAAGGCATTTTTTTACATTTGAATATATGTCTATATAACTTTGATCAATAAAATTTCCAAACCCTTTGTAAAACGAACAGTTTAATCCAATTGCGCTGCGACAACACTACGTTTGACAATGTGGCATTTTGTATTGATTGTTTTGAGTACCAATAATAATATAAATTAACAATCCCGCGTGAACATGCATTTATTTTTATCATTTTTTTTACCATTGAAAGTAACGAAAGGGGTAAACTCTAGTCCGGACGTAGCATCTATATTCGGACAAATTTATGGGCCCGGAGTTTTTTTTTTCAATGAAAATTGAAAATGGACCTTGTATATTTCATTCTAAATTAATGCCTTTCTAATTTGGAAGCCCTTCTAGTCCGGACAAATACAGTAAAACCTGTGAACAAAGGCCACCCTTGGGAAAGACGAAATATGACCATTATTGAAGGATAGCCTTTATTCGGAGGTCAGTTTGTTCTAAATAATCAAAGATTTTTTTTTCAAAGAATGGCCTTTATTCACAGAGTAGTCTTTATTCTTATTCGGAGGTGGCTGCAAACACTGGTTTGACTGTACACCTGCAGAAATGTTATGTTACAGGAATACTGCTTAACCATATTCGTATTACCAAGTACACTGTTGTATGCGAGTGTTATTTTCATTATTCTAAATCATCATGTAATATGAACTTAGAGTGGAATATATCAATTGTTTAAACTATCCTTGTTTTGTAAGAAATTCCAATTTAATCAAACAATTAATGATCTTAAACGCAATCTAAACCCATTTAAATTTGTACCTAACAATTTGTTTAATGAAGCGCCGTTTATAGCCTCACTGTGCGTAGTTTAAGACAACAATAATTGGATAATTAGAATATACCACGATAATTTTGCATAACAGTCCTTTAAATAAATTTCTTAACTTTTATACACAGTTAACTCTGAAATGGGTTTAATGAATGTGGTCAATTATCTTATACATGTACTTATATTTTGATGTAAATTTTCTGGTTGGCAAGTTCTCATTTTGAACAAGTGTTTATTATTTACTGAACCATTTTTTATCTTATTTTCAATGTAAGGAATAGTGTGCCAAAATATGATATACAGCACAACCTCTCCACACCGACCCTCTCTTCAGCAACAACCTCCCTCCAACAACAGCATGATTTTCCCCCACTGTACGCTTTAACTATGTGTTCTATTAATTTATGATTATAAATTGCTGCAAATTATACTAGTTGGCGAATATTTGAACCGATGTTTAACATTCACTGAACCTTATTTTTATCTTATTTTCAATGTTATGAATGGTGTGCCAAAATGTGATATATTATGTTAGTGTTGCGTAATATGAGTTCAAATAATTTCATTACAAATATTCAGATACAGTGCAACCTCTGCAAAGCTAAACCCTTTTGGAGGAGCCAAATTATGTTGTTGTTGTTCTTCTTCTTGAGAGGTTAAATTTACAGTCAAATCGTACAGTGGGAAAATCATACTGTTGTTGAAGGGAGGTTGTTGCTGAAGAGAGGGCCGCTGTGGAGAGATTGCGCTGTATCTTTAGTCATATCGTAAAATTTTGCATGAGATCAAATGATTCAAACACAGAATAATCTGGATTATATACCAAAGTTAGAACAAAAAAGTTTTAATATTGAGATGTTCTCAAGTTGAAATTTAAAGGAAATTTTTAAATAAAAGCACAAATAAATGGCCGTTTTAATGAGGGTGTCTTAATATCGTGGCGGTCGCTGTATGCTATGCGCGGTGTTGTTATAATTGTGGGTTGAATTACACGAATTAATGAATAAAAATCTCATGTTAACTGATCAGCATTTGTCTCAATGATTCGTTCTGTGAATAATGACGAACTAATAGCTCCTTAGCCGACTGTCGATAATTAAACCCACAGGGGGTTTAGGAGAAGTTGAACTTAATATCCGGAATTCTAACCGGGGGTTTGTGGTCATAAGAGATCAATTAAAGTTTTCTATCTGTTTTCTTGAAATTGAAAAGGTAAAAAATTAATGGTGTTGTAATGTCTTCTTCAACTCCTGGTGTGACTGACATTGTTGTCCTTTTTTTGTTACCGTTGTTGCTGCTGTTGAATTGCTGATGTTGTTGCTGCTGTCTTCGGAGGTGTTCGTTATATGGTTGATCTTATTGCTGTTGTTATTGTTGTTGTTGTTGTTAATGTTATTATTAATGTTGTAATTGTTGTTGCTGCTGGAATTCTAGATGATTTATTCATTATATGCATAAATGTTTTTTCTTCTAACAGGCAGTATGCCTTTATTTCCGCATTAGGGTAAAAAGCGTGTTAAATTATTTAACTAGAAATTACATGCCAATTTCAGTACATGCTCGTACAATACAAAAGCAGATTCAATAGCCAATGTGTCCGTTTATATTATTTGCTCTCTTTTAATTACTTTTGGCGTCAGCTTTTTTCAGTTATCTTAATGATTTTCTTCATTGATTTCCGGTCAAGTCAAGAACAGTCTTATACCTTTGATCGTATTTGTTCTTCTACTATGCATCACTCTGTATTTAACAGAAAGATTGAACCATAATTGAAATGTTTTTTATCCACATTCATTGCAATAGAGCACATTATTGGGAGGTACGATGACAAAGATATTATCATTTTTTTGTTAACGCATTTTATCTTATTATATTAAGTTAGCTTATTATATTAAGTTATTTTAAGTTATTATTGTAATTGTAATTGAATTTGTGACATTCCAATATTATGCATTAAAGAGACCCTGATATTGAGCTCAACTTCTTGACCATAGAAAAAATACGTGACCATAGAAAACACGTGACCATAGAAAACACGTGACCATAGAAAACGGTCCTGATTTTAGGAGCAACTTTAGAAGCTACAGTCAACCTGTGAACAAAGGCCATCCTTGGGAAAGACGAAATGTGGCCTTTAGTGACAAGTGGCCTTTATTTGGAGGTCAATTTTGTTCTAAATAGTCAGTGATGATTTTCAAAGAATGGTCTTCATTCCAAAGGTGGCTTTTATTCGGAGGTGGCCGCAATTCAGGTTAAACTGTATACAGAAAACCAAACCAGGAACGAATGTACATGGTCTGGCAATTTTGAAGTCTAAATAATTAAGTGGTCGCCAAGTTTAACCTTACATTGAAAGTAACATACTTATACATCTATTTAACTATATTATGCAAATATATATTCATTATTTTAGACGAAAGACGATTATTTTACATAACTATCTTGTTTCTGTTCTCGATGATAAACATTTTATTAGAGAACATGGCAAGGTTTCTAACATTTTATCTGATTTCTCTATAAACCTAATATAAAATAGGTGTATCCAATGTAATTCACTGATATATACAATTGTTGTAGACAGAATACTCTTTCAAAATGCCTGTATCTTCTGAAAGTTTAGCTTTTAATATATCGTTCGGGGAAAAAGCAAGGGTCATGTTATTTCTGTGTTCGCGGCGACCCAAACCGTTCGAGCATGCTGTGTAATTATGTATGATATCATGTATAAAAGACGCCGAGTTTTTTTTTCAAACCAATCTAACTGAATTATTTTACATACAGTCAAATCTGTGTTTTCGGCCATCTCTGAATAAAGACCATTCTTTGAAAATCATCACTGACTATTTAGAACAAAATTGACCTCCAAATAAAGGCCACTTGTCACTAAAGGCCACATTTCGTCTTTCCCAAGGGCGGCCTTTGTTCATAGACTTGACTGTATTTCTTTGACTCCGTACAGACTCGTGCCAACTCTCAGTCTTTAACCTTTAACCTGTGGCAAGATGCGCTCAAATGACTCGAGCTAAACATTAGTAAAGGTTCATTGATTATCTAACATATGCCCGGAAAAAAACTGAAATGGCGAATAGAAAGAAAAACAGGCATAAGATTGACCGTACCATGATCATTGTAGATATCTATTACCCATACTTCAATTTGACGTTATTTATTATTATTGTAATCTATCATACAAAGAAATCGTATGGTGATCGTAGATATTACATTTCGTATGTATACAATACGTATAATGATTATTGATTATTGTATAAAATGAAAACTGTTGGGAGCTACAACCGTGGTCCATTGGTTAGTGCGCAGGACTTGTAACCCGGTGATACGGGTTCAAATCCCGGCCGTGACAGGTCATACCCTTCTATGAAAATATTCAAAAAATGTCAATTTTCCTCCACATATGCAGAAGTTGCCAGCTCTTTGTTTAAGGATATGTTAGTACTGGTTAGAATACAGTGCAGGAATACTGGTAAGGTGAACCGGTTGCCCCATATAACTGAAAATTGTTGAAAAATGGCGTTAAACCATGTGACAAAAATGCTGGATTAAACCGAAGAAATCATGATAGTGATAATTCTCGATCATACAACAACTTCGTTTATTAACTTGATTGATACACGAATTTCTTATATTGTTCATACATAGTTTCTATGTAAGTATTCACTCTTTCTTCTTTGTTATAACGATAAGCACGGTTTTCAAAATGGAAAATCGTATCTGAAATACGTAATGAGATAAATATCCAAATATTTGATCTTAAAACTTCTTTTCACGATAAATAAACAATACTATTAACGACTTTAATTTGCCAGCTTTTAATTTCGCATATTTTGAGCTTCAGTTTTAGTAATTCTCTTTCTTGTAACATGAAACAGAATCGCTTTCCCTTTTTTATAACAAAGTACGGTATTGACACCTCTCCAGAGCGGGACCTTGTTGAGCAACAACCTCCCTTCAACAATAACCTGATTTTTCCCACTGTACGATTTAACTATCAATCTAACCTATCAACAACATAATTTTGCGTAAGGGTGTTGCCTTGGAGAGGTTGCACTTTTAAAGGCGAGTATTTTACTAATATTCAAAATTTTGCTCATAAATGATGCAGTATTTTAGGATACCACAACTCTGATCCAGTTTAAATACATCGTTTGATCATACGTTTCACAATGTATTTACCAGCCGGACGGTTGCTTTGAGATATTTAACGGTGACTGCCTTATATTTTGGCATATTTTCTAAACACACTAACTCTCTTTCAAATATGGCTTGGATCGTAATGATTATCAAACGAAACAATTCTATCGAGAGTAATAAGAGAATATCCCGAGGTACTCCCAGACTCCAAGAAACAGATGGATATTAAAGACGATTTGTCTACCTGTGAAGACAAAACGGAGAAACAGGGACATGACAGTGCTTAACTGTATATAAATATATCAAACTTTTAGTGTTCTCCAAGGCTAAACTATAGCTGTACATCATAATACGATAGCTTTGCCTGACACCGTTTATTCGTGTTTATTGCTAATGTCTACAATGAGTCACTCGGGACAAGAATAATTAGAATGAAAATCGAGTGAAGAGACGATCCTACTGAGGTTATATCCTGATGGACCGGGATTTACATGTCTGTCAAAGGACTAACCTCTCAAAGTATTTATTTGTATTTATGATAATAGGAAGCTTTGGGAAGTATTAGAAGGATATATGCTGTCTGTCAATATGACAATCCATTAACAAACAATCATGGCTCATTGATTGAAATTAATACGCTTATATTTCTCGGGGAAGTAGTTGCATTCATTATACAATCATTGCTGATGTTCCCATTCAGCTAGTGAGGCCCGGACTATTCATGTTTCTCTCACGCTGCGTTGCTAGAGAGTCCCTGATTATTAATGTTCCTTTTTCTTGCTGCACTTTTAGAGAGACCCTGATTGTTAATGTTTCTTTCATGCTGCGCTATTAGTGAGGCTCTGATTGATAATGCTCCTTTTATGCTTCGCTGTTAATGAGGCCCGGATCGTTAATGTTCCTTTTATGTTGCGCTGTTAATGAGGCCCGGATCGTTAATGTTCCTTTTATGCCGCGCAGCTAGTAAGACCCTCATTATTAATGCACCTCTTATGCCATGTTGCGCCACTAGTGAGGCCCTAATTGGTAATATTCTTCTTATGCGCTGTTAGTGAGACCCTCATTGGTAATGTTCCTCTAATAAGACCCTGCTTGTTTCTCGTTCTCCTGCTTCTACTATTACAAAAATAATAAAATGCATTAATCTAGAGAGGATTTTGTGACTTTATTGCCAAGTTCTATTCTTTTTATTTCTTAGCCCAAAACTCTGAAGCTTTTTATTAACATAGCGGAAATATAATGTACAATAAAAGACTTAAAACAGCAAAAAATCAAAACGCAATTTAAGCCAGCGTGTCGCAATCAAAAAGTCACGGTAACTATATCCAGATCTTAACATCACTTAAGTACGTGTGTAGTATTTGTGTAAGTAAAATTTATTAAGTCGTATTTATGTGGATCTACATCAAATACTTCTTCTGAATGTTATTTGATATAAAACTATGCAATTATTTTGAGACGGAAAAACCACTCGCAGATCGTTACATATCACCACATGATATCACTTCGAATGCATTTATTAATTAAGATATATACCACTATCTTTCTGTTGTTGTTTTGCGGTGGAAAAGTTTGGTTTCTCAGTTCAAAGATTTATCAATATGAAAATAAAGTATAAAAAAACCAAAAACAGGTCCTCCACGATGCTGTTTCAAAATGATTTTAAGATTGGTGGGCGTGGCGTATCTGTGAAGGCGACAAATCAGTCCAAGTTTAATGAATATGTATGAATGCCCCAGATGGAAAACAGCAACTTGTCCTAAATTACGACCGAGCAACTGAGGAAAAATACTGTAATCGACTTGAAATGTTGTGTAACTTAGCAATAATTTTTTATTTCAATTAAGGTGTCTTGTATTGAAATGCATGACACAAAACAACCACTAGTGGAACAAATTAGAAATAATAACAGTGGTAGAGAGAAAAAAATGTTTCAAGGAGCGAAGATCCTTGGAAAACTCTTTAAAGGCGAGAGATGCATGTATTGTTTTCCTTGCGATCTGATTCGCAAAAAGCACATTCTGGTAGGGCAATGACATAACAGATATCATATTGCGAGTGTAAATCGCACCGCCGGAAACTGAAGTGTGTCGGATTTCATAACACACCGATTCCAGATTGGAATCTACTAAGTTACAGAATTGCCATTTACTGAACATAATTCGCGCGGAACGTATTTAGACTGAATGTCCATCATTAATACAAAACGCCTTCAAGTAGCTATAACAAAACCAACAAGCAAGCAAACAAACAAACAAACAAACAAACACAAAAAAAAACGCAAATAAACAGTATACTGTATACACTGGTGTTTGTCTGATAGTGTAAGATTAATCAAACACTCACGAAACACTGAAAGAACCGATCTCAAATGCATCAAACAAATGTAAAGACGATACTGACCTCATAAATTCAACTATAAAATAGTTGTAAAGAAACGGTAAATGACTTAAACATAAAATGTCAATATTTAACAGATAAAGTGACATTGACCTTTGGCATGAAATCAAACTTAAAGCAATAAATTTAACTCCAAAGGTCTCGTTTAGGGCCGCAAACTCATTGAAGCTTTCTTGAATTCACACGAATTACGAAGAACAAACAAACATTTTCAAATTCAGTTATTTAGACCTTCGTATCCTCAGGTGGAATTCGTACACATTGATGATTTTACCTGAGAAACATGAATTACAATTCTGCCGCTGGTACTTACTACAATAGTCGTAAACAATATCTTATTACCCCCATGAACACCGGCGTTGTTTTCAGTGCTTATGGTTAGAAATGACTACCGTTGGTAGGTTTGTTTTATTTTTGTGTGACTTATTGTCACTGGGGTTTATCGCCGCTTTTCAACAGTTGCAGTTATGTACGGCGGCCGATTCACCTAACTTATTTTCCTGGACTATATGCCAACCAGTACTAGTTTACTCTTCAACAAGGAGCCGGTAACTTTTCCACATATGGAGGAAAATCGACATTTTTGTCATTTTTTTCATAGAAATGTATGAGCTGCCGCGACCGGGGTTTGAACCCGGATCGATAGGTTACTAGTCCAGTGCACTAACCACTGGACTATGGTCGCGGCCCGGAATGACTGCTACTATCTAATAGAAACAATTGAAAAAAAAAATAAAAAAAAATAGCAACCAACAATTACCACATTAACTCGGAAGTACGACAGTACTTATTCAATGTTTGCCTTTCTTTTTTAGTGAACTGAGGATATTGTACCATTCTGTATACCGGAAGATACCTTAACTTACGTCTTAATGACAATACAGTGGAAACCCCCTATACCAATTCCTCTATAAACCGTTTCCTCTCTAAATCGGCCAAATATTACGATCCCAACTTCATTACTATAAAATGAAAAAAATCCCCTCTAAACTGGTATCCCATCTAAACCGACCAAATGATCTGGTCGCGGGCCCGGCCGGTTTAGAGGGGTTCCACTGTATTCAAATTGTATTTACCATGATCGTCATCATTGTTTATCAATTATATCTACCATCCCTTTTTTCTGACTTCTGGCCTTCATTATTGACTTGTACACACAGAGATTTATCATTTCATGTTAGTCAATTATCAAACGTACGTAAATGAATAATAAGAACCATTGAGTCAATTATACTAGTTATAGATATTCAGAAATCTTGGCATGTTGTGGAAAATGTCAGGCACAGATTTCCTAACGCACGCGAATATCACAAAAATAAGAACATTGGAAAATATACTGCGTCTCTATGAATGAAAGTTAAGCTATTTTCAGTTCTTAAGCGTCGTTCATGTATTTTCATCAACATTGTACTATGTACCGTGTCAGGCCACTTTCCAACACAAGCACAATACTCGTAAAACTTGATTTACTCTTTCAATGTTTTTTCTATAAACGCAAGTACGTTTTGATTCAGTTACCGATGTTGCGTTTTTATGAAAATGCATCATTTATACATCGAAGAGAAACTTAAACGACTGATGAAATTACACATGTATACAAATGGTGTATGCTAACAGATAAATCAAAGTGCTGATAGTACTGAAGCTTGCTGCATTACAAAACTAACACAAACTGATTCATTACAGTAGTGCTCGCTTTATTAAACTACAAAACTACATGTTTATTGGTTTGGGTACTGTTTGTTCCTGAAACAGTATTCTGGGATACGTGAGCTTAATATGCAGTAATTCTGCATACATTTCAAAACAGTTCATCAGCTGTTGTTCACACTACGATACCGAAAATTATTACAGTCAAACCTGTGAACAAAGGCCATCCTTGGGAAAGACAAAATGTAGCCTTTATTGACATATGACCTTTATTCGGAGGTCAGTTTATTCTTAATAATCAGTAATGTTTTTTCAAAGAATGGCCTATATTCACAGGGTTATCTTTATTCGGAGGTGGCCACAAACATAGTTATGACTGTACTTGTATTTACGTACTAATATATGTTGGAATATGCTTCAAATATTGGTGTTCGATTATAACATTTGAATGTAACATAGGCCTAGTCTTGTTTTGTGCTATGTAAAGATTAACAGAAAATAATAAAGATTTTTTCACCGTGGTTTTTCATAAAAAATAAATTCTGATTGACGCTGCCTAATTCTTCCATCAGTGTATTAAGAATTATGACAGGAAAGTGGGCCTCGTAATGAGGCAAACAAGTTCTAAGTGTTTATGAATGACAAGATAAAAGACTTTTCATAAGATAATAATTTTACGAAGACAGTTCTAGAACGATATGTCAGAATTTTGTATCCAAGACGCTTTACTGTATAGATTGCATTGCTTTGTGGGACATTTGTATACTCTATTCAGTGCAACGCAAAACAATTGCTAAAATTGTATTAAATAGAAAGCAATCATGGATTTCCTTTATAGGGCACATAACTCCATATATAGCACATGCTAATTAAGTGCAAGGACAATGTCGGCTTATTTTCTCAACATTAAATGAAATGTCTCCGTACACAGCTTTTCTTTGTGTTCAAGCAAAGGTCGTCGTCTAGTTATTTCAACAAACCCGTATGTCATTTTTCCCATTTTGGGAAAATCGCATTTGAAGTTTTGAATTGCAATAATTTAAGCGAGATACGGGTTTGTGGAATTGGGATTCAACCTATTTAGGATAGATCTACAAGCAGGTAAGTATAATCTTTGTAAAGAGCTCATAGAGACGAAAACAATCGATACAAACATCTCAATATTGCCAAAAACTGAGTTACGGGATTTTGTAGAAATAAGCTAACGAAGTATATATGATAGGAGCCCGGCCACATACCCCGCCACAACCTTACGTTTACCCATGCTTGGTCTGTATTGGATAGGTTCTTTTTGTGATTGTGTCTTCTATGCTGCTTTGTGCGTCACTTTTTATCATGGACTGGTAACCTTTTTTTCCCTTTGTAAGACTACTACCGTGTCATAACTCAAAAAGAACCCGACTGCAGATGTACTCATTATATCCTTATAAGGATGTCGAGCTTTATAATAGTGATCTACCTTTTAGTTCTTGTCTTATTTCATTCACGCAATGTTTAGGTTTGAGTTATTATGATTATTTTTTTATTTTACTTTATTGGGAGCCCGGTTGTCTGTGTGTTAATGCGGTACGTAGCGTTTGTGATGTTTCTTCAGCATCTTGTCATAATGATAAACAATTGAATAAGTTCTAAAATGAGATCTATAACTCCTAGATACTAAATTACAGACTAAGGATCTCCATTTTAACGGAATACATGTACAGTGCAACCTCTCCAAAGCAACACCCCTTGGGAGACGCAAAATTATGCCGTTGTTGAGAGGTTGTCGCTCTAGAGAGGTAAAATAAATAGTCAAAGCGTACAGTGGGGTAAAGCATGCTGTTTTTGAAGGGAGGTTGTCGCTCAAGAGAGCGCCGCTCTGGAGAGGTAGCACTGTATATTTTTTAAGCATAATCTTACACAAGTATTATTATTTACAATAGGAATGTCTTTGTTTCTTTCGAGAAATTGAGGGTTGTCATACGCAACAATTGCGCTTATCAGACTTTCTGCCCAGCAGATCATCGATCGACGTTAGGTTCTGACCAATTGACGAAGTTCTAATCGGCAATGATCGGAAGTTGTCGACCGTTTTCCGAACTCTACCGATAGTTGAATAGGAATTTATGACCCCAGGCTATTCTTATCAGGGTGATATATGGGGTTTGACTTATTAGGACGAATCATATGTAATATATAATAACTGCGTGATAGAACCTCTTCAGGTAGATTTCTTGGGTTTTTCATGTAGTTGTCAACTTGTAAGATCCAATACTTAATCGGCACGTGTAGTTTAATGGGAATACGCTGTTTCCATAGTAACCTTTCAAAAAAAGTAAGCACACCTTTGTCCAAAACTGTCGGTCTGAAGTGCATCCATTTTTCCTCTATTAACATCGATTAAAACTTTAATTATAATTTCATTGGAAAATTCTCGACACTTAATGCATTCAATCAACTCTTAAAACGTCGAGTCTTTATCTAAACTCTTTTTACAATACCCCGATTTAGAAAAGCAATTACGGTGCATATTATCACAAAATGGTTTAAATCCAATAAAACATTGGCGTGCTAGAAACTAACAAGCATTCACCTGTCGTTGTTATAGAATCAGGAGTTTATGTGTTCAAAACGTGTTTGTACAATCTTCTCTCGCGCAAATCAGCAAACATTGAAATTGATGACAACAAAGTATTTAAAAATGACATAACATAAGATGACGTATGATTAAATATTTCTGTATTGATGGATGCATTTGATGACATTAAGGATACCTCCAAAGCTAACAAATATCGCTTCAAAAATGAGCCAATTACTTTAAATAGGTATTTTAAACTGGAGTTAATTGTATTACAAATGAGTATTTATAGAATACCATGTTTACTTTCTGTTTAAATTACATCTGGCGTATCTGATAAGATGCATTTGACGGCATTGAAGAAACATCTGCTGAAATTAAATATTGCTTCTACTAAAATTAATCTGACTACGCTTAAAAGTATTGCGCATTTATTTGGTAACGTGCAAACTAATTTTAATGTTTTATACTTGCGTTCACCTAATTATGGATCAAGGTACAATTTATTCCTAGAATATAAAACATTTTTAACAGCAACGGAGTGGATATTAACTGGTCTAGCGAACTAACAAATTGTATATTGCTTTAAAATGAATAATTCACTCTTGATTACACATTTATGTTATATTTTGAGCTGTTTATTTGTTTTCGATCAAATTAATATGTATTTTATACATATATACATACATATATACATTCATACATAACAGAGATACAGGATGTCTTTATACAGAAAACTAGGATTCCAAGAAAAGTGCAGTAGATTTGCAATTTTCTGATATTGATTTGTATTTGTAGATATTCGTATTGTCTGGTATTTTGTGGGACAAAATGCAGTCTCCAAAAGTTCTTGAATCGTAAAGATTTTGAAACCCAAAGGTCATTTGTGAATTTGTGATCTGAGACGATAGGTCTCCGTTGAAACAAGTCATGTCATCTTGTTACCTAAACAAATGATGTTTGACCTCAGTGTCTTCAAATGTTTAAGCAGATCTATCAAAATTCATGAACGTCTGATATTATGCGTCTAATATATAAAATATGTGTTTACAGGGCAACCTCTCCAGAGCGGCACTCTTTTGAGCAACAACCACCCTACAACAACAGCGTTATATTTCCCACTGTACGATTTAAACTATTAATTTTACCTCTATAGAGCAACAGCCTCTCTAAAACACAAGTTTGCTTCTCAAAAAAGGTGTTGCCGTATATTTAGTATTCGAATATATATTATGGGGGAAACGCTTATTAAAAATAGTGTCGCTAAAAAGACGACTTTTAGCATAGAAGTAGAATGACTTGCGAATTCTTAGAAAAGAAATATTTTTATAATCTGATATATATCTATCGGGCTTGGGAATTTGAAAATGTCCATCAGGAAATTATCTTATCAGTTTATCATACCATTGTTTATCATTCAATTATCGCTTACTAATAACAATCTATAACCGTTCGTTTCTTAAGCGAGATTCAAGATTCTTCAGTAAGCCGTATTGGAAAATAAACCATAAGACAAAGAAAGCATATTTGTGAAGGTTGATGAAGGATGAAATACGATTATGAAAAGTAAAAAGTATGTTAGTGAAAACGAATGTAATATTGCGTTTTCATCATCTTATCTTCGTCTTATGTCATCATGCATTCGATATTTCTTCATCGATGATAAATTAATATACAGTGCAACCTCTCCAAAGCAACAACCTTGGAAAGAAGCAAAATTATGTTGTTGTTGAGAAGTTGTCGCTCTACAGAGGTTAAATTAATAAGAGGTTAAAACGTACAGTGGGAAAATCATGCTGTTGTTGAAGGGGGGTGGTTGCTCAGGAGAGGGTCACTCTGAAGAGGTTGCACTGGATTGGATTTTTCAAGCGCAATTCGTAGGAATGTATTTATTAGTCACGCGATCGTCTCCAAGACATTTTTTCATAATTGTTGAAAGCGTCGATATGATATTGCGTTATCACAAAAGCGCCTAGATTTGCTTCATTAATTCAATCAATGGTATGGATTGTACTATAAAATAAATATCCACTGTCGAACCACTCTAATCCGAACCTTTCCAATCCCGAATTCTCTCTGAACCGAACACGTCAGTTGGTCCTGATTTCTTATTTATTATATATTTGATGCTAATAAAACGTAGTAATCCGGAACATTTGTTTTCCGAAAATCAATCAAATCCGAACATTTTTGTCTATCCGAACAACTTAGGATCAGTAAAGTATATATATATAGTACAGTAGAACTTTTCTAATCCTAGGCCTAAACAAAAAAGGTTTGTTTCTGGTTACATGCCCCAAAAAATATACGTCGGTAGGTAGGGATTTTTTCTTTTACGTTTTTTTACATATATAGGCAACACTGTTGGAAAATTACAATATAGCACTACGATTTGGAGGCCGTAGAAACTTTTGAGTCGACAGGTAAAAAGATTGGTCGGACGGGTAACTGGAAACAAACCTATTTTTAGGCCTAATTATATTATACATAAATCAGAGAACTTTGTTTCATTATCGCGTAAACATTTTCCTGTGAATAAATATGTTTACTTTTTATTAATTATCTTGTTAGTTAGAAAAAGGCATCACTGAATATTCCTTGTAACACACACCTAGTCGCTTTATTCTTGTCTAGTCTTTGATGTAAAAGTCATTAGTACCTTTGGCATGATATATTGTACCTGTCAATTCTGACACAAGTTATGTTGTTTTAATGTAAAACTTACTGTTGTCTAACGTGTGGATTATTAACCAAAATGTGATTTCTTTGACGTTAAAACAAAAAAATATGACAACGGTGGTAACACCAATTATTGTAAACTTGAAAGTGAGAGTTTTGCAAATTAATGGAATTATAGTCAAGTTTGAGGAAGAAATAGAAAACATATTAACTAAAGAAATAGAACTATATTTACTGAAGAAATAAGAAATATATTAGCTGTAGAGATAGGAAACATATTAGCTGAAGAAATAGGAAATATATATTTTCTGAAGAAATAGGAAATATTTGAACTGAAGAAATAGAAAACATATTAACTAAAGAAATAGAACCATAGTTACTGAAGAAATAAGAAATATATTAACTGAAGAAATAGGAAATATTTGAACTGAAGAAATAGAAAACATATTAACTAAAGAAATAGAACTATATTTACTGGAGAAATAGGAAATATATTCACTGAAGAAATAGAAAATGTGTTTACTGAAGAAATAGACAATACACTGACAATATACATTGCATTCTGATACCTCTCACAGACATGTAACTTACAAATTCCGTTAAAATTAGTTCCGTAATTCATCGAATTTTAATTTAGAAATTAGCATAATTAAGTCCAAATTAATAAAATTGGTTGAAATAGTGAGAAAGAAAAATAAATGTTCAAACGGTGTACGTTAATAGCGTACATTACGTATATGGGTCGTGTAACGTTGACTGAGTTCGAAGTTTCTTAACCTTCGATGTGGACTGTTTCCAACTTTACAGATAGAACAAAACAGAACTTTGTGACTGCAGTTGTTTGTACATGATCGTGACTTTATATAAGAGGCTAACACATTTACTTACATTTAACAAGTCACCGGATTAATTCCAGCAAATTAAGCTTTCTTTAAATAATAAAGTGGAAACCCTCTAAACCGGTTCCTCTATAAACCGGTTTCCCCTCTAAATCGGCCAAATGTTCTGGTCCCGACTTCATTACTATATAATTCAAAAATCCTCTCTAAATTGGCATCCCCTCCAAATCGACCTAATGACCTGGTCCCGGGCTCGGCCGGTTTAGAGGGGTTCCACTGTATCTGGTTGTTAATTAACAAAAATATGTTTTACATTTTAATTTCACCAAACTTGGTGTCCACAAATGTATCAGATATATTTGTGGACAATATATATGTTTTGAGAGAGAGAGAGAGAGAGAGAGAGAGAGAGAGAGAGAGAGAGAGAGAGAGAGAGAGAGAGAGAGATAATTATAGTGTAACAATTACAGTTAACTATGATTTTATTACAATGAAGCATTTATTACAAAACAAACGAGGATCTATAAATCGACAATAAACATATTTATGAAAGTGGTCTAAAGATCTTTTCCGATGAAGTCGACTTTTAAATTAAAGAGCAATAAACAAAATGGTTGGTGGTTTTACATCAACCGCAAAACGTAGAAATAGATTGTGTTTACTATTTGCATATAATAAACCAACCAGAAGACAGCATTGGAGGATAAATACGACATTTCTTCACACGTCTACTGCAATACATCTGTGAAAATTTCTGTAGAGGAAAACAAAATCTTGAAACATTGAAATATATGAGAATTTTCTACTTTAAAACTAAGAAGGTACTATCCCTTTCCACGCAATGAGGACAATGAGCGGAAGTAAAAGACAGAATAAGAAAGGATGGTCCAAAAGATTAACTTTACTGTTCATACAGGCCCAAAACAACATCAATGTCACTGACAACAACAGACAACAAGCAACAACAAAGCCCAAGTGTATTGAACTCACATTATTGGTATTTGTTAGCTCTCCAATTGGTATCACAATACAATATATCATCAGTGATTATTTCTTCAAATATGTATTTAATTAAATTGTTAATTGTTGTGTTGTACACGCTCAGAAAACGGACGGGTAAAGACGGCCGTTATCATTTCCTCGTAATTCATAATATAACTATTACAAAACAGAGTTTTTTACCTTTCAAATTATGGTTTAATATTCTTCCGTCATCTGTATCAATGAAACGACATAAAGAAGATATCGTGCGAACAATATTATTCAATTACATTGATACATTAAGACATGAAATGCACAAAAGAAATAATTGATTGTACAAAGGCCTTTTAGGAACCATAAAACACAATGCATGTTAAATGCAGTTATCTTACGTGCAAAACAAAATTAAAATGGGAACTAAAATATCGAAAACAACCAACAATAAAATTACCATCGGCTCAAACCAACAATTTATTATTTTATCCACACAGCACACGAACCTAGCAGTTACCATCTGGCGCCGATTAGTTATCATAGCAGACTGGTGTGACGTTAAATATATATCTTAGACGAAGTAATTACATTTTTATTCCTTTGTAGATCATTCTACCCTGAAAGTAGCCTTAATAGGATGTTTTAACGTTTCCTTTCCATTTGACGTCCGTATGAAAACTACCAATAAGGTATTAGATATTTATCTAAACGTTTTATATGTTCATCTTTATCATCGCGTGTGTTTTCCCCATGCGCAGTTTTTTCTAATTTACTGACGCGTCCCATTACGCTAGTAAAAATCATTGAAGATTCGTAAATCTTAAACAAGTCCAAACAGCTCGTTATACCTATACAAATTACGATTGTCGCAGCGAAGAAATTCCGCATTATTCGTGTCTGGTGTATAAACCCTTTGCCTCATAATACCGCATTTCCCCACATCTGAAGCAGACGACTTTTGAAAACATTGAGACAAAAGGAGCTATTGCTGGTAATGAGTAATGGCTTCTTTTGCCACAATGTTTTTCACTCTGTCAGAGAGGAGTAATCAAATTGCTTAAGTAAATTGATGTTTTGTATATAAGTTTTGAATTTTGAACAGTCAAAATTATGCTTGTGAGGCAAAGGGTTAATAGTTGCAAACACGACATTCCTTCCATAAGATCTCTGTAATTTATGTTTGTATATAAAAGCTCAAACATTTGTTTAAATGTCTCATTTTAGCTTCTGGATCTAGTCCCTCGAAGAACACGCTGAACAATTTGTACTTGACACTGTCTGCATGAAAGAAATTTGTTTACCGGTATTTCATATTATTCATTTATCATTTACTTGTAAGAAATTAGGGGCAATTACGCATGTCGTACAGGGTAAGAAATCCTGACACGAGGTAGGGAATTCTGCTACACGTAGTTTTCCACACGCAAAGGATGAATATATAATAAAGAAAATACATGTCTTGAAAATATTTCAGATGTAATCATGCGTTCCAGTTTGTGCTATCTCATTGAAAATTTGTAGATGCCTCTTGGAGCTTATTAAAAATAATATTAGTATTATTAGGCCAATCACTCATAGCATGTATTGCTTCTAGTACTAAAAAGAGAGTTCAAACAAATTCCAAATTCTGTAAAATTTAAGCACTTGGTTTATTGTTGTATATAACATAGAAAACCCTCTATATAAAAAAAAACAAATCATTATGAAAACCACCTTATTATAGGAACCACTGACTTTAGGTCCGGCTTTTAATATTTCCTCTTAATTACTAGCACCGTTTCTTTTGTTCTAAATGTGGCCTTAATATCAAGGTTTGCCTGCGTATCTGATGACACATTAAGGTTTACTAAGGGTATGGACTGGTTATCAGAATTTCAGACTTCGTAAGATAAAACTGTTATATTAAAAGGAGACAAATTATCCCAGTGTTCATGACTGACAAGATAAGCGACCCTCCTTAAGGCAACAGTTTATCTAAGACAATCCTAGTTTGATATGTCAGGGTTGAGTATTGCCCTAGAAATGATAATGCTGTATTTCTAGGGTATGTATTTGATATGCGTCAACCTACCAACATTTGTGTTTTTTGTCAAATCCATAGCTTTTCTAAGACATCACTTGTTTTGCTTAACAAGAATTCCATTTACAGTTTTATAAAGATGAAATCTTAACTTCTAGCAATGGGTCTCAGTTTTAATGAAGTAGATGCCAGAAGTACATACATAGATGTGTTGAAAAAGAGCTGTCTAAACTAGGATGGAACGACATCTTTGTGTCTTGTTTATTTTTGATAACCTCATAACATAAAAAACCAATACAATAGTACGCATATTGGCTTTACTAATCAAATTGATTTCAATTGTTTCTTTAAGAAATTTGAATGACCGATCAATTCATCCCTTAGGATAATTTTCAAATGAACAATATATCAATACTGAACCATACTTCTTGTAGTGAAAGTTTTATATTTACGTGCCCGTAACTATATGCCTGGTATTACCAATTATAGTCCACGATATTGCCTCTGCTTGATGGAATCTATAGCAATCCCTGTGAGCAGACAAATCTTATCTAATACCATTTGCTAAACGTCTCAAACTTGCTACTTGTCTCGGTCAGTCAGTAAGAGTCAGTTGTATATCCGTTTTCTTCTTAAGTCATGTCCTGAATGACAACAAACATACGCTGATTGAATATTAATTAACCCTTTGCCTCATAATACCGCATTTCCCCGCGTTTGAAGCACACGACTTTTGCGGCAAAAGAAGCCATAGATTGAAATGAGTTGTGGCTTCTTTTGTCACAATGTTTTCCACTCCATCAGAGAAAAATAACCCATTTTTTTAAAAATAAATTGATCTTTTGTATATTAGCTTTGAATTTGAAAGAATCTAAAATATGCTTATGAAGCAAAGGATTATTACATACTAGCGCATATATGAACATACATAGATGAACGCAATTCAGTTGTTGGGTAATTTTACGTAAACACACTAAAACTTCACACAGCGAACACTTCAACATTAAGACAACCTTATTAGAACTGCTACTTGTTTTAGAGATTTTATAAGAAAAAGGATTTTTTTCTAAAAAAAAAACTCTGTTCACAGCCGAAACAGCGTTGCTGTCGATTTGAACAACATCAGCAACAAAATAAATCATAAACACCAGTCATTTTAAATATTTTGAATTCACGTCGATAGTTTTGGTCATAATAAAGCCACTGACAAAGTTAGAAAAGTAATTCCTGTTGTTTTAAATGATACCAATGAATCATAACTGAAATATAATCATTTTATGTCGCATAACGACAATATAAACTTCCCAGGACATGTTGATATATTCCTATAAAGATATCCTATATACGATAAAACCAAATTCACTTAATTAAAAAACTCATCAAAGCCAACTTAGTTGTATTTATAGCCAACAACAGGAATTAAGTATTCACTGTTTAGGAAATCTAATTACGTCAAACACGATGTTTCCGATAATAGTGAACACCCACCTGTTGTTTTAATGGAATCAGCCGTGTGAATTCATCTTGTTAGTATTCTTGTCTTTTACGCACCAGAATATCATAGTGTTTACAATTAACATAACATTACACAAAAAGCAATAACTACGTGTGGTAGAAACACACATCCCCTGCTGTTTTACCGCTACCCTTCGAATTTTGTTAATGGATTAAGTGCAGTTTTGTCAAGTTTTGTAGGTCTTTATGTGAGCTGTATTCATTGTAGTTCTTCTACTATGCATCGGTTGGTAAAATATTTTTTTCAATGCCTGGAATGTCGTGAATGATTTCAGTCCAAAGCTTATCTAAATGCATACTTCGCCATATCGCGCTTGATTCTTCAATGACCTTATTAATACATTCTCACGCACTAGTAATATTTTATAGCAAAGAAATCGGATTTCCAAATCCCGAAGTGTTAGGCTCATAAATCTAAGAAAATTAATTAGCGAGTGATCAATTTATTACTGGCCAAACTTGACATTTAATTACCAAATGCAAATGCATACATTGTTTGCAATACGTCCTTTTATTGTACAAGGTAAGCGACAGTGTCAGAAAATTGATTGGTTAAGATAAAGAATGCAAGACAGAAAGTTTCTCAATCACACGAAGAGACAACTGCATACGATTGGTATAAACACGTCCCGGTGTCGAGACGAAAAGTCCTTGTGTCTGGATGAATACAAATTTATAGTAATACATCGCTACCAAGGTTATTTTCCATAGACAACTAATTAAAATCTCATGTTTTATTGTTCGTGCCGTAATGTGTTTATCTTTAAAAGAGATATCAGATCAGATTTCCCGGAAATACCACACAAGAAAGATTGCAGTTTGACACATAGACTACCATGACCACAAAGTTTCAATCAAGGCTCATGTCAATGTATACACAACACATACAACATAACATCGCATAAAATCATGAGAAACCCAAAAATACGCGACATTTCGTGGAGTTCTGCCTTGGAACGGTCGGGAACCGCATTGAGAGGGAATTAAATCGATTCACCGGACCCAACTTCACTTTTGGAGACAGTCGAACAGCAAGAATGTCGTTTTCCTGATCAAAGATTTGGCTCAGTTGAAAGCGATTGAAATTAACAGCAGACTACCATACCAAGAAACAATGCTCTTTTCAGTTTTCACATTACACCAAATATCCTCAAAACGACACCAAAAACAAGATTCACCAAGAGTCACTCAGCAACATGTACAAAACGGAATGACAAATTAAATAAATACAAACATTAATCGTAACACTAATTTACAAAAGGCCATAACTTCTAAAATATAACCAGATTTCTTCTTGGGAAACGTTTTCCTTGCAGACGAACTCTTTAAGAAAACAGAAGAATGGACGTGCCAATTAGCCGCCATTTACAGGTAGAATACTGTCGATTGACTGCTTGAAAACATACAAGCAAAAATTATGTCAGCAAACGCTGAATATATTTTCACTCGACTCTAAACAAAGTTCAGTGCAACCTACTAAATAAAGCAATTATCGCACTTGATATGGTTAACTTTTGTTCCCTTCATCCGTTTTAACCCAATGAAGCCGTACAGAGAGCAGACGATAATTGAATTGCCCTCGAATGGTCTTCTAATTACGATGAACAAAACACTTGAATGTTCTTTTTAACGCCGAAAGCTCAACAAAACATCGTAGAATATGTTTGAAGTTAATTTAATTTGTACATATCGTTTCCAAGTAAAACGAGAGCTAAAAACGTACTACAATTTAAAACTTCATTCCCAAGCCAATTATTCTTCCACAATTACTTCGTTGGACGTCTCAACGTCTTGGAAATACATGTAGGCTCATTATGATCTTAAGAATGTTTGATTTCAAACTTCATTCAAGTATGTTAATGGAGCATCAACTATTCGAGTGTACTGGGAAACATCAATAATGGGGCAATATTTATTTTTTTATGAAAATCTATTTTAGAACTTTCACAAGTAGGTGAATGAAATGCCAATGGCTAGGAGTACGCACTTTAATCTCAATAAAGATTCGTACATATGGATTAAAAGGAAATTAAAAGATTTTTTGTTAGTTTGCCTCCAGATGTATTTATCTTTTTCCGCTTTCAATCTACTACCATGAATGAACCTCTTTCTGAATTTATTTTCATGTCCTATTGTGATTGGCCCGTTTTAGAAAGCGTCCATTTTAATATTTCTTCTACTTGACTTAATTCACACCGGAGAATAGTAACAATTGTTCATCACATTACTTACTGTTGCTTCTAAACTTGTACTTGGAAAAATCGTAGATGCGCGTTTTGTTGCGTTTTGACGCTGAAGGTTAATGCAAAAAGTTAGGAAAGATCCGTGTATGAAAATTTTAAACATGTTACATTGCTCCTTCTGAAGAGCAACACTCTTCGGAGTCACAAAAAGTGTTGCTGTTTGGAGGGAGTTGTTGTTCAGAGGGAATTGATAAATTCGCGACAGGTGTTTTTTTATTATGTGTATATGTGTCTTTCGCTGTCGTTTCTTGGAGGGAATCGGTCTTTGGAGATGACGTTACGGGAGGGAACCCTGTCGCATTATCGCACTGCTTCACGGTTATCCCAGGTGTGGACATTTAAAGATATATTCAAATACACTTAGTGACAAGATCTGCTAATAGAAAAATATAATATAATATTATTACACAATCGTTTGTTCCACGTGGGAATTTGAGAGCTCAGATAAAATAATTCTCAACAATCATTTTGATACAAATCATTTCATGACAGTACTAATCAAGGTTTTTGTTGCACGTTTTGTGAACTTTTTCTGAGATGTTTACGGCTTTGTGCAACTGTGTGTGAAGGTCGATTTTTATTTTATGTGGCGTTTAATGAATTTTTTCTTAATTCTTTGTATTTCATTTTCTGAAACAGCAATTGATTTATTGCCAAAATAAACAAGCGGGTGATACAAACTTCCATACAATCACAGACAACATGAAATGCATTAAAGAGCATCATTTCTCTTAATTTTTAAATTGCGGGTTACTTTGCTAAATGTTGCAGTAATGTCACTTTATGTGTTGTCTCTGCTGACTTTGTCTAGCTCTTCACAAACATCTAGAATTTAACATACGCATGGGTGTTTTCTAGAATTGCAAATTACAATTTATTTGATAGGAGTACAGATATTCGAAGGCATAAAATTTCTTACTGAACATACATAAATACTTGATAATATTAGTACAATAAAACCCCGGAAAACCGGACCCTTTCTGGACTGGGCCCAAAGTCCGGTTTTCTGATAATTCCGGTTTTCAGAGAAGTTTTGATTATTGACGAGAAAAAATGCATATGAACTCATAAAAGAAGGATTTACAAAAGTCAAACCTGTGAACATATACAAAATGTGGTCTTTATTGACAGATGACCTTTATTCGGAGGTCAGTGACGGCTTTTCAAAGAATGGCCTTTATTCATAGGGTGGTCTTTATTCAAAGGTAGCGTCAAACAAAGGTTTGACTGTATATGTATTTAAAGGCATAAAAATGAATAGTTTCTGATATTCAGACTGTGGAATGTCAGTACAGAAAAATACCATTCGAACTAGGTTTTCAACAGCAAAACTAGCTCGATGTCTTTGATATTGATTTGATTGTATGACCTATAAAATAGGACACAAAGTGGTCAACGTTTGGTTATAGCACTTTTAATGCATTTTAAGATAGTGATTTCTAGAGCAAGGTCACTGACAATTATTTAAGGCTGAGAACTTGTTGACGGGAAACGAATACTTATTTTATATTTCAGCTGATCTCACATGTACAAAATATACCGAGGGATCCCAGCCAAACTGTACGTTGAACATCCATTTCATAACTTGAGCAGGACCATTGTAAAAACAGCCATACTTGGAATATATAATACACGCAAGATCTTACTGGCTTCATACCGTACATATTTCTGACTGCATTCTTTTTGTTCTAGTTCATATCTGAGGATTTTTACAAAAATAATGACGACTGATTGGAAGCAATGAGCAAAAAGACAAAACAATGACGCAAAAGTTCTTTTAATAAATAAGTATCGTCCTGATAAAGCCTAGGTTTTAAAATCATCCCAGATTGAACATGTACATGTTCTCAATGACAATCATTTAGATGACTTTTTTTAGAGATGGTGATATGCCGGGTATATTTGGTCTCTTCTATCTAACGTTGCTTGCTTGGTATTCTATAAGCATGTCTGAAACACAAAATGAGTTTATTATACTCTTTATTGTTAATTTGCTTCATCCGAACGAACATTATACTCATTTGCTGCGCTACTCCATACTTTCCGGCTAACTCCAAACCTCTGAGATATTCCATGAATATAAAAACTAATTACCACTACACTTTGGTTATTTATTTTCTTTCATTTGTAACTTAACATCTTTGTCGATGATGCGCATGCCTAAATTTCATTGGTCTAAAGTATTATGACGTCATTTCCGGGAGTTACTAATTTTATAGAACAAGCATATTATTACTACTTTTATTACAATGTCACATGTCAGTCTTAATGATAAATTTCCATTTTACCAGGCTAACCTAAGAAGTTCTGGGTAATGAAATAAAAGATAATTTGAGTTGGAATGTATTTTATCGACAAACTAAGGCTACTTTTGGTCACCATGGTCAGATTATTGATTAGTTTTATCCAATTGTATGGCTTCTTAATGTGAGTATGGTACCTTCAAATGATGGACATTTAAATGTGAATGGCATTCTGCTGTTTTGAATTGAATTTTATACGGCGAATTGGTGATATAGACATGTAATCAAAAGCGGATATGAGAAAAAATACGATACCATTAATCATCTACCACGACTCATCAAACACTAAGCTACGTAAAAATACTCAAAAAATCCTCAGAAACTCAAACTCTCCAGCTCGGCACCCATCGAGTCCTTTTTCAACCCAATCCAAGAATTCAATCCACAAAGGGATGAACACGTGACAAATAATGGATATCTTCATGTTTTGGTTCATGCGTTTAATATCTGCAACGGTAAGCGTATTTGTATCGCCCATTCTTGGAGCTGAGTCAATATTCACTCTCCATAAGCACCTGTCGGATCATTCTTGCTGCTAATAAATTCTAGTGTTTCTTTAAAAGTATCAGTTTTTTTCTAGTTGTACCACTTCATTTACATTGTCGAAAACGTCTTCATCCAAGCCTTTATAAGTAGTGTTTATCATTACTTATTGTTTCTTGTGCTTCTTCCAATTCTCCGTTTTCTTCAGTATTTGATAGTATACCCCTGTCTCTGTCAAATTCAATACTTGATGATTTACCTTCGACATCTACGACAGTTCAATCTCTATCCAGAGTTATTCGTTATCCCACACTTACATCTCTATCAGTTTTTTACAAGTTTCTTGTAAAACAAGAAATAAAGCCACAGATGGTACAAAATTTATAACTAAGTGAAGCAATTTCTTTCACACAATGCATTCGAGACAAAAGAAGTTATAATTTACAAGGAAATCAGAGGAATTATTCTATGTATCAAGCGCACTATTTCCCGACGGAGTGTGTTTGCCTACTTTCGGTGATTAGGTCACAAAGTTAAATCGCTTAGATGGAAACGAAACGCAGAAGTCGAAGGTAATCGTGTAAAATTATGAAAACAAAGTTACATTTATAGAAAACAAAAGCGTGATTTTGCGTATCAGATAGAAACTAAAGGCGACTCGGACGCATGTTTTGAACTACATTCTAGACGTTGACACAGATGTATGTGATGGATTACGAATGGCAACTCTGGGTAGAGATTGTGTCAGTAGGTTACGTTTTGTGAAAATTGCACTCTCTGAGACGCTCCTTTCTTTTTATACTTGTATTTCAAGCTTTATAGCTGAACTAGCAGCATGTAAAGTTCGTGAACAAACACTAAATGTCAGGCTGATTTATATAATTACCTCTAAGAATTACTTTACATTCTAACATGTATGAAATATTCACATCTTTGCCCTACTTGAAAGTTAATTTGGTTTTACTAGCCAATTAGTTTCGGAATAAATGAGTTAATCCCAATTAGAATGAAGACGTATTGAATTGTGTGCATCTGCATTTGAACAGACAAATAATGAATTTTCAAGATCAACTGGTAAGATATTAATCATGATCCATGGTACAATTCGTTTTGCAAGAGCGATGGGGCCAACTGCTTTAAAACTACATTTATTATTTGCTGAGTTCACAAAATGACGATATTTCATCAATCCGCATGGGTATTTGTCGCGTAAAAGTTATAATTCTAATATATGTGTATGGCTTTTTAAACCAAATTGCAAAGAAATGCGGAGAGAACAAACAGAATAAGGCCTATCATCCTATGTTTGTCTAGAGACCTTTCCATTGTGGTACACCGGGATGTGGCGTATCTGTTGTGTTTGTGTTTCGGCGCATGCGCTGATTCCTGTATGTTGATGTTTGTGAGAGCTGTACTAATTGTCGGTGGACTATGGTGTTCCGTATGGTTTAGACATAAATTTTTGAAATTGTTTAATCTCTCGAGGCAACCGCCGCTAAATGTCGCCAAATTGTCTGCCGTTAAATGTCGCTATTTTAGGGCTATAATCGCTTATTTTTCTGTGGCCAAATGTTGCATCCCTACCGTTAAATGTCGCAATGCGTATTTTCAGTGGAAACTCAGTGGTTGATGGGATCATACTGTTTTAATTGTTAGGGGGTATTTGCGATTATTTAGTCAATAAATGAATTAAAATCTTGAATAACGGAGGCTTATTCATCTGCCTGCAGGTAACGACATATTCCTTATTTTGAAATATTGACTTCTAATCTTGTTTGAATTATAAAATTCAGTAAACTTATGTTATAGATAGTAAAAGGCATTGAATGCAACATGAATTCCATCTGAATTGTATTATGAGGACCATGAGTAAAATATTTTCTTAAAGTGCATTGTTTTATATACGTTCGCGTTTCAATTACAAGTACTTTTGCATACATGTAAGCACGCAGTTTTGTTATTCTACTGAATGTTATAATTTGTTTATAAGTGGAGTTCCCTACTTTTTAATAGTATTATGATAGCTTACATGAAATATGTCGAAAGAAATCTTTAAAATATTCTCAGGACAACCTATTGTATCATAATATACACTGAGGACAATACAAATAAACATATAACTTACACATCATTTATTTTCTTGAGAAGCAAAAAATAAAATACACATTACATTACTTGATAATAAATTATGGAAATTAATATATTGATAGATATAGATCTGAAACGACACATTAATACATTTGGGTTTAATGTCTGACTAACAGCCAGGGTCATTTGGAGAATTCCAACTTGAACAATGGAGGTAGACCCCAGACTTACTTCTGTAAGTTGTTTTCAAAATGGCGGCTCTCCAAATTTTTCGCCCAGTGATACTTAAAAATTGCTTAAAATATTATAAAAATAGTATTTCCCAATTATTACTTTGATAGTTACTATGGATACTTTAATTTATTTTATTTATTTTGTAAATTTTGTAAGTCATTGCCTTTGTTGGAAAAAAGAAAAATATTAATTTATTAAGATATTGCACGGTGACCTATTTTTCTTTATTATATTAGATTGGTAGAGTGTTTCGTGAGTTTTCATGGAAATGCATCTTTCTTTTTCTTTAATCTTCAAAAGATTAGCTGCTCCCATAGACTTCAATGCAAATTAAAAGTGACAAAAATAACAATCGTAGAATTGTCCTTGTGTTTGAAAAAATCTCACGGCAAATTATTTTTTATAGAATCTTTTAAAAAATATGAAGGTTCCCAAAATCTGTCTGCTCCTATTTGAGATGCTAATTTTGGACATTATGGGTATAAAACCTTAAATCGATGACATCGCAAGACTATTTCATGCTGTATTGTAATTTCATTTCACCACCAACATTTTCACCTTTGTAAGTAATGGAGTATAAGTATGCATCAACATTCAAATTTCTGATAAAGAGTGACAAGACTTTTTAAATTAGATTTTATAATCTAAGACCTTTTCTCTGTCTGTTTCTTTTAAATGATGATTTTATATATTTTAGCAAGAAATGTAATATACAACGTTTCAGAGAAAAAAAACCAAATAAATAAAATACACGGAAAACGTGTCTTGGGTTGGATTGAACCAACGACCGTCATCTCGAAAAAAAATATAGTACCTTGCACCTCACCGCTATGATGGCTTATCAAACTTGTAATATTAAACCAACACACACTTTAATTACAGAAAAAGGGCACTGTGATAAATCTATTTCAGACCCATACCGTGCGAATGATTCGTTGTAATGCTTAAAAAATCTAAAATAGGGTTACGGAAATATTCAAGTAGTAATTGATCTTCTACCACTGTCTGTTGAATATACTTTTAAACATTCCAAATAGTTAAAATACATGTGAATGGTGTTGCTTTTAATGCAACGGAAAACTCCTACCGTTTATTTGATTTAACAATTTCCTTATCATTTGAGCCTTACTCGTGCTGTTGTCGGGATAATATTTTTGAATCTCCCTAGGGAATGTCGTATCTAGCTGATCTATCAAATTCTGCATGAAATGATGGATTATACAAGACCTGACCTTGTTTTAAGTAACAATCATCCATTCAATATAAAATATTTGATTGTTCCGCTTAGGAATGACAATATCTTTTTATTTTATTACCTCGGCAGCTTGTATTTTATGTTCTTCTGAATGTGAAGCCATTTGTGAATTAATAGCATGCCCGAACGGAGTTATCAGGCAATTATTTCAAGAACGGCGAATAAAATGTCCGTCTGTTAGTGTAGTTAGGATGTTTATTCTTTTAGACTGTCCGTTTTAAAACCGTTAACATTCCAAAACGTCTTTGTTTTTCCCAGTCTGTTCGGTGGGATTAAGTAGCGCCAAGCAAATATGAACATGTTGCAGTCACTTCCATATGGAAGCGAGATATGGACAAATTTGATATGATTTATGAAGAAAAAGGATAATGTGGTTCAGTTTTGTTTACACATGATTCTCATAATAAGTAAGCTCGCCCGCTTTGTTCAGTTGGTAGAGAGTTAGGTCCACGAACCTATGGTTTGTGAGTTCAAGCCTTGGCGCGGCACACGCGTATATGACCATTTGTTTGAAGACATTGTGTCAAAGGTCACAAAGGGACCAATTTTATGTCCAATTATACATCTGTTTAGGAGCTCAAAAAGTCAAGTTACTCTATTATTTTATGCGACATCTCGTAATCGCTACAATACCAGAGTATTGTATACGAAATTTTCTTCGTATTTCGTTCTTACGAAATGTTTATACATGTCTGCAACGTTGATGTATGCTTAGTGCACTGAAAAACCAAGGGCTATACAGTCAAACTTGTGTTTTAGGCCACCTGCGAATAATGACCACCCTGTGAATAAAGGCCATTTTTGAAAACCGTCACTGATTATTTAGAAAAAACTGACATCCGAATAAAGATCATCTGTCAATAAAGGTCACATTTTGTCTTTCCTAAGGGTGGCCTTTGTTCACAGGTTTAACTGCGCATATGGAAGTATTATTGGATAGCATGTTGTCATGCGATGTCGCCGTTCAGTTGGATCTTCCGTACAGTACAAGACAAATGTAACACATTAGGTATGTATTATGACTTTATGTCTAAATGCAAATTTGTCATGTCTGATGCAGTTAACATGAAACACTGTGATACAGTATCAGTACAATGAATATCAATGAGATAAATATGCTGTGTCCATACTGACTTCTTTGCTTTAATGATTTGTAAGCTCATTTTTTTTCACTGTAAGGCCAATCAATTCTGTACGGCCCGAGAAGCGTCCGTCATCGGACCGATAAGTATACGATAAATGCGGATGTAAGCAAAATCTTACCATTAAAAAATATTTGGTTTCTTTCGTCTGTCAATATTGCAGAAAGGACAGTTTTTTTTGCGTAGAGAAACACTTTTCAATCTCCCAGCTTAAAACAGCCGGCATTGTTGTTGCGTTCTTACATTTATAGGTACGTCATTTACAGCACACTACTTGCCTTTCATCTATAAGATGCAACAAAGAGGCTAGTATTTGAATCATGAATTCAACGACCATATTGTAATGAAAAGTACCTTCGGGAACCATTAACTGTAAAACCATTCCCAATGAATAATTCATGTTTTGTTCTCCTTTCTGTTTAATACATTATTATAGGTCAAGTCACGAGGTGACCTCATATTTACCTGTTGTATTTATGTCGCAGAAATAGGTGACAATTCCATTTAAACTCGAGCGACATGCCACGATCGTTTTATATTGTTGAACTAACATGTTTTTCATTCACCATATAGTTGAATTAACTCATTTTACACAGATGATAACAAGCAAACCCCATTTTAATATCTGACTTAATAAATGAGCGACGTAAAGTGTAACATGGTGAAAATCCCAGTCTATCGGTTCATGACGGATTCATACACGGACTACATTTTGGTCGGAAGGATCGCATTCACACACCATGTCCATTAGCTTACACAGATCACATGGGGGAATACTGATTGTTGATTGGATTAGGCATGCGCGTCATACAAAGTTGTGTGGCGCGGCGTTTCAAAAGAAAAAGTAACTAATGAATCGGGGGTTTCGATACTTTGACACAGGCCAGTTGAGACGGCATCTTTGATCTTTTGCACACAGAAAAAAATGTAAATATTGATTTCTACGGTAGCTCGTAATTATACATTAACCCCCGTTAAGATTAAGCATTTTGCAATATTGCCGATGATTATGTATGGGTATTTGTGTATGGTCTGTTCCTCTCTCACAAGAATTAACAAACATACACAATCTGCGAATCACCGATAAATTATTGTCGTATTTCTTCATCGGCTGCAATATCTTTCCATTTTGAGACGTTTGGTGCTTTTTAGCAAACTCTTATGGAATTTATACTATAAAAAGCTTTAAACGCATTTTTAAATTTATCAATAACGTCAAACTGCGGGTTCTAAAATATTGATGATTTTCTGTCGGTATTATTTCTACAGTAAAACCTCGATAATGAGACCACATTAGGGACCCGAACAGGCGGTCGTTATAATGAGGTGTCATTGCATGCACCATTTCAGTCTCTATGAAACTCTGATAAACTATATTACATCGGATCTCTGTATTTCTCGTCTGTCATTTTACGAAGTTTGTGTCTGTTATTGTAGTTCTGCTTCTGTTACATATAACTGTCCGCGATATTGCTATAAATAAAATTAACTCCACGTTTTGCCTGTAAAGTGTCGTATGTCAATCACGTAAAAAAACGAACATCCAAGACGGTTACAGACGACAAACTTGCATATTGTATTACATACATATTCATTAAGTCATTAAACATACAAACTGTTATGAAGATTGAGTTCATACGTATATAAATATGTACATATAAACATGCTTATCTTTCTGTTTGAGACATGTAGCAGACTTATACCAGGAGCTAGTTGCTACAGAAATCGTCTTAACAAACTAAAAAGGAAATCATAGGGTCCATTAGATACGTTTATGATAACTTCGCTACCACTCCTTTCTCGGGGCAATTTTCGGTCATCTGGCTGGTGACAATACATACACATGGCATGCGCAAACACTTAATTAATAGTCAGTTAGGCGCATTAAATCTATCATTAGAAAAAGAGAGAAATTAGCTGACAGTAGCACGAGCTAGTATAAAGTGTACGTTGTTTTGATCAGCGTCGCGTTTGATTTTTTTATGTGACTTATTATCACTGGGGTTTAACGTCGTTTTTCAACAATTTCTCAGTTATATACGGCGGCCGGTTCACCTAATCCGTTTTCCAGGACTATATACTAACCAGTACTAACTTACTCTTCCGCAAGGAGCCAGTAACTTCTCCACATATGGAGGAAACTCAACATTTTTGTTATTTTAATAGAAGGGTATGACCCTGCCGCGACCTGAATTCGAACCCGGATATTCGAGTTACAAATCCAACGCACTGACCACTGGACCACGCACGCGGCCTGTCGCGTTTCAGTCACTGTATATTTTTTGTACTAATATTTATTTACAAATTACATATAGTTAAAAAAGTAGTGCAAAAAGTGTATCAATTTTTAAAACCACGTTTTGAATAATGTCGATCCTTTTTCTGATTAATTAAAAATATTCTGACTTACACAAGCATATTCTTGCCAACAAAAACATGAGTCCAAATTGACGAAACAAAGAAAGCGGTTGATATTTGTGTGTTTTTATACAAATTTTACAGTAAACTGAGAAATGTTTCCTTTAATTATAATTTGTTATTTTGTCATCATAATTCTACAGCTTTCTGTTGTTTAGGATTTAAGGAGGGCATTGAACCGTGTACTTAATGGGAATATCATTTTCTTTAAATTATATAAATAAGAAAAGGATTCATAGAAAAAAACACAAACGTAAAAATCCCACCTTCCTTAAATTACCACCTTATCCCCAAACCCACCAATATGCTTGAAACAGAATTTATAGCTTTCGCGACAGCAAATATTTCAGGGCCAGATCATAATGCAACAAGTTAACAAATCTATGTTCCTTGTCATGAAACAGCAGATAAATAGTCAATAACATCAGTCATGTTAACATGCATTTCTTGGAACTGGTATTTCAGTCTGTTGAAAAGATTCATTTATAAACAAGCCGTAAAGAAAAGACGGTATAATTAATACATTACGATTTCCTATCGTACGAGATTGGGGAATTTCGTTAATGCAACGCATTAATCTTTGATCCTGAGTATGATTCCAAGTAGGAGTCCACAAAACATGAATCTTTAAACCATTAAATACGCTTAATTCTAACGTATTAATGGGCGTGAAAAGTCGGGTCGATTTTCTCATTCGTTGTCTAACAGAGCAACTTGCTCTGAAACACCGCCTCAGATAAAATTAAAACAAGGTCCTCCAAATGCACTATAATGTTGTAGTACCAAATTCAGGCAATCCGGGTTCAAATCCAGGTCGCGGCAGCTCGTACCCTTCTATGAAAATTAAACAAAAATGTCGATTTTCCTTCATATGTTAAAAGTTGCTAGCTCCATGTGGAAGGGTAAGTTAGTACTGGTTAGTATACAGTCCAGGAAAACTGGTTAGGTGAACCGCTCGTCGCATATAACTGAAAAATTGTTAAAACAGCGTTAAACCCAGTGAAAAAAAAATTGGAACTAAAGTAATGCCTCTTAAGAAAAGTAGTGTTTTAATCGACACGTTTTCTTTCACTTGTTTTACTGTACATTCTTGTTAATACATTTATGTGTATGAAGTATTCTTACTAACTGAACGGATTTTTCTCCGAGCATCACTCCTGTCCAAGTGTCAGTGAGGATTAGCATGCGTTGAAACATCTTGCTGCATGGAGTGCTAAAATACAGTTAACTCGCGAAATGACGCCATTGAAAGAAATGATTATCTTTGAAGCGAAATGACAGGACATTAGTGTTACGGTTTCCAAAGTTGTAATTTGCATTGCGAACGATATGAAATCGTCTGCAATGAATAATTTTACATTGTCTCATGTCATAAACATGTCACGTTGACTTTTGCTGACATGCGGCACCTTACGCAATTAATGGTGTCTGTAGTGTACATACGTCATATATCGTTAGATTGATTTCAGTGTCATGTGACAAATGCCCGGATATAGTGATAATTCTAAATCACTGCGGCGCTCTTGGTTGTCACATATGTGTAGAACTTGTACCGTTATTTACGGAATATACTTGATGCCAGTGCATAAAATGAAAATTATACGGCATCGAAAGGCAATATATTAGTTTTAGTATCAATACAATAACATAAGATGAAATGTTTATCGTGCTAAGATAATTAAGAGAAAAGTTCTTGTCATAAACCAAATCATATCTTGATGTTTCTCTGGTGTTAAGCATTCTACGTATTTGTTTCGGAATCATGGTTTCAACAAAATGAATGTTGCATTTAGGACTGGTACCTCACAGAATTATGATCACTCTTGTTTCATTCTGTCAACAATAACATTTATGAGCCATCTAAATGAAACCCAGACGCCACACCAACAGTACAATGAACGAATTCTTTTATACAAATTAATTCAGCAACAGTTACTGGCGTATTTCCTGGAAAAGAAGATCCCAAAAATATAACGATTACAAAAACCAGTGAATAAACAAAAAAGCGTAAACAATTATAACCTGTTATCCTATTGGAGAACAATGTTCGTAGGATAGCTTGTGAACCGACATAAAACAAGCCATGATTGTTGACACATCGATCTAAACAATTATCTCATGGGGCGGTTCAGTAATACGGTAATTACTTACAGAAAAACATGATCTTTTTTCGGGAGTTTCTGAAATGTTTTTTTGTGGGAATAATATTCCTTTAATTCGTGGGTGAATGTTATTCTTTGCTGTTCACATCAGGAGCCTATATTAGTATTAACAAAATTTGAAATGGTTGATGTAAACAAAGATAAATGTTGAATTAGTCATTTAGAAAGTCCCAGGGACTAGGTTTTGGGTTCGAATCACTTTAGTGTCAATATCCTATTACTTCGGGATGTCCTTTCGTAGATTTATGATATTTGACTTAAAAGAAGTCGTAAAAAAGCTCCCAATGAAAGGCAAGGATTGGTTTGAAAAGTTGGAAGAAGTTAATGAGAATCATATAAATTTGTTGAATGAAACTTAAAATATGTAAACTAAAATGTAAATTGGTTGCATTTTTGGCCTTATGGGAAAAGCTATGTTTGAATTATACGTTTTAACTACAAGATTATTGTATCATCGATAATGTTGCATGACCTATCTTTACTACAAGATACAAAAATTGATTCATTTATTCAGACTTGCTACTCAAGGTCCGGATAAGAATTTACAAAAACGTCTATAAAATAAATAAACTATAACAAAGAACTTAAAAGATTCTCTGTAATTGAATGTTCAGTGAAATGTCCGCAAATCAAAATTGTATCTGACTTGAAAGTAGCAATATCATACGGTAACCAAACATCGCTGAATGAGATGCATCTATTTTAGAATACAGTTAATGGGATTATGGCTACAAAGTATATTTTAAGAAATTTTACTCGCCGAACTTCATGTGTAGTGTTTATTTTCCATTCTTTAACGCATCAGTTTTGCTGGTATCTTTGGGTTTTCAATTAATGCTGTTGTCAGTGTATTTGATGCAATTGATAGGAGTAGTAATTAGTAATAATTCTCTCCTTTCAGTCTGTAAGTCAATCTTTCTTGATAGGGATCTACCAGGGTGAAGTCGTCTTTTTTACGATAAGTTGTAATTGTATTACCATGCAAGCCATATATTGACATCATTGCTGTTTTTGTCGTCCCATTTACATAGGGCGTTGTTGGTTTAGTGTTTAAGCCGTTAAGGAGTAAAGTAAAACTTCGTTATTACGAGCATTAATATCACGAGCACCCGACTTATCTCGAAAAGTTTTAAAATTCCCGTCAATTTTTGTTCTTAGTTTTGCATAATTTTCAACCAACAAACAAATACCTCGTTATTACGAGCACCACGTTTATCTCGAGCAATTAGTCTGTTATACTCCTCGAGATAATGAGGTTTTACTGTATTTTTTTCATGCATGGTCCTATCATGCGTTTGTCCACATCTCCAGTTTCAAAGAATTCAGTTTTCAGGTTAAACGGTTTCTCATTAACCAAATGAAACTCATTTAAAATGATTAGTTGCTTAAATGATGTTTACGAATGTCATTATCCGTACGACATGACTTTAGAGTACTAAGCCGTGTCCTAGAGATCTTGCATAAAACAGTTCTATTTAAATGAATTAATTTTTACAACCATTGTTAATTGCTTCCCTTAGAGTCGTGGTGTAATTAGCGTATTTATATTTAATGCCGTTTTTCAACAATTTTTCAGTTATATACGGTGGCCGGTTCACCTAACCATTTTTCCTGGACTGTATACTAACCAGTATTAACTTATCCTTCCACAAGGAGACGGCAAATTCGAAAATCGACATTTTTGTCAAATTTTTATAGAAAGCACTAACCACTGGACCATAGTCACGACGTAAGTGTAATTACTATTGATCAATTTTTTTATACAGTCATGCAACATCGAGGGAAGAAAGAGAAATGATTCGAAATAATTTCAATGTTTGAACCTGATTTTTGAATAATGTCTTTTGGAAATGCTTTTTGCTGTTATGAGATGTTTATGACGAAACTGAGATTATAATAAAAGGTTCCTTCATTAAAATAACCGTTTGTAAGCACTGAAATTTGGCTCGGCGGTGACTGCATGATGTTTTGTTCAATTTCATCTAATAACTCGCGTATAATTTATTGGTTTTCGTATTTATTTGGTGGACTTTTATCGTAAGATTAGAAGTTTGTTGAATTAAATACCATTGCTTTGTTCTCAGAGAAGACGAAGCGGTTCCAGTTTAATCATATTAACATTTGATACTCTGGACAATGTTGATGAATAAGTTATTGCTTTCCAATGTTTTTATAATATCTTTTCACTAAGGTGTTGTGGGCTAGTGGTAGAACGTCCTACCTCTGATCCGAAGGTCCTGAATTCAAATCCCGGTTTCGACGGGTTTCGTTCATGAACTTCACAATCCCTTTTTTCGGACGCAGTACTGGTGTAGTGTCCATAGGGTCGCTATGGTCGTAATATCAAGGCAGTGGCTGCATTAAGTTGTTCTGTATTGATCACACTTCAGAACATTCGCTTGTAAAAATTATGGACAAAGTGCTAGCATATTTCTTGCTCTGACATTGGAAATTAGGTAGTCTAAGACTGGTTTCCGACCGTAGCTTTATCGACAACAATTGAGAGGACTGGTGTTCTTAAAAGCATATTAGAATCCAATTAATTATAAATTCCAAATAGAAGATTCATCTGGATTGAACCTCAGAAGAAATGTAAGCAGTAACACAATAATTTATAACACAACATGTTCATTATTTCATCTAAAAGGCGTTTATCAGTTGCTTGTAAAAATCTGTTTGATAACCCGAAAAGCACATTTACCTAAAAACTGCAGGAAAATTTCTACTTTAGCTTAATTTGTCTTTTTTTCTGTTCATGGATGAAAAATGATAAAAAGCAATTCATCATGAGAGTTTTATGCCAAATTTGTGAATTCGTGATGAAATTTTGTCGACAACTGTGTTCAGCTGAAAAAAGAGGATTTTGTCTCTGTTCACCAATATCACGCTCCAAGACTTGAAAAAAACGACTTCTAGGTTTTACGTGATTGAACGTGAAGGAAATAAAATGATAAAAATAGCGTCAATTCAACGCAATGTGACAAAATTGGGAACACTTTAGGAGATGTAAATTGAATAAGGGTAAGGTAACATCAATATTAAAGAACAAAAAGGTGTATTAAATTTGATTAGCCTTTGTGTACTCATTGTCGCCTTGAATAAGCAATTAAGACACACACACTACATTGTACAAAATTAACATTAAAGTGAATGCATGAATTAAGTTGAAAAAAGACAGCACATAAAATCAATTTATTGGCATTCAACAAGTCAATTTGCAAACATTTTTAAAGGAATTGCGTGTTTGTTTTTTAAAAAAAATCTGGAAATAAACGTCACTGTTAATGTTTAGAAGGATGAGAATTATGTTCCTGGTGTGGATCACAAGATTATTTTAGACTATGATTGTTTCGTTTCGTGTTTCCTTGTTGCGTATTTTGGTTTCCCATGTTTTCTTAGAAGTTACCCGTACTGTTACCCGTATTTTACCCGTACTGTTACCCGTATTTTACCCGTACTGTTACCCGTATTTTACCCGTACTGTTACCGTATTTTACCCGTACTGTTACCCGTATTTTACCCGTACTGTTACCCGTATTTTACCCGTACTGTGACCCGTACCTCCAATTATCCTATATTAGAATTCATGAAGTCAATGCCACTCGGACGGACGGACGGACATCTTGATAACAAATGCAAAATCAGTTCATTTATAGTTTCATCACTTTATCTTTTAGTAAGGCCAGCATAATTGAGTCGTATTTCTTTTTACCCGTTCGTCGTTAGGTTTTGTCGCTGAACCTAAAGTTTTTAACAGCAAAATAAAAAAAGGTTGCAACCAATGGTGGTATTACGAAAATATTTGGAGACGAATCGTGCTGCAGAAGTACGAATGGTATGCTTAGAAAATGTTTTTGATCAAGTAACCGGAAACACAACATTTTTCGGGTCTTATGGTAATTGCTTATCTGATACAACAACGACAATTAAGTCAGTAAGAAAATACTGGTTTAATCAAATGTCTCAACATTTATTGTGATTATTTTGTGCAGTAAACTCTATAGAGAGTACAACAGCAGACAAATAAATCGCTTTATTCCAACTTTTCAAATGAAGACATGCGCCTAAACGTCTAATAAATCACGTTCACACGTCCAATAAGACACTTAGTACGACAATTGCGGACATTTCCAAAATAATAACGGAAGTGCTCACACCTAATGATGAACAGTATGTTATTTCAAACCATAATTAAATGGTTACGTCATTGGATTACGGCTGACCCATTGGCTGATCGGATCACGTGGGTATGGTAATGGTGTGCGTAAATGAAATATTGTCTCAGATATTTCCTGATAATTCTAGCATATCATCAGATTGTAGATGTTTTTGAGAAATCATTTATTGCGTAATGAACATGCCATGTCGTCAATATTGTCTGTACCATCATAAAGCAGACATTTTGTCATTAACATCGCATTTTGAAGTAATATTTTATATCTTAGTCGCATTATTTTGCTAGAAGTTGATTTCCAGTATTAGATAAATAAAGTATTAAGTTGAATAGATAAATAATTCAACATAGACACGACTAATACGACTTAATTAATCAATCTCGATATAAGACCTCACAAAGATTATTCTCTTGGCTCTATTATATGTGCAGACGTGTTACTGGTACCCCGCGGGGGTAAAATAATAATGCATTTGCAAATAGTATCATTTATAATATATCTAAAGAATTTGCGTTTACCGTTAGTGGTATGGTGTATAATATACAGTGCAACCTCTCCAGAGCGGCCCTTATTGGAGCGACAGCCACCCTTCAACAACAGCATGATTTTTCCCATCGTACGATTTAACTATTAATCTAACCTCTCTAGAGCAACTACTCTCTTCAACAACATAATCTTAATTTTGCCTCTCCCGAAGGGTGTTGCTTTGTAGAGGTTGCACTGTATATTTCAATACATCTGAATGTTATAGTAGGAATTGTTTTAAATAGTTGATTAAGTTTTTTTCTTAATGCAGTCCCATTCATCAAAGGCTATGATAGCGCTAGATCGATGTATAAGGACATGCTATGTCGTGTCATAGATTAAGAATTCACATATTTGTCATAGAAGACGTTCATGCTAGTATCAATTTCTCAAATAGTAAATACTTTCTTATCACATTGATGATGAATTAAATCATAGCACCATTTTTACTCAATCAAGCGAGGATTGGGGAGGGGTGAAGTCAACGTGTTCTCCCTCTAAAATCTGGCAAGCATATGTAAAAAAAATGAGTTATGCGTGGGATATGTCCATATTCTACATAAACCTCTAGCTTTACGCCCCCCAACCGAAAAACCTGTATCCACTCCTGTACATTATATTAGCATGTTCTGAGCAATAAACAGCCAATCAAAATGGTATAAGAATGAACTGAATTTACCTCAGAATTTAAAATGGACAATTTCAATCAAATCTTCATAGTAACCGACTAACTCTTCGGATAAAAGCTGAAAAAACGCTTGATTAGTAATCATCGGTACTCATTGTTGAACTACCCTGGTGGTCCGATTCCAGTGTAAAGTGAAAAATTGCAAAAAACTAATTCTGACATCGATAGGTCTGCTTTTCACACATAGTTGAAATGAACACTAACGCTAGGTATACCGAATAATGAGTTTAAGATAAGCTTAGCTTACATCAATCAGTAACCGAATATTGGAAGTTAATGGGAAATTTCTTTATCAAAATGAATATGCAGCAATACAGTCAAACCTGTGTTTTCAGCCGCCTCCGAATAATGGCCGCCCTGTAAATAAAGGTCATTCTTTGAAAAACAGTCATTGATTATTTAGAACAAAATGAACTCTAAATCTGTCGATAAAGGCCATTGTTTTTTTCAAAGGTCTTTGTTCACAGGTCTGATTGTACATCTTTCGTCATTGAAACACGAAACCAAACAAATAGTGCACATTGTTTTTAAAATGTGTATAATAAAAACAGCAAGTTGAGCACAATAAACGTTATTTAAGAAATACATGCGCCTAATCTACAATCTAAACTAGACCAGGGCCGCGGCCGTGGTCCAGTGGTTAGTGTGCTGGACTTGTAACCCGAAGATCCGGGTTCGAATCCCGGTCGCGGCTGGTCATACCCTTCCATAAAAAATTTACAAAGCTAACACAAATAGCAATAAAACTAACTCTAACCACTGAACTCGTAACACATCTAGTACTCTGGTATATCAACTTGAAGCCATATTCTGTAAGTCGCAGAAAAGTTTTAAATCTAATCAACAGACACAACTTCATCCTTATCGTTAGTCGGATTACACATCTAACAATAGTACACTTGTCCACCTCAGCTTCCTCCCCAATAAACCATTTGTTTGGAATGTAATAATTACATAACCAGCTAAGACCAATATTTCACCAATCTTAAGTCATCAACTTAATGATCCGTTTAGAAAAAAAGAGAAAATTGAAATGTACAATCGAGTGTAAACTCTTAGTGGAATGTGTGCGATACATCACCATAAAATCGTGGATGAGACAGTCAGTGATTTAAAAAAAGGTTTGAGAAAGCAATTCGGCTTGATAACGAGTTATGGCAGTCCGTGATAAAAAGACTGAATGACTGAAGTGATTTGTGATATAGAGACTCATTCACATCGATGTCCTGAGACGAATCAATTAAGGCACACTGTACTTTACCCTTTTTCTATCAACTTCGATGAAGAAGTGACCTATTCAACTTCAAATCGCCTTATTTGACCGCTGACATCCAGACGAATTGTATTCATTCAATAAATTAGAATTTGTGAAGACCGTCTGATAATTAATTGTCAGGTGAAGAAAAGTGATTAATTGGCCATCGAATAATTGACTTTGTGAAAGTGCCTCCGGCTGCGACCGTGATCTAGTGGTCAGTGCGCTGGACTTGTATCTCGACGATCCGGGTTCAAATCCTGGTCGCGGCAGGTCATACCCTACCATGAATATTTGACAAAAATGTCAATTTTCCTCCATATATATGGAGAAGTTACCGGTTCCATGCGGAAGGGTAAGTTAGTACTGGTCAGTATATAGTCCAGGAAAGATGGTTATATGAACCGACCGCCGTATATAACTGAAAAATTGTTGAAAAACGGCGCTAAAAACCCAGTGACAATAAGTCACGTAAAACAAACAACCAAATCAAAGTAGCTCCTGTACAAAGATTAAACACGTAATCGTGTTGTTTAATGAATAGTTAATGAATATAATGAGCATGGCTTCAAGAATCATGTGGTTTACGACATTGACAGTCGGGCATTTTACGACATTAACAATCGGGCATTTTACGACATTGACAATCGGGCATTTTACGACATTGACAATCGGGCATTTTACGACATTGAAGTTCAGTTAATGTATGTCTTTGAGAATCAATTGATGTTCAGATTAGATTTTCGAATTCTGGTACCCTGGAGTGGAGCAATAATAACATAAATATCACTAACATTTGCTCGTAAAAATTATTAAATTAGTGTACTATAAGACGCACCAACCACTATAGTTGCAGAAAGTGTTAAAGGTCATATCAATGTCCACTTTTTACAGCGTAGCGAGAAATAAAACCAACTAAAATCGGTACCAAAATCGAGTCAAAACATACGTATTGTACTTGATAGAACAATTTCACATTTGCTTCGAGATTGCTTGCTCCTTAATTAATCCATTCTTGAACAAGTTTATCCGATTTTAATTGACGATATATATACGGTGAACCTCGGTCATCGTACTTATAACCTTGTTTTAAAGTCAGTACCAATGAGTCAAAACATACGTACTGTACTTGATAGAACAATTTCACATTTGCTTCGTGATTGCTTGCTCCTTAATTAATCCATTCTTGGACAAGTTTAGCCGATTTTAATTGACGATATATATTCGGTGAACCTCGGTCATCGTACATATAACCTTGTTTTAATGGACGTAAGGAGAGGCTGTTTGTTTCATTATCTCACTGGAATGGTCGTTCTGCATTGGCAAAAAGACCTAATTCCTGGAATATTATAATCAATGACTGCTTTGTTCGGTAGAATCATCCTTCACAAAACAATCAGTTATTTTGCCAACGATCAATGTTATATACAAATGGCATATAAAAATCCCCGTTGTATCATGATATTGTTACGTTGTTGTTTAGCACATTATTGAAAATAATGCTTTAAAAATATATATGTAATTTTTTTTGAAGGATACCTCAAGGAACTGGAGCAATTTACTTACTGAAAATACATCGACAGACCTGAATGTCTCTCGATTCTCGGTCAATAAAATCCCTGAAACAAAGCTAATGGATAATTGCATAGATTGTAGAATAAAATGAGTTTGATTGAAGCATCATTAACGTCAAAAACCGCCTTTTGACAAGTGTTTATTACCAGCGAGGTTAATTCTAAGTGGGGCATTTTATCTGAGATGATCGGTGAACTGCATATACATTCAAACCTGCGAACAAAGGCCACCACTGTGAAAGACGAAACGTGACCTTTATTGACAGGTAGCCTTTATTCGAAGGTCAGATTGTTCTAAATAATCAGTGACACATTTTTCATAAAAAATAGGCTTTGTTCGCAGGGTGGTCTTTATTCGGAGGTAGCCACAAACATAGGTTTGACTGTATTTAATCCTGTGTCATATATGATTTTTTTCTACTAATTCTCTTGTGTCATTTCAGATTTGTCGCAATCGTGTATCCATTGAAGGCTCACATATTCTGTGGAAGAAAGAAGATTGTGTTTGCAATATTGTTGATCTGGCCAGCTTCCATAACCTGCGGTCTTCCGACATTGATATACAATCAGCTGGAAAGTCCACACCCATCTGTACCATTCAAACATTGCATGATCCGATTCCCTGGTCGAGATTATTATCAACTGTTCGAATACATACAGTTTGTTTTCTTTTATCTGATCCCTGTAGTCGTGCAGGTATGTTTAATTACGATAATAATTACCCATAGTCCGATGTTGAGCTGTAAATTGGTCTAACAATTCTCCTGTGACGTTTTGTATGTTTTGTTCCTGTTCATCTCATTCTGTATCATTGTTGTCAATTGACTGAGTCATAAAACTAACGTTTGTGGATGGTTTACACATTAAATGTACTTTTCTAGAATTCTTTGTTACACGAATTGGACAGTGGAAGTAATGGCGAACATAGCGTAACATCCATCTTCATTGAAGTTCATTTCAAACACATATGTGTCCTCGGAACTGCTTCTTTATTGCCGAATACAAATTATGCTAAATGCTGCGTACTAATTTACAATTAGTTTCGAAATTTAACATAAACAGAGAACAAAAAATACTAGATGCTGGCGATTCATAATAATCATTACATTCTCTTTCACGAAAGCGCCAGCCTACATTCAAGACTGCACGAAAATAAAGAAGAAAATTAAATCAAGCGTATATAATATTTCAGGTTGTATTGTATGCTGTCATTGGGAACAAGTTGTACGCCAGTACGGAGGACCTTCATGCCAGGTTCCAAATGAGGGCCGGGACTCGTCTGAAACAGAACAAAACATCAGACACGATAAAAGCGCGGAAAGATGTGGTGAAGATGTTGGCATCTAGTGTACTGGTGTATATCATCTGCTACGCTCCTCCCCAAATCCTGATTCTCTACGACACATTTGCACAAACACCGTTTCAGGTCACATTTCCGTATCGTGTATTCGGTATAGTTGTGTCGAATGTGAACTCTGCGGCTAACCCAATCTTGTACAGCATATTCAGTCAGAACTTCAGGAAAAACTTCAAGAAATATCTCTGTTGTTTGTGTTTTCGTGAGCCACGGGAATATCACAGGACCGTACAGGAGATCTCCGATTCAAGGACCGTATCCCGGAAGATAAGTTCCAGCATGAGCAGGTCAACCACTTTTTCAAAGGTCTAACATGGGGGCCACACCTTTATTAACACGATTCAATGGATGCTGAAGTATTGCGTATATTTTATCTTCACTGTCTACGACTTGAGCAATAACTATCGTAACCTCATTTGTAAACATCAGTTGTGACTTCTGTCAGATTTAAATGTATTTAGTGTGATTCCAAATGAGAACGTGGTGATTGAAATCTTTCAAAATTTCTTTGTCATGCATAAACTTCTGGATTGCTGTCGAAAATCAGGAAAAATGGGTGTTGACCTACAGTGTATAAAACTGCTTTTATATTCCTAAATAGTAAATAACCTTACTAGAGGGATAGGTAAGGAAATATATAAGAGTTTTGTATTATGTTTCTTGAAATCGCAGTTAATTGTAATTTTCTCACGGATAAAATTTAGAGTTTATCGCAATGATAGCTCTCCATAAATTCAATTCTATTAACGTTGAAAACTAAAGACAATACGATGCAAACAACAGTTACAAAGTGTTAAATGTTGCGCTGCCTGTATGTATGTATGTATGTATGTATGTATGTATGTATGTATGTATGTATGTATGTATGTATGTATGTATGTATGTATCCGGTATTACATTACCATCAATAAAAATACAGTGCTCATTTTCCCAACGGTTTGTGGATTCAAAAGGTATCGACTATTGAATGATAGAAATCTAATGAAGTGTCTAATGAAGCGATATTAATGAGTCTTTTATACATGTAATAATTACGAATTTCTTAGCTTATGATAATTTGTGTTGTCTGTAAAGTATACATTTCAGAGCATTGGTTCTAAAGCAAAAATGCAATTCTTTAAATTTTTATTCTGGTCAAAATGGAATCAAACTTTCCCAGTGTTCTTGAAAACTACCACAGACAGAAACATAATTCATGGACGAGAAGTGAGCGGAAGTCAGCGGGCATACGATAGAAAACTCGACCGACCGTATTTTTGCATCCCGATCCAAAAGTTCTTAACTGCAAGATCCAAAGTACGAAATTTTGTGGGAACGAATCGTATCCCAATCTACGGAAGGCATGTTCCGAAAAAAATAAAAAGAAAAATTTTGCCACCTACCTGTTCTGATTTCTGGTCAAGTAACTATAAACATGACAATTTTTGTCTGACCTAATACATAGAAGTGCCCGTTGATTTTAAGATTGAATCCGGGAATTTGTCCGCCATGTTAGTTTCGTAGTCGCGTGATTCCTACGGTGATGAGTTAATGTTATCTACACTTATAAATTGCTTGTTTAAATGAAGTCTTGAAATATCTTGAACAAATATTTCTATTTAAACATGAACGAAGCGCGTTTGTGTGTGATTTGGAGTCCGTACATTTGAAATGTAATTCTTTCTTGTTTTATGATTCTTAACATGTGTGTTCATTAAATACAATAATAAAAAATTGTTACACAGTGCAACCTCTCCAAAGCAACACCCTTTGGGAGAAGCAAAATTATGTTATAGTTGAGAGGTTGTTGCCCTAGAGAGGTTTAATTCAAAGTTAAATCATACAGTGGGAAAAATCGTGCTGTCGTAGAAGGGAGGTTGTTGCTCAAGAGAGGGCCGCTCTGTAGAGGTTGCGCTGTATTTAGCAACGATTCATGATATTTATTATAATTTATGTGCGTATACCATTTGGTTTAGAATACATTATTACAACGTAAGTACTGATAGTGATGTACATGTATGTATAATATCATTCTTTCAAAGTTTCATTGACTTAGTTATAATAAAACAATCATCAACATCTACTATCTTATCTGTGTAAACGACGAATCCCAATATTCTCTGTTTTACTATAGCGTGGAAAATCTTAGTTTTGATTTAAATTGCAAACTGTCAAAATTAGTAAGATATTTTCTCCCAGATGTATATCGTTAATTTAACGTTCGCAAATAACATATTTGTGCAGCATGTTCAAAACATGATATATTTCCCTCTTGCGTTCTATTTCTAAAAACCCGCAAACAGCGTCGTAATGGAATCATTAGGACGCCGTACCACAGACATAGTGTAACTAAGATAGGATACCGTACCACAGACATAGTGTAACTAAAATAGGATGCCGTACAATAGACATACTGTAACTAAGAAAGGATGCCGTACCACAGACATAGTGTAACTAAGATAGGATGCCGTACAATAGACATACTGTAACTACGATAGGATGCCGTACCACAGACATAGTGTAACTAAGATAGGATGCCGTACAATAGACATACTGTAACTAAGAAAGGATGCCGTACCACAGACATAGTGTGACTAAGATAGGATGGCGTACCACAGACATAATGTAACTTAGATAGGATGCCGTACCACAGACATAGTGTTACTAAGATAGGATGCCGTACCATAGACATAGTGTTACTAAGATAGGATGCCGTACCTAAGACCCAGTGTTTGTAATAAAGAAATAAATTTGTAGCACTTAATCAAAGGATCTTTCTGATACAATGAAATACCTGAAATCTATTCCATTGGCAGTGGTTTGAGTGCTTAAAGCGTCATCTTATTTAAAAGTTGAACGATTCTCAGCTGAGCTAAAATATTGTACATTTTTGTATATTAAAACGTATAACGATATCACAATCATAATCATCAGAGACACTGTATGTTCAGTATGTTTATTTAGATTTCTCTTCGAGAATGACCTCAGCTAATTGGACTACAGTATCACATGCTTTAATTCTACTTCATATACTGGGCTTAAAAAGTTTGTACTCAAATCTGGAGTAAAAGAAGGATTTTTAAAATAAAAATATTTTCTAGAACTTAAAATGGATACAGGAACATTTTAAAGTACATGTAAGTATCTGCAGATACATTCCAGACCTAAATTTCATTACATTCCTCTCTTTCTTAAATGCTCACCTCTTAACATTTCAGAATTTCGTAAACAGATACTCCTACATACGGTTTTATACCTTTGAATTGTTTCAATTAGACTACCTTGCGGTCGTGTGTAAATGACAATTATCATAAGTAATCCGTACAATGACTTCGGTAAAAATAGCTGAGCTAGATGATTTAATGACATCCTCACAGCATTGGATAACGAATCTATGACAACAATAAAAATATTCTACAAGCGGTAGGTTTTATTTGCATCAGAAATGGAAGCCATTCTTTAAATGACAAAACCAATTACCGGCACTCCCCAATCCTACCACCATACTGTTCCTAGAGGTCTGAATAAATTTAATTACATACAAATATGTACAACTCAATGAATTAACATAATCACGCGAAACATTGGTTTGGTGGATGCCATCTACGTGTGAATTGTCCTGACAATTTATAAATCTGTGAATCTTTTCCGTGCAATAAGGCCATTTGGTCATTAGTTCATTGTTCTGATGGAGCTGTCAATAGCTGTCAATAATATATCACGTGACAGTCGTAATTACATATACACCAAAAATTACTTCGCAGTCCCCCTAGGCACAACAAGAGTGACTTGATGTATGGTTGAAGCGATGAAACGTATTATGCGTGATCAAGCGCTTGTGCTGATGTTGTGTATAACGTTGTTGTCAAATATCTGGATATTACCCAATAATATCAATATGACGTTCACATGCTCATTTTTATAAACATTAAGAAATATTTCATAAAATATTTTATGTTTTTAATGAAGAAAAACGCCTTTGGCCAAAAATACCATACATACTGTAGGTGGTGAAGTTTTATCATAAAAATTGTAATAAGAGAAACCATGACTTCACGTTATGTCTGATTTAAATGTAATGCGGTTTTATAACAAGTTTTATATCGTACCAAGGGACAGTGACTCTAGCTTAATATTGCGCCAAATTATGCATGCCACTATCACGATTTTTGATTTTCGTGCGAGTACATGTATTTGTTTTTTTTTTGCGATATGCAGAGTTGGGCGTAAAAAACGTTTGTTTTTTCTGGTTACCCGACTTACCCTATTTTCCCGCCGAGATCCTAGACTTTTTGTCAGGCCAGAGGAACGGTACATCAACTTTTTACCATTCTACACAGACCTAATCTCAAAAGTAGCTTTTAATAATAATAAGAAGAAGAATCATCACCATCCCGCCTTTCTATTCTATTTTTAATGAGTATTAACCAGGAAGAAACATTTTTTACGCCTAACATTCATTTGGCACGTAGTATCTAATAAGACAATATAGGACTAATAAAGCCATGTTCATGACTTCAAGCGACTATTCTTTCACATGTATTTAATGTCTGGCTGAAATAAGATGATAAACATTGGTAAACATTATGTAACAGCAGAGTGGCGTGGAATAAAAATATAAATTATGCATCCTAGACGAATACTATGTTAGACAACAAAATTTTAAAACATATAATACATAATACGCCTTTGCAATAATTTGAACATATTCCAAAATATCTGCGTATGATGACGGTACATTCTGTATATCAATAATTAGGGGTGTAACGGTTAACCAATATACCGGTTAATATTGCAATACGAATTCTGACGGTTTTTTCCGGTTCGTTTTTCTCTGAACCGATTTTTGTAGTCATGACGACGCCACCGATGAAAAGATCTCAGAAATATATACAATGTATAATATATATATATATATATATATATATATATATATATATATATATATATTATACATCAGCATTTTCTCTCCATTCTGCATCCATCATTAACTTTTAGATGTGAACTTGTGCATTTAATTTGCTCATTAATTAAACACTATTTCACTGTGAAACTACACATGAATTTCATATATAAATATATGATTCATTTAAGGCGATGCGTGTGCATCAATTCCTGCTTAGCTTAGCAATAACAACATATAATATAATCCACACGTGTTGAGAAAATGTCTGGTCTTTAAAGCTTATATCATATTATTCCAAAATGATATCAATAATTGTGTGAAATTCATAATTTCAATTCATTCTAAGAACCATTGTATTATTTAACATCATTATCGGATCGATTATTCATATTTTATAGCAATTAGCCACAGCATTTAACAGACATTTCATTAACGATAGTATTAAATGTGTTGTGATTAAATTTAAAACAGCTATATTGATGTGTTATGATATCATTTAATGCGTCAAATCTAATTTGCAAACATGAAACGAACCTTACAGAAGGGTGAACGACCAATAAAAATCTCTGGAGAATCAGTACTTAGAACGCTTATTATCTTCCTAATCGTTTCATTGTCTTATAGCAACTTTCCACCATATGTAATTCTATAGAAAAAGAGTCGAAAACAGCCGCGAAAATAGCATGCAGCTGCAGCATGTTTAACCCTATACTCGCATGTGCTTATTTCTGTGATCCCTGATTGGAGTCTCTAGCAAAGTTTATGTTTGACTAACAACGCCACATCTGAAGTCATTCGTCTCCATTGGCAGATTAATATATTACGTTGTAAAGCTGATTTAAAGTTTGAACCCATCTCACGGATGTCGTGAGGTCGACTAATTCAGTACGAAATGTTGTCATGTTTAGCTTGTCACGGCACAAGTCAGCATCTTGTCTTTCGTGAATTCTCAGACTTTTGTCAAACGATCATTTCATTCAGTGGTCAGCTACTGTGCCTTACTCGAATGATTGCTACATAAAAGATGTAATTTTATCACTCCATTTCAAAATATAAAAAACTAAAGAATGGTTACGGACACGCGTAGAATATTGCAAATTGTCAACACAACTATTTACACAATGATGACATATTTATCATGGCCCATTGAATAATTTAAACCTGTCTAAAAACTGTGTTAAATGTTGCGATAGAGTGCTGTGAGGAGTTAATAAACAACAGCGAAGTGTTACAGTTTTTTTTTCAAAAAAAAACTCCATATGGGCGAGGAAACAATTGTTCCTACAACCCTGTCATTGAAAACCACCCATCACGTAGAATATAGAAGTCCATAGTATTCAGCTCCTGATGAAGGCTAGAAAACATTTATAAGGAACAGCCAGAAGTGATAAATTACCATTTAAGAGAAGAGGAACATTAGAAGCAAATGGCATGACGTCTAGATTCTTTTCTGTTTAGAATTGATTTCAGATTAGGTTTAGACATAGCATGCATACCAAACATTCAGTTTCTCCACAAAACATTTATTTCATAAAAAGTTATTTCTGAGCTCGAATCCAAATTTCATGTAAAGCTGCCCGTGTTGAACATAATCGATATTCAATAAATACGTTTTTACCATACTTTAAAATCATATAAGATCGATGGAATGTTAATATGGGTTGCAGAACATAGCACAGCGGTATAAAATGTAACAGGACTTTTGCCAGAGTATCTTACTCCTTGCTGTATATTCCATATACTTTCAACAGCCTTTTTCTACGGCTGTGCTAGGTCTTCGTATCAGCTGGAAGATTTATATGTTTTCTTCCCATCCGTTTACTTCTTATTTTGATTTCTTATTCTTTCTGTTTGGAATACTAGAAATAAGTAAGACATCAACCAATCCTTCTTTTTTGGCTAAATAACCTACAAACCGTCTTAAGGGACCCTCTCAACATTAAGACATGAACAATTAAACATGGAGAGCTTGAAATAGATATATTTCGTATGGAAAGGCAAAACATAGTTTCTTCTAAGTAATTGATCGAACCAAAATGTAACAAAAAATATATGAAATGCATCGAATAAAACATGCTTCATGGTTAAATACAATTGATTTACTTAAGGACGGAGTGCAAGTGATTAAAAGGTTTAACTTAAAAGCCCTTTTAAATTTACTTGATAAATGTTCTTGTCATGGTTAAAATTTGAAATTAAAATGTAATTCATTAAAATTCCACTGAAGTCATGTAAAAAGTATTGGTGGAGACGAACGCCCAGTTTGTAGCCAGGTTTTTTTAACAAGTACCTGATCGAAATGATATCAATTTCCAGCAAACTTTCTATGAATACATGTACACCCAGTGCACAACATTGAAATTGCAAAGAGTAGCAATGCGCAGGTCCTATGCGCAGCCAAGATTTCCAAAAATCAGACACTAACCCCTTGCCTCATAATACCGCATTTTCCCGAATCTGAAGCAGACGACTTTTATTATTATTTTTATTATTATTTTTATTAAGGATAACACAAAAAGGGGTTAAAAACCCCTTACTTCCATTGTGGTCCTATACAAAACAATATGACATAAATCAACATAAATATCAATATCATATATATCAAATATCACAGAGGTACTAGAATAGTATTAAGATTAAAATAAAAACATTGTTATAGTGAAAAGAAATGCCTAGAATATTAAGATACAGAGCTCAGAACTAAGAACTAAATTAGTTAAAAAAAATAAAAATTCCAGCTATCACAGATACATATTAAATTTCAATATTCAGCAAATGAGACTTCAGCTTTGACTTAAAAACATGAATGCTGTCCAGATCTCTAATAGTTTGGGGAAGTTCGTTCCAAAGAGATATTCCTTTATATGAAAATGTTTTACTTCCAAAACCTTTGACCTTCGGAACAGCATAGCGCCGACTATCTTTAAGTAAATTACTTGAGCTATCATTACAGGTTGTTAGTCTAAATCTAGTACTGTATCGATGAGCATCAATAACAGGTCAGAAGTGTTCATTCATATATGAAGGAGCTAAATTTGCATTAATCTTAAAAACTTGACACAATATTAAAAATTCAACCCTTTTAAACACTGACAACCAACCTAATTTCAAAAATTGATCTTTCCCGACATGACACCTACAGTCAAGATTAAGGACAAATCGAATAAGTCGATTTTGCGTAGTCTGTAATTTATTTCTAAGATTTTGGGAAATAGAGTACAACCAGACGGTTGAAACATAATCAAAGTGGCACTGTATGATGGACATAATCAGTAACTTCTTTGTGTGATATGATATATCAGCCATTCACTCAGATTTTCAAGTTCAGTGCTGAGTTGTGTCTCAATATCATGAATATCCTTACCATGAATTAAAATGGCAGAGTCATCAGCATATAATAATAATTTGTTTTTGACAACAGCAGACATGTCATTTACATATATTAAAAACAACAATGGACACAAAATCGATCCCTGTGGTACACCACATTCAATTTCGGCCTGGAAGGAAAAAGTGCCTGAGATATCTACTAGCTGATAACGATCAGACAGGTACGAGGAAATCCATCGGGCAGCCGATTCTGAGAGACCAAGTGCTTCAAGTTTCATTAAAAGAATGGTGTGATTGACGGTGTCAAACGCTTTCTGGAGATAAAAAAGTTGTGGCAAAAAGCCATTGCATGTAATGATCAATCGCTTCCTTTGCCACAATGTTTTCCACCCAGTCAGAGAGAAATAACCCAGTTTTCTTAAATAAATTTATGCTTTGTACATTTGTTTTGGGAGGGTCGAAAATGTGCTTATGATTCAAAGGGTTAAGACCAGAAGGTAGGGTAGCGGCATATGATTAGAAGTATGCCAATCATACAGCACCGCACAACCGTACAAATAGCTGACAAAACAGCATCACAATACCATACATGTAATAAAGAGCAACCAGTCGATAGTTGACTGACCAAAAATTAAAAATACGACACACAAAAACCGACAACACTTCCATATAAATGAATGATTGGTTGATTTATTTTTGTCTAAATTAGTAAACACATTAGTAGTGCGCCGCATTAAGTTCATTCGATAAAGCTTTTCTGACTTTGTTCAGTCAACTGTCTTTCAAATTAACACCATAAACTTGACAGACGTAGAACAAATACGGTGCAAACACAACATTCTGTTGACTACTAGAAGCTTCTGTTTAAGCACAAATGTCAATCACAGAATGTTTGCAGTCCCCGTGGAATCTTATATAATATTACAGCTAACAAGAACATCGAACTCAATACGCTACGCAAAATATCACTGTTCTAGTGTGGTTTGGGGGATAAATGTCAATTCCAGTCGTATATTTATGCCACGAAATTCACCTTACATGTCAATTAAAGGCTTTAAGTATCACATGTAGTAAAGTTTTACACATAGAAATAGATACGTGCCCTAGTGCAGTTTACAAAAGATTCAGATATAGTGTGCGGGATATACCCAATGGACGCACGCGGATTTCATGTTTATAAACTTTTGTCATATTGTCGCCAATGGCTGATGCAGTTACTAATTTTACTTCAAATGGATAGAACTACAGACTATCATGTAGCCAAAGGTACTGTTCAAACAGATTATTAAGATTGTTTTAAATCTGATTCGCTTGAGCAACCAACAAAATATCCTAAACGAAACTAAGACACTGAGTTTATCATTTTGTTGTTGGAGATTCATTCGTGGTTCAGCCATTTAGTGTTCGTGAATTTTTACAATTGATAAATACTTTTTGGAATTGATAGATTATTCCCATTCCATTGATAGTCAACAGAAACCCATGTTTGCCAGGAAACAAGTACTTCACACTGTGAGGATCCGGGGAACGTCATGGACATATAATGAAGACTCCGTAATATTGTCCATTGAGAGCATCAGAAGTTAATGATGTCTCCTGTGTAACCAAAAACCAAGCAAGTAATGATTAACAACATTAAGCATTTTATCAAAGTCTGGTTCATATGAATTCTGCTGTTGTTGAGGAAAAGCAACTGGCAATCAAGATACTACAAATTGCTTTAATAAAACTCATCTCACTTTTGCGAACTATTGCCGTGAGACGATTATCATTGTGCACCATATTCAATGAATGACTGTATTCTGTAATCCTCGTGTAACAGTTCTTTTTTCACAGGTTTTACGCCGTTTTTCGTCATCTTTTAGTTATATACGACGACCGGTACACCTTACCAGTTTTCCTGGACAGCTTAATAACCAATAACAACATACCCGTCCACAACCAGTCGGCATTGGACTAACGAGTACATTGCAACCATCAGAGACCATTGCTTGTGCTGTGTATTGTTCCAGAGTCGGTGGGTGGACGAATGAGCGTGTCATCGCGCATGCGCGTCGTTTGTTCGTTTGTTTCATGGTAAAATATATACGCAGTACAATCGTTATGTACGACGTGCATGTTACCAATATAATGTTCGTTGATTACCCCCTCGGTACTTGAGAGTACTGTTAGACTGGTGTCTGTTTGTATTAGATTAAGACTCTCAAGTTCCATAGAATATGATTGCTTTATTGCTTTATTGATATCACTGTCAAGATGCATTGTCAAAATCCCCGAATAATTGAATACTTTCATAATCTAAACAAATATTTTGAATGAAAACAGAAAACAACATGACAAGTATGCTGATAGTGATATATCAATGAATAACATTATCAGTTTTATCTTGAATGTAACACAGGTTTTTGAAATACCGATGTGAAGTTTTACTTCAGTTCTGCTAATCAAAATGCAGAATGTAATTTCTTATAAATGAACAGGTATGCCATGCAAGTAAGATGATTTTTACTTGTATCTTCTCGAAAACAAAAATAATAATATTTTTTTTTATTTGTTGAACGAAAGCAAAACTAAGTCTGATCGAAAATAATCATATAAGCTGGTGACAAGAACCTCATTCATGTACATGTATTTGTTGGTGTGTGTATGTTATTTGTTCACGTGTCTCAACGAGAAAAAGCATAAATGTGTACTTTATTCAAGTACATATACATCCCGAGTGTCTTTTTCTTCCGCAGCATCCATGTTCCGCAACTACAATAGCCTTCGCCCAACTCGGTTACAACGTCCTTAATCATATCAGCCAGTGAACTTGAAACGTCTGTGACAGTGGTAATGAAGTTTGTTTAGTCAAAGCTACGGAGCCACGCCTATATACGATCATATAACTAATATAGCGTATGTTTCAGCATCCCAGACAATACAAAAACATGGTTTCAAATCGTACAAAAGGCTCCACCGTGATGCAGATATTGACCGATTCATGTCATATTTTCACCGCATGAAACCGGTATGCACACGTTGCTTCGATGCAATCCATGTGACTATATATGGTCTGTACCAAAACTATCGTTAATACCGCTAATATGTTCAATGAGCCTTCTTTGTCAATGATAGAACGGTCATTATCACTGTTAGTTGCTCCTTAATTAAGGCTAAAACCCTATACACATTTGTTCCTTCACAAATATAGATAGAAACGCAATGTAATAGTGTCCAAGTGGTATGAGTATATTTCTCGTTTGTTTCGGAGAGTAGTGGCGCTAGTATTATGCCCTGCATTCGTGCGAAACCAATTAAAATCAGATTAGATGATAACACGCGTAATACAATAAACAGCTTTATTGATCTGTAAACGGGTTTTAGAATTACGGCCTAGAACAAAGGAAATGTTGCTTTCCTTATGTTAGACCAGTAAAATATATATGCGTGTATATTTATATACAAATATTTAAAGTCAACGGAATAAATACGAATCGTTTAACAAAATATTGTCTAATTCATTTTTACCAAACTGTGGGGAAAGATGAATATTAAAGCTAATGTTTACATCAAACATTAACAATAAAATATTTGAAGCGAATGAGTTTACAGAAGACACACAGTATTACCGACAACTCTGGTTTTTAAGCAATGTGTAAACGGTTGTAAGACTTATTTGGACACTGTGATGTGTCTTTGTTTGTTTTATGTGACTTATTGTCACTGGGTTTAATGCCCTTTTTTCAATAATTTTTCAGCTATATACGGCGACCCGGACACCTAACCAGTTTTCCTGGACTATATACTAACCAGTACTAAGTTACCATTCCATAAGGAACCGGCAACTTGTCCACATGTGGAGGAACATCGCCATTTTTGTCAAATTTCGTAGTATGGTATGACCCTGCCGCGACCGGGATTTCAAGTGATATGTTTAAATTGGTTTCAATGAAATGTTTTATACTGCTTACACATGAGTTCTTCCGGTCATTTAAACAACACGCGTCAGGTTTAGCATCCAGTAAGTGTTTTACGCGATGATCAAGTATCTATACATTGCAACCTCTCCAGAGCGGCTCTCTCTTGCTCACATACATGATTGTACGAATGTGTTAATCTGGCATGAGAAGCTGTGAACGTTAGGCGACATTATAACCACGGCAAAATTTATTGTCTCTGTTTAAAATATTGAATAATAATTTAATTTTCTAGGATTTCTCTGCTCAGCTAGTTCTGTTTAAGCTGTTTTTAATTAATTCTATTTGACTATAGGACATAAATACAAATGTATCACAGCGAGAGACAGTAAGAAAATAATAGAAACATGGAAAATATTCATTACATTAAAACAGTAAATTAATTACCATCTTATTCCGATTTATGATAATAAAAATATTGACTTTAAAGATCTATGCTATTTTTATTCATACAGTCCGGTGTATGATGATCACATATTTATTGCGTTATTAGTTTTATGTCATGTCGAAATAAGTCGTGGCCGTAGTCCAGTGGTTAGTGCGCTAGATGCCGTTTTTCAATAATTTTTCGTTATATATGGCGATCGGTTCACATAACCAGTTTTCCTGGACAGTATACTAACCAGTACTAACTTACCCATCCACTAGGAGCCGGCAACTTTTCCTTGTATGGAGGAAAATGGACATTTTTGCAATATATTCAAAGAAGGGTATGACCTACCGCGACCGGGTTACAAGTCCAGCGCACAAACCACTGGACCACGGCCGCGGCCTTCGAATTAATGCACAAACTTGAATTTACAGAACTGACTGAAACACTGAAAGCGTCTCGAATTTCAACACAATCGTTCCTATGTCTTTTTTCTCTGGCATTACTAACGAACATGTGATTGTAAAATTGCAATTAATTCCTTATAAAACATCATAATTTGACCCCAAATTACCTTAAATGAAAAAAAAATGTTCACGGAATTCGACAATAGTATACGACATGTTTTAGTATAATTTATGTAACAATTGAACGGGGTCGAATTCTGTGAATTTAAATTAAATAAAAATAAAAATTAAATTTCGTTTAAGGTAATTTGGGGGTTAAATTATGAAGATATATAAAGGGTTTATTGCAATTTTGCCATCACATTTCCGTTACTAATGCCTGTGGTATTTATATGGAAAATATCGGTCACTCTAATAGACAATTTGAACCGAATATCACAGCTGAATTTCTCATACATTTCAAGAACGATTATCTTAGACAGTTCAAAACTACACGTGTATTCATCTTAACTGGCAGACCTTATGATATCCTAGAATTGTCAGTCGTGTTATGATAGCACTAAAGCTGCGAGGAATGATTTCAAGTTTTCCCGAAGGGAATATTTAAGTGTTTTTATTGTTCAGACATTTGCGTTATAACTCCAGGGATATCTTAATGGTAGTTTGTTTTGCCATGGCAAGCATTTAGTGCTATTAACAGATCAGACATTCCGGTGCTATTTGGACGACATAGAATAGAAACATGTTTTCCGCCTATTTACCGATTGTAGCAGATTGCTATTGAAATTCTTAGGCATGATATCACTATTAAAAAATAACGTGGATTTTGGTTATTATTGACAGTTAAATTACAGAGGATAAACGCCTGTTCACAAATTATATAAAATTCCTTACCGACACTAAAGGTGTACTTAATACAGTGCAACCCCTCCAAAGCAATACCCTTTGGGAGAAGTAAAACAGGTTGTGGTTGAGAGGTTGTTGCTCTAGAGAGGTTAAATTAATAGTGCAGTGGGAAAAATCATACTGTTGTTGAAGGGAGGTTTTTGCTCAAGAGTGTCGCTATGGAGAGGATGTACTGTATTACCATTTCGTAATACGTGTAGGCGTGTTACTATTGTACGCGAGCAGAAGATAACGCTATTCCTCTGATACATTTTAAAATAGTAATTCTTAATCTAAAAAGTATTAGGTTACTGGGTTTTTTTATCATACATGAAACACTGTAGAACAATTTATGATGTTTCTATACATATATTGAAATCTACATGCATTTCCCTAGTTATATATTTAGCAAAGTCCTGCGTAATGAAGCATTCTATGAATGTTTGTCGTGAATCTGTTTCAACACATTTTTCAAAATTCGTTCCACCTTGTAAGATTGATGGTAAAAAATAACTCTCAATGAAATAACGTTCCTGACGTGTACCATTTCAGAACTAGCGTGCGGACAGTGCCAACCGTTGTGGTTAATATCATTCATAAAACAACACCGATTATATAATTTCGTGTAATATAGTGATTCAAAAATGTTAATAAGAGTTGAATTTCTCCGGATTGCTCATAATTACAGAATGCCGTGCCCCGGAAGCAGCATAAATGTTAAAACACGCTCATAATGGAAGAAACACATCCATTAGAAAAAAAATAATTTGAGACACAACGCAAAGAACAATCATAAAAATGTTTTAGTACTGCCTAACGGACAAATTGAAAATATCTTGAAGTAGAAGTAACGCCGCAAAGTTGACTTGGTCCCAACATTGGTCAATGAATTCAAACGAATGTGAGAATGTTCTCGGGCAGGTTTGTTAATTTTTGTTTTATGTGTGTTGGGACATAACCCGGGGCCTCGTTTAAATTAAAATTTCTCCATGACAGCATGACCTGAAACTGTACAAAATCTCGCGTTTTGGATCACAGAGAATGCATTATAATTTCAAGTGTCATTCGGATTTGAAATAAAAAACCTCCGGAAAAAGCTATAAGTGCTTAAAGGTCACATTTCTTCTCTTCCTCTTGTAGTTCATGTTGTCAGGTTTTGGTTCTTGTTACTTGCTTATAAGCTAATTCGTTACTATCCACGAAAAGGGCCTCCGTGGTCGAGTGGTAATGGTCTCGGAATAGTGATCACTAGACCCCTCACTGCTGTAAGTTCGAACCCCACCAGAGACCAGAAAATCTCATGTGAGGAAGCTGTCCAGATGGCTAACGAAAGGACATTGGTTCTATTTAGGTTTCTATCCTGGGGTTCTCCTCCGCCATTAAAACTAGAAATTTTGCCAAATGATGCCAACAGTAGGTTAGACATTCAACTCTATGAAAAGACAGCCCATGAAATTTATTTTTTAGAGTTTATGTAAAAACGTTACCATGGTGACAGATCACAAGATTATCACCATTTAAAAAAAGTAAAAGTTCATTAGATGTACGTAAATAGCGTTTCAATGTCATACAAGTGAAATAAATTTAGACAAGACGCATTTTCCAAAATTAAACTTCACGTGTCTGACATCAACGTATACCATAAAGGCGTGATTCATTATCATTTTATTGCCGGATTACTTTGTTATTAAGTAAGTTGATCTGATAATGAATTAAATCAATCAGTGAATGTGTGGAACAGAAATCTAAACGAAAAACATCTTTAAACGATTTGATCTGTATTAAATATTCTCTATCAGGAATTTGCCGTACGTGTACTTATTTTAAAGTCTCCAGGAAATACGCCCCTGATCAGTTACAACTTTTAGCGCACAGTTATTAACGTACGTGTACTTTACTCCTGAAAAAGCTTATTTATTGTACTCCTGTATGATACACATGTAGGGCCGCGACCGTGGTCCAGTGGTTTCTGCTCTGGTCTTGTAACCCGGAGATCCGAGTTCAAATCCCAAATCATTGACCACAATGTCTATTTTCCTTCATATGAGGAGAGGTTGTCGGCTGCTTGTGGAAGCGTAAGTTAGTACTGGTTAATGTGCAGTCCATGAAAACTGGTTAGGTGAACCGGTTGCCGTATATAACTGAAAAAAAAGAAAAAAAAACGGCGTTAAACCCAGTGATAATTGACACACATGTAAAATAAGACAAAACAGAAATATGTACATTAAATAAAACCTAGTGAACGAAGTCCATTTTTTATACTGTCCAATCGGTGACCTCAGGTTCACAAATTTGACTGTACTTCCGGGATGTTTTCCGCATTCTAGATCTTCGAATGCGAGAATTTCTCATAATGGTGAAATTACAGACTGGAAGATTTTGATTTATATTCCAATTGTTATCTTTGATATAAAAGATTCATAAATATCTTCAACAGTCCTTTTTTTCTTACATTATTGATGATTTGTCGGATGATCCGATGTTATATGAGTTTATTGTTGAAGATGTATGCTTTCTGTAGAAGCTTTTATCGCACATTTAAAAGAAATATAAATTAGATTTAGTGAATTGTAAAATAGCTGTTACGTCGTGAATGGTTATATAGATTGCATTACGCAGGTTATAAAGCAACATAACTGGTGATTTATCGGTCACTTATATCTCCAATATGCGACATGTTTGAGGATTTGATATTTACACTATCTCTCATTTTCATTGCATAAGCGTTTTACATTTGGCAACAGTTAGCCCCAATGCAAGAACATCCCATTACATAAGCGTTTTACATTTTACAACAGTTAGAACTAACGCAAGCATAAGCGTTTTACATTTTACAACAGTTAGAACTAACGCAAGCATAAGTGTTTTACATTTTACAACAGATAGAACTAACGCAAGCATAAGTGTTTTACATTTTACAATAGTTAGAACTAACTCAAGCATACGTGTTTACATTTTACAACAGTTAGAACTAACGCAAGCATAAGTGTTTTACATTTTACAACAGTTAGACCTAACGTTAGCATATTCCATTATATAAGTGTTTTACATTTTACAACAGTTAGAACTAACGTTAGCATATTCCATTATATAAGTGTTTTACATTTAACAACAGTTAGAACTAACGTTAGCATATTCCATGATATAAGTTTTTTTTTATAACGATTAGATCCTAACGCAAGCACATTTGCCGGCTTCCCGAAAGTTGCTGGATCGTCGGACATGCCAGGCAAAGTTCGAACTGGTTCAACTTTTCGGCGAGTGCCAGACCAGATGTCCGGCAGCCAGGCACAATTTACAGCACTTATTATTATTTATAATATATTCGGTCAGACAAATTTTCATTTGTTCTGACAGAAATTCTAACCTTGCCTGACCAAATGTCAGGGCTATGATGTGTATAAGGGTTCTGGTTTGAGCATAATGGCTCTGATTTGTGTATTAGTGTTGTGATTCATGCATGGGACTCAAATACCTGAATAATACCTCATATGAGAGTACTTAAGCTTTGATTAGGAAATGCGATAATTTGATAGATTTTTCGTTCGTTTTGGATAAACACATTTAGGCAACATAATGTGTGCCAATAGATTGATCTTTTTATGATTCTTACGGCAATAGTACGTCTTTGTTTTTAAATGTTTTAATCGTGTAATTTTACGCTTTTTGCTTGTAGCTTATGTTTACTTCACTTCATTTTCTACGATTCTGGAATTTTCAACATCTATCATAGATATAAAAATGTCTATAGCGCTGAAAATATTATCTCAATATATGTCATTGACCCTTCAGTAATATGGGCGACATGTTATTGATTATGATAGATTGTGAAATAGAAAGATGCCAAATTATTATTAATAATATTATCCATTAATCATGGTCAAATCGCCATGGGACCAATATTGTTTTACCGAATTCCCCGGATAAATGAATATAAAAAGACAATTTATCATATACCTTGTACGCTTACATCCGGGACATTCTGTTTGACATTATGTACACCAAGCCTGTCGACACGTGCATATTTTTGAGACCCTACTTTGTGTCGCTGATTGTCATTCATATTTATATATACGCATGTATTGAGGCTGACAGATAAAGGCATGAAGTTGAGTGTGAATCTGACTGAGGTTCGTCGAGTGTATATACATACATGTACATGGTACAACCTTTGGAATATTGTAATAGAGCGCATGATTTCATGTTGTCAACAGACACCATGATCAAACTATTTTTATAGACACGTAATTAAGATCACCCAAGCTTCACATGATATCCTGGTCTATTTACAATGTGCCTGTTTTGTAAACGAGTCTCACTCAATCATGCAGATTGGCAACAACAACTTGTCGCTGCGCTTCTGTAGCGGATAAATAATTACATTGTGCCCCAACATAGAGCATTCACAGAACGTAGACAGGTGTAGAGTTGACAATACTTTCTATAATAAAGTTACAGTAATTCAATTTAAGTTGGATTTGCTGCATCACAAAACAAACTTCGTTATTTTCTTTCCATGAACATTCCTGCTGATCACTGGAGGAATTATTAGCTTTTGAGTTTTCTTTTGCGTCGTACAAAACGAAGCACGTGTGCGTGTTTCTACATTGGGTCGTTGATATCCTTAAATTGATTCTTACTTCATTCGGAATACCTCCGTGTCGGTCGATGACGTAAGAACTGGATAGTACCATAAAAATTCATGACAGCCAGATTATTTGTGGTAAATTATATTTCACAATAAGCACATTTTACAATTAGAATGTTCACAATTTCTCATTATTGTCAGACATACAATTTGGACAGCTTGTACAAGCGACCTCGTGTATTAAGCGACCATGTACAGTAAGTGACCACGTATATTAAGCAACTTCATGTATTAAGTGGCCTCATGTATTAAGTGACCTCAGGTATTAAGTGACCACGTATATTAAGTGCCCTCATGTTTTAAGTGACCTCATGTTTAAAGTGACCACGTATATTAAGTGACCACGTGTCTTAAGCGACCTCATGTAGTAGGTGACCACGCATATTAAGTGACCCCATGTATTAAGCGCTATGTGTTCGAAGCGACATGTTTCAATTCATCGCGAACACTTTTTACTTTTATTTTTATTTACTGCTATTTTCTAACATAGATACATGCAACTCTGTTTCATTTCTGGCACAGACAAGCCATTGAACAAAGAACGTGTACGGTAGACTAGAAATGCTGCCTTCTTGCACAACCGAATTTTATTTTATATATCAATCAACAATGTTGTACCCAAAAGTGACCATAGTTAACATGAGGTCTCTATTCGTAGATGGCTGCTATGCATATTAATAACACAAAAGACTTTCTCATAGGAAAAGAATTAGCTCTGATCTAGTAAGTAGTCAATATAATCTTATTTGCCATTACATTATGTTTGAACCTATTAGAAAAGATGATTTATTTTGATTTGAAAAAAATATGAGTCGTCATTCAATTATAAGATAAATTACAAAATATAAATATATACCAGGAACATTGAACAGAACAGAACATTATTTTATTTAAAGTCCTAAATATAGTGCTTCGTCATATAAAAAACATACTTTATATACAGTGCAACCTCTCCAAAGTAACACCCTTCGGGAGAAGCAATATGATGTTGTTGAAAGGTTGTTGCTCTAGAGAGGTTAAATTAAAAGTTAAATCGTACAGTGGGAAATAATCATGCTGTTGTTAAAGGGAGGTTGTTGCTCAAGAGAGGGCCGCTCTGGAGAGGTTGCGCTGTACAAAGATATATTGTATAATAAAGTACACTTCTGATACATAATGCCTAATATCTTCTATGCTAGTAGGTCAACAAACGTACTATATATACGTCAATGTAATCGCGACAAGAAAAAAGTAGGCTGGTATCAGCCTCCAGATAAACACTGTTTTGATATTATATTTTGTCCATTTCCGTGGATCTGACAGGGGGGGTCATTCTTATCTAATGAGACTTCAAGATATATGTCAAAAATTATACCAAAACAGACGGGAGAAAATCTACAAGAAGTGAAGGATAACGGTTGCTTAAAGTTTCGATGAACAAATAAATGTAACGTACGTCTGTATCTATATATTATGATTACATAAATAAATATTGGCTGATGTTTTCACGTAAATACAGATAAATGATTGTACTTGTCCACGTAGTTGGGTAAAACATGAAATTTTGTCCAGTAATAATTGCTGCTGTAGAACAGGCTAATTGTGTAAAGGCATTTCAATTGGTACGGTTATCTGGGAATGTTGTTACGCCATTTTCAACCCGAACCTGGCTATCTAGTGTTAAGGTAGACAACTCCAGATTGACAACTGAAAGAAATACTTACAAAATGTCATTTTAAGAGTCTAGTGTCCTGTGTGTTGGGTGGGTTTTCGATAGGGGGCTCGGGGGAGGGAAGGGTGGATGTTTAGTAAGCTATTTTTCAATTTTTATTCATGAACGTAAGTGTTGTTGATATATTAGGAACATAAAAATTACATACGCCTGTATTCCAACACGCCATTGGCACCACACTAAGGCAGAATTGCAATTAAATAAAAGATAAAATCTTTTAATGAAAAAGTATAATGAAGAACCATACATAGATCTTTTACATACAGTGCAACCTCTCTAAAGCAACACCCATTGGGAAAAGCAAAATTATGTTGTTGTTGTTGTTGTTGTTGTTGTTGAGAAGTTGTTGCTCTAGAGAGCTTAAATTAATAGTTCATTAATTAATTCATGTTGTTGTTGATGGGGGGTTGTCGCTCAGTAAAGGGCCGATCTGGAGAGGTTGCACTGTACTTGTATAAAGACAACCCAGCTAAATGTCTGTATTTGTTTGTGCTTGGTCCTGTTATTTTTTCAAATATTTACCTGTTTCATAAGTATATAAACAGTTTTAAGAGATGGTTTCCAAGGATCATTTAATCTATAGAACATTGAACATTGACACTAAAACAGATAACTTGTATCACTAGTTTAGAAGTCTTGACGTGAAACATGATATACGAGTACAGTTATTTCATTCGCTGCACATAGACACTCTGGAGATTATTGTTGCCCAGACGTTTTCAAACATCACAGTGTTTTGTTCATAAATCATTTCGTAAAAACTACATTAAATTTTAGTTTTAGACTTTTCGTGACTTGGGGACATGTTTTATCTTCCGCAAAGTTCGTACTTTATGCAGTAAACTAAAAACAATTCTTCGAGAAATTTTCATGGAGAAGTTTGATATTTGGCCAAAATATTTCCCAACAATCAGGTGTGTTGGCGAGCAGGAAATATATCAGAGGTGAAGAAATAGCGTATGGAAAAGTGGTTATCAAAGACCCTCTCCTTTTATTGTCATTTATATTTTGGTGTACCCCACCCTCCCAAACATTAACGAACTGCCGGAAAACTAAAATGACGGTGCATCATGCAAATGGTTATTCTGTGAAAAATACTCATTTAAATATTTTATGAAACCAAAAACACTATTTTTCGCAACATGATATTAGCATTAGGTGTAGTATGTGTGCAGTTAGGTAATACGTTGGTGCATTTTACTCCGTGCACTGTGTGTGTACGTAAAGCGATATACAGTAAAACTTCGTTGTCTCGAGGAGTCACTGAAACAGATTAAGTGCTCGAGATAAACGTGGAGCTTGTAGCTACAAGGTATTTGTTTGATGATTGAAAAATACATGCAACCAAGGACAAAAATTTGACTGGATTCCTCGAGATAAGTCTGGTGCTCGTGATACCGATGCTCGTAATAATGAAGATTTACTGTAACAAATTCTTAACAGTATGTTGGCACTATTCAATGACAGAACAGTTCTCATGTAAATAAGAGAGTATATATACCATATTGTTTTGGACGTTTTGACTCCAACGCAGTATTTATTGATACCGAGCTACATAACTTACTCTATATCGCATTCGTGACACGATTTTTCAGATGCCTCATGTATTCTACAAGATTGCCGAATGAATCCCTCCCTCATGATTCGTATGGGTGAAATTATTTGTGTTTGCGTGAATGTTTAGTAACTTTGAACATTATGTAATAGCGGATGTATAGGGCTGGTAGAATTTACTCAAATAAGTGTCTCGACAGCTCAATCGACTTTGCGTGGGTTGCTTGGTTACCATTATCCCCTGAAAGTATTATTAAATCAATGTTTATTCTCTATCATATCCAAATGTATGATTTCAATGTTTTCCATCTTCTAGAAGTTAATGCTATATAACATTATATCATATCAAATATATATATTATTCATAATACTGGCTTTAAGTCTTGAAAATACAAAATAAAGAAACCACATCCATTAATGTAAAATAAAACAACCCTCTGGCTTAATATGTGGTTCATGTACTACAGATTCAAAATAGGAGTAGATAGGCGGATTTCATTCGACAGCTTTGATGAAAATACAGTCGAACCTCTCGAATCCGAACCTTTCCAATCCGGAATCCTCTCTAAACTGAACACGTCAGCTGGTCCCGATTTTTTATCGTTTATTTAATGCTAAAAAAATTATAATCCGGAACCTTTGTATTCTGAAAATCTCTCTAATGCGAACATTTTGTCTGTCCGAAAAAGTACGAATTAATAAGGTTCTGCTGTATGCATGTTCTACTGCAATATAACGTTGAATTCGTGATTTCAAATGACGAATCTAATAAAGGAACGTTTTAACCATTCCTGGCTCTCGACAGTTTCAATGTGACCGATGCAGCGAAGTATTGATGGACATTTATAATATACTATTAGGTCGGGTTCACGGGAATTCAACATAACCGTGATCTACTGTATAAGAAAGTAATAAAGGACTGTATCTAAAACTAAATCCTGTCGTTTGGGTGAGTCACTACACGTTATATCTGTTTTAGATACATTTCATATCTGCTGTATGAGCATCTGAGGTCTGCAATTTCTAATCTACCTACAAAACATCCCACATTAACGCAGCTATTTATAAAATCCGTGACATTGCGACAATAAAAGTTATCTGAAATTCAATGCTGATAGCAAATTTATTTTTCATGTTTTGTGCACCGGTTGCTAGATTACAAAGCTCGCTGTGGGTGTCTTCATTCCCCGGTAAACCTTGATTAAACATATTCTTGCTTAATACATATTTATTTTGGCAACATATTGCTAAGATAAAACGAGTATACTTCAATTGACTTTCCTTAGTATGTGAAAATATAATGTGTCTGAAATGGGACAATGGTACAGACTTGTTAATAACATAGCAACTGCAATTAATTATAAAATGCATCTGTTACTGTATTTAGGTTCATTTTAAAATCGTTTTGAGTCAGATACCGCCATATTGTGTGCAAATTAAGCATTGTTTGTTGTTGTATAACAAGTATGCGTTCGTTGAATTCTCAATAACCACGTGTTCTTGGGGCCAGTCCGATTTATACTCATACTCAATCACCACGTGTTCTTGGGGCCAGTCCGATTTACACTCATTTTCTATAACCACGTGTTCTTGGGGATAGTTCGATTTACACTCAGATTCAATGACCACGTGTTCTAGGATTCAATCCTATTTACACTCAGATTCACTAAGCACGTGTGCTTCGGGGCCATTCCGATTTACACTCACATTCAATAAGCACGCGTGCTTAGGGGGGCAGTCCAATTAACACTCAGATTAAGGATATCACCATTGACAGCTGTCAGGTCGCCAAAGTGGTAGAATGATGAAATATTTGCTAATACTTCAAAGTATTTATATACTCGTTTATTATAACTACTTTTATGATTTCATTATACCTCTAGTTTGCTTCAATTTCCACAATCATGAAAAGTTTAGAGGTTGTAACGAGAGTTGAGGGGTAACAAGTACACAAACCACCATTAATTACGAAATTCAGAACCATATTAAGACGGTTGAAGAAGGTTCTGCTTGTTTTTCTGCTTAAACCACCTTATTTCCTTTTCGCACATCGTATCCCTACTCTCTTATTTTCTGTTTCATTTCTCAGAGTCCCTCTTTTCCACATCTCCTTTTTTATCATCATCATCTGTAGCGGTAACATCATTCTCAGCAGCAGCGACAGCAGGAGGAGAAACATCAGCTGAACACCTCCATCTCCTACACTACATATATTTCGTGATCACACAAGGCCCGCGGCTGTGGTCCAGTGGTTAGTGTGCTGGACTTTTAACCCGGAGATCTGGGTTAAAATCCCGGTCGTGGCAAGTCGTATCCTTCACAAAAATGTCGATTTTCCTCCATACGTGGAGAAGTGGTCGGCTCTTTCTGGAAGGGTAAATTGGTGCTGGTTAATATACAGTACAGTAAAACTGGTCAGGTGAACCGGACGCCGTATATAACTGAAAAAAAATGTTGAAACACGGCGTTAAACCCCAATGACAATAAGTCACATAAAACAAAACAAAAGTAAAAAAAAATCATGATACTCCGATCCTTTCCCCATAAAACTGATCTTCTATCCTTCGTCCTAAGTATATATTAGTTATCATGTCAGTACTCGTACAATGTTTTGAGCTATTGTGAATATCTGTATATGTGGCACTCTAATATAAAAATATGAATTTGGGTTAAATGAGGCGGATATTTGATACTTCTCTGCTAAATTCACGTGACGTTTCGACCCCAAGTGATAATAATATATCCACGCTAATTAAATTTCTTGCGTGCGAGAGATCCTCATAGGATTTTTAAGCTTTTAAATTTGAATATTTGAGAAAAATAAACTGTGGATGACGTGTTACGTGAACGCAAATGGTGTCCCAACATGGTCCGCTAGTTGTTCTAAGATACAGACATAATGATTCAGAATTCAGAACAAATAGTTTCATTGATTTTATAGTTCTCTGATCAAGAATTGTTGGTGAATATAAACGACGAACGATAGCCGCTAATAATACAGTTTGCATCATTTTCCGAATACAGTGCAACCTTTCCAGAGCGACCCTCCCTTCAACAACAGCATGATTTTTCCCACTGTACGATTTAACTATTAATTTAACCTCTCTAGAGCAACAACCCCTCAACAACAATGTAATTTTGCTTCTCCCAAAGGGTGTTGCTTTGGAGAGGTTGCACTGTACCACTACGTCTCCAGACATTCTTCCCCACAATTTAAACATGAAGTGTTACGCTGTGAGTATTTGTTGTACATTGTTTTGCTATATAAATACTTATAGACATTGAAAATTAAGATTCAGAACTTTTTTATCAAGAGTAATTTCCTTGTGAAATGCTCGATAATTGTTAGGTATATTGTAAAATTCATTTATTGGAGTATTTTAATACATGTACCGGTATTAAAGTATTATTAATTTTATTTATTTGAGTATAATGATGAACTGCGGTCTGTTTAATAAACCATATCAGTATATAAATACAAATATCAATATATTCATACTGCCAGTCTAGTCTGTGCTAATGGGCACCTGTAAACAACGAATAACTGTCTACGAGGGACACTGTAATTCCACCCTATAGGCAAAACGCTCTTTAAGTGACTGTATATTGCGGATACTTGCCTATCTCATGATAAGGGTAAATATTTGCTGATCAAAATTAAGAAGAGACTTTTCATTATTTTATTGTCATTGGTGTCATTACTTTATAAATCCGCTTTTTTCAGGCATTTGTTCTTCTCCATCTGAACGTCTTTCTTAGCAAAACTGATGCTTTAACGCAACAGCAAAAGAGAGCAGCCAAGCAATTAAGTAAGTAAGAAAGTTGAACTGGACGTTAATAATAAATAAAACCTCAAAATATAGGTCAATGAAGAAGAGAGACGGAGGGTGGGACTTGCCTAGTTGCACAGTTGACCTTTCTCCACAATGTGTTTTTATATCATATCAATAAAGATTTGTTAAAGTGTAGGGTTGTTCGTTTGATGATTATCATAATAATAATGGCTTTTATTCACAGGGTGGTCTTTATTCGTAGGTGGTCGCAAAATCAGGTTTGATTGCAATGTAATACGTTATATTCATGTAATTATCCGCCAACTTAAATATGATCATACCAAACCTAGGTATACACCACCTAGACTACTCTATATGGTACATGTCAGGAACACAACGTGTTGTGAACTTTAATACAATCCTCTTGTGAGAATGATGCATACTAGAGAGATAAATCCTCATACATGATAACATAACAATTAGCTTTATGTAGTATAATCGACACTTTACATTTCAGAAAGATGTTTCTTCCGAGATAAATATCTATGTCTTTATTCTGATGAGCACGCCGGTAAAATTATATGCCTGGATAGAAAATTGTTATGTGATGGTATGACTCATTGTCCAAGTGTGGATGATGAAGCAAATTGTGGTCAGTGAGTACAAAACGATATTGTTGTATAAGGCCAGGAAAAAATAGTCGTGTTTACAATTACCCGACCGATCCTCCTTTTTGGCACCGACCCTAAAGTTTCTAACAACAAAGAACGAAAATATTTGGGGACGAATCGTACGATCAAAGAACGAAATTTAAAGTTATGTTTAACAAAAAAAATAAGAAAAGAAATTTTTTGGCGTACCTACTCTGTTTGGTCAAATAATCGTAAATATGGCAGTTTTTTCCTAGTCTTGTACAAATTGTATGATATTGTAAGCTGTTTAAGATTTCGGCGTTGCCGAGGTCAGACATCTCTGTGCTGTACAGATGCCTTTTTACCTTCACAACAGAGTGTGAAGTCTGTCTGGATAAATATTGATATTGTCAAGTACAGCAGGTTTAGCTTTAGATGTTGTTATGGCTGTAAGCGATTCCTTACGTACATGAGTATGTCTATGTTTGGTCACTATCTACAAACTAAGTACAGGATGAATTAATGTAACTGACTGAACTCATTTCAGGTCACAGAAAAGAACTGACTAACGCTGCATTTGGTAAACTAGCCGTAATAAGTTCGGTTAATAATGTCTCCTCACGTCCAGCAAGTGCCATTGTTTGTCAACTTTCTCCCCTTGCAATGAGCACGACCACTTTCAGTTTATATATCTAACACTTTTTTATAACTGATATATCCTGATTCATGACTGTTGCACACTCAATTCGATTGTTGAAAAATGCACGTTGCAGTTATGATTTTGGATGCAATGTATATTTGCCTCTACGTTAACAGAGTCGATGCTAAAATATGCCATTATGGTCGAGTGGTTATGGTCTCTGACTTGTAACCACTTGCCTCCCACTCGGGACCAAATTTCACACGTGAGAAAGCTGTCCAGCTAGCTGATGGAAGGTTGGTGGTTCTACCAAGATATAAGCCTGGGGTCTACCTCCACAGTTAAAGCTGTAAGCCTGGGGTCTTCCTCCCCTGTTAAAGCTGGAAAGTCGCAAAATGACCCTGGCTATTGGCGCGACGTTAAACTCCAATGGAATAAAAACATGTCCGTAATTATTGACTTAAATTGAACTTTAAATTAAACCGGTCATGTGTCTTATATTAGGCTAATAACTAAACAGTAAGACTTAAAAACCTGCAGTAGTTGATTTGAGGAAACATATTGTTTTGAAATCGCAGCAATTGTAAGGGAATGGTTTCCAGGTGGATGGCGATGTATGTACGTCTAACACACTTGCATCAACAAAGTATACATCAAATCCTTGGGCTATGTTAGACTTGCAAGATGATTACAATATCGTGTCTGTTACATTCCAGCCGCACAATAAGTAAATGAAATCATCGGTTCAGTATGATTAAGTTGCACCAAAGGCGCCACACGCAAAGTTGCTTCCTCACTTCCTTGTACATTTATTTACCAGTATCTTATTAATGTGAATTGGAATTAGAGTCTCGGAGGACTTGAAATTTGCTGAATTTGAATGTGAACAGCTTTAGCCAGGGTGTTTTGTTTGTTTAAAGTCCTCTCTTTATTCTCATTTATTTAAAGAGCGTTTAGCTCTTTATGTAATATATTATTTTTTTCACTATTTTTTTTTCATTTATTTAACGTTTTATTGTTTTATACATAATTATCTCTCCAATATGTGTTCAAATCATATATATATTTATAGTAAAACCTGGATTATGAGATCATCTTCGCGACCCCAAAATTCGGTCATAATAATGTGGTAGTCTCATTATTAAGCTGAAATACAGAGGATTTATTGAAAGCAGGTCCGAAAATAAGTGGTCGTTATAATAAGACCTAAACAAAGGTTTGTTTCCGGTTACATGCCCCCCAAAATATGGGTCGGTAGTTAGGGATTTTTTACTTTTACGTTTTTTTTTACATGTATCGGCAACACTGTGGTGAAAATTACAATAAAGCACCAAGATTTGGATACTGTAAAAACTTTTGAGTTGGCAGGTAAAACATAGGTTTTTTTAAAACCGGAAACAAACCTATTTTTTACGCCCAAAGCGGTAGTAACATTGAGGTGGTCGCTAATTGAGGTTACGTGATGTACATATACCGACTTATTTATAATTATATTCAGATGAAATGCTAAATTAGTTTGCTTCACATTACGCATCATTGACAAATTATAGCTAATGTTTTTTACATTTTTTTTCGCCTTCAATTTCAAAGAAAAATATTTGTGGCAACAAACACCAGCTTAATCAAACTTAATTGTGATCTTGGTCGCCTGCTCGTCATTTTCACTAGAAATCGTGGCGTGACTTTCGACTATCAATTCGAGATTAATTCCAAATGGTTTTTTTAAACAATAAGAATGATTGAAGCTATTAAGAATATTGGAAAACAAGCCTCGGTGCCGTGCATCGAATCCAATCAAACCATATTAACTCAATATGATAGCCGTCATTATCACCATCTTCATCAACCCCTACAAATCAACATTATCAGCACATTTGTATGTGTGTCTATAGACTACTGGTATTACAATAATATTAAAGAAGGTATAACGATATTGTTTCATTTGTAACTATTTTATTTGAATCTAAACGGAAGAGGTTAATATCTATATTGTGCTCATAGCTATTTTAGTTTAAAAGATTTATAAAAGTTTAGCTTCTAATTTTATTTTTCTATTATGATTGATCTGATTTAAGAATACATGATATAGTTGGTATGATAAGAAATTAACTACCAGCCTGAGCTATCCGGCTAACTCAATCGGTAGAATCATGGGCTCGAGTGTTGTAGCGCATTCGAATGGAAACTATCTGTGTGATTTTCGCCTCTCAATGTTGTTTTAAGATGGGTATTTTCCCGTTACTAACAAGGAGATGGCGTATGCTGGTCGGACACCCAGAAAATTGAGGAGACGCGCGCACATAGGAGATAAGCCGTCTTTTTGTCATTATGATCCACCTATTTACATCAGCATTATGACCCTCGGTATTATTCAGTTCGCAATGTTGCGTGTTAACACTTTCAGGACATGCCAGCTCTGGCAATTTTCGAAATGCATATTTTGACCCCTGACTAATGCATGGAACATTTACAGAGGCTGTCATAGTCACTAGATTCGAACCAGTGCCTTCTTCGTGAACAATGTACTTAACATAAATGATGACCCATTACTTTTAAGCGGATCCTGCCTGGGATCAGGGGAATTCAATTGTATTTCCTTAAAGTATCATAAACATTAGACCGCTGCACAATCGAAACTCTAGAATTTAGGCCACCCTATTTCACTTTGTCTTATTAGTGGAACAAAGTCTCACCCAGTCCCTCAACGATGAGAGAGCGGAACTTATCGAAGCCAACGAAAAAAAATCAACGGACAATTATTTACAGGTGAAAACTGAGATTGATTCTTAAAAATGAAGATTACGGACAAATACATATATGGTTAAATAGTTGTACATATGAATAATTTAAAGGAATGGCCAATGCACACAACCGGTCATAGTTTACTTAAATATTTCTTCAGACTAAAGGGTGATACCTAAAAGGTGCAAACAGACAACAATTCTAGAGGCGATTGACTTACATGATCAAACAGACAGGGGAGCTTAGCATGACCGTGCGACCACATACACGCATCATGCGGGTGTTTGTCCCCCCACACAGAGGGACGATAGAAACGTAGACGCAATGCGTCTTATTACGAAGGCCTGTTGAAACCAACTTGAGCCCCACATTTTTTTTTACCTTTTATACGACCGACTTAACACTGGGAAAGTCTTTACAAAATGTGAATAACAATATGTTTCAGGTGTGATTTCATGTTTACTATCCCTGTAGCACCAAATCAATTGAAACTTTCAACGACGCTTCATTTTGTAATTTACAATCTTTTGGCAAAGTTTGGTGATATTTGAATCATCAATTTAATTAATATTAATGAAACTGTGCAATCTTAGGTGTTGTTTTACCTCCCCGTAGTCAATACTTGTACCTCCAGGGCATAATATATACACACTGTACAAATCCATGTCCGTTTTTAATGCGTTTCACACCTTGCAGCAGTTATAATGGTCATCGTTTAATCAAACTATAAACAACTAAGCATATGTAACGATGCATTTAAAGTAAAAACATGCATTTTCTTCTTCCATTTCTATCATACTCTCAAAAATAAATAAATCTGAAGCAAGTTTTATTTCTAATTCAATAGAACATCCACAGACCTTTTCAAGAATATATTCAGTATTGTCGCGCCAACAATGGACATTCCTGGAACGTGGTTCCTATACCAGTTTAGATATTTTGTATATACACCTGGCATAGATGATATTACTTTTGACAGAATATGAAGCTATTCTGCATAATTACAGAAATGTTATCAGAAGTCTCTTTTTATAAATACAATGCAAATGGTGTGAAAATGAAGCAAGCGTTAAAAACGAGCATTGGGAAACGTACGTTTTTGAATAGCATTGCGAGCTCAATATAAAATATACAAGCATATCCCAGGATAAAATTTGTCACACAACATGCACTCTCACAGTTTACTCGCTGAAAAACATCTAAAATCTAATGTTGTCGTCGGAAATACAGAAAAGGCACGACACTAAATGAAAAAAATTGAAAGGAAAACTTCGTTACAGAAATTATGCTACACTTTGATGTCATATCCTATAAGTACTTATACCACAATAATGCGCGCCAGTATGGAAAGAAAAACTTGTTAGAAATGAACGTACTGTTACAGAAAATAGATTTTATGGAGGCATGTAGATATGCTTACCTTTTAGCCATGTAAAATATTTTCTGAGTACGAGGGATAATCCAAAATAATGACTTTAGTTACTGCATGATCATGTTTTTGTAAACCCGACAGAAAATTGCATCAATATAATGGTGTAAAAAAGAAATTTAAGTAAAAAAATAATTTGATATGATTTCTGATGTACTTATTTAAGATATGAAAAAAAAACAGAAGAAAAGCCATGATGCAAATATTTTCTAGAAATATATATACAGAGTCAACGGGATCGGTTGATGCAGGGTGGAACGCGAACCAGTTTAGATAGCTATAATAACCGCAAAAATATTAATTGGTTATTTCCCTTTGATATAAAACGCCATTTGCCAAAAATTAGCGGTTAGATGTTTTGACTAAGATTCGTTCTGTGCAAAGGAAATGACGGTGGACTGAAAGATAGACAGTCTGTGTTATGGTGACTATGCTTTTGTTTCGTGGCAATCTAAGTTAGGATACTGATAATGTGTTGACAAAATACATTAGAATTACAGAGTTGAAATTTAACTTTTTTGCTAGTAGACCTAGCAAATATTTGCAAGCATCAATATTTTAAAGACCTTGCCGTCACTGTGAATTATGTACGTTAAACTTGAAAGTAATTCAGTTTCCCACTTCAGTAATGCTTTAATTAATGGCTTTGCAATCTTATTCCTTGCTGAAAATTGGTTCAGGATTTAATATGTCAACTTGTTCTTTCCAATCCAACCACTAGCAGTAGAAAAAGTTGGTATTTTTTTGTTTTGACATCTTCTATTTTTCACTCATGAGAAGTGCACATGTGTCTGACAGACAGATATTGCCTAATACCAGGTCAGTAGAGTGGTAAGAGTTCTGAAAACGACAGTCTAACTGGTGTGCAAACTTAAAGACTGGTTTTGACTCTACAATGGTTAAATCTCCTGACCATATTAGCTGGCCAAATTTTTCACTCACCAAAATATGCTAGCTGTTATAAAATGAACTCGCAATAATTAATTTCCACTCAGATTATGTAATAAATTCAAACTATTGAATCAATCAAACTAAAAAAAAGAAAGTAATATACTGTTACTAGTATTATTAAATCCTACTAATAATGATTGTGTCAGTGAGACATTTTCCCCAATTTCTGACCTAAAAATTCCCAATTTTGGCATCACACTACACATTTTTCCCAATTGGACTGGACTTGAATCCTTTCTCAAAATTGCAAAAAATCACTGATTGAACATTTGTAGTGCTGTGGTCAAGGCAGGCATGTGCCATACTATCCTCATGTATCTCTCTGACATAAAACATCTGCGCCCAATTGTATAAACATTGGTTAACTTTAACCAAATGGTTAATTTAACCCAAGGTTAAATTTAACCATTTTGGTTTACTAATCATTAAAAAAATCATTTAAACATTTTAAAAGGGCTGCCATTTTGGTACTGGTTACCGTTTATGTTAAGATTTAACCAGCATCTTAGACTTGGGTTAGATATATTTGAGCTTCAACAAAAACAAAATTTGGTTAAACTTAAACAAAATTTTCTACAACAGCTAACCAAACGTTTAACCAAAATTTTAACCAAAACTCTGATTTAACCCAGTGGTTAAAGTTAACCAATGTTTATACAACTGGGTGCTGATTTGTTGAATTGTCTACCTGTGGATCTACTGGATTCAATTAGCTTGATTCATGCACACACGCACACGCACATTGTAAGGTACCAGGTTTGGAAGCTGATAGGCTCTACATAGTAAAAGAGAGAATATTGGTTATCATTCAGAAACAATTAGGATTGCTGAATCAAAGATTTTGATTTGAATCATTAATTCAAAAATGACTCAGCAGGTCATACCCTTCTATGAAAATTTGACAAAAATGTTGATTTTCCTTCATATGGCTCCTTGTAGGAGGATAATTTAGTACCGGTTTGTATAGTTAAGTAAAACTGGTTAGGTGAACCTGCTGCCACATATATTACTGAAAAAATGTTGAAAAAGCAGCATTAAACCTAGTGACAATGTCACATAAAAACAAACTGTGCAAAAAACCTTTTATCTGTGGGGCTATATAGCTATCAGAAAACAAAATGTGAAGGTTAATTTCATTCTGCATAATATCGATGTTGTTGTATTCCAGGACGATGAATTTGCATGTATGAACAATGCTTGAGAAAAGTAACAGATTCTTAAGATTGAGAAACAATCAAGGAAAAAATGTTTGTGTTGTTAGAGAAGTTTATAGACGTGATGATATTCCATGCATGAGTGAGCATTGTCTGGTTGATTGCAACTCACAAAATGAAGGTCTCTTATTTTTTATCATTTATACATCCACATTAAATTACACACTTGTCATATCCTTTCTGAATTTTTAGGCCTAAACAAAAAAAAGGTTTGTTTCGGGTTACATGCAAAAAAATTTGGGTCTGTAGGTAGGGATGTGTTTTTTTTTACATATGTCGGCAACACTGTTTTGAAAATTACAATATAGCCCTAAGATTTGGATGCTGTAAAAACTTATGAGTCAGCAGGTAAAAGATGGGTCAATAACCAGAAACAAAGATAGGTTGGTCAGGTAACTGGAAACAAACCCTTTTTTTGGCCTTACTGGCATTGTCTTTGATTTTGTGAAGTAAATTAAACAAAGGAAGTGAAAAAGCCATCATTTACTGGAAGTTTACCAAAATTGTGAACTGCCATCATAAAAGCAGAAACAATGATTTTATGTCTATATATTGTCTTATACATTTATGTTTAAGTTTTAAAATGTTCAATTGTCCAAAGTGCAGTGGATCATTATATATAATTACACTAATTCCTTTCATCAAGTAATTATATATTAAATAAAAAGCAAACAACATCTATTATTTCAATTAACAGTAAAACTTTGTTATTACAAGCATTGATATCACAAGCACCCAACTTATCTCGAGAAGTTTTTAAAGTCCAGTTATTTTTTTTGATTATTGGTTGTGTATGATTTTCAACCCACAAACAAATACCTTGTTATTACGAGCACCCTGTTTATCTTGAGTATTTAATCTGTTCCGATGACCCCTTGAGATAGTGAGGTTTTACTGTATATATTATTCATCAATATTACGGTTTTGATATCTCATTATAATCAGTTACAATTTGATCGTTTTTCCTCTATTGTAGAAAATACAGCCCTGCTACCTACAGATGTGACACATTATGTTGTTCCTGATCCCCGAGTAGCCAAAGAATTTCTAGAAATCTTCGAAAATCCTTCAATACGAGGAATAATCTTCACACAAACTGCTGTCCATTGTGTAAGTAAAGTGTTAGACCCAACATGCTATAAACATCTACTTAAATATTACACTGAACATGACTCTGGTCAGTTTTTCACTTCTTTGTGATTAATAAACAGAACTTGATGGCATAGGTCCTAATACTTTATTAAAATGTTTAGAATAATTTGAGATATACAGGCTGTTCAGCTAGAGAATGTGTTGATATTATTGACGGATGATGTTACTTAATCAATGATTGTCCGAGCCATGTAAGGTATATGTTATTGCAACTTATAATATGTGGCCTTAGTTAATATTTCATCTCTACATCACTTACTTGTTGCTGTAAATTTAAGATTCAGCATGATGGTGGGAGAAGGTTATATAACAGATTACGTACCATGGTAAGAGATAAAAGACAAGGCTGTGTCATATTTAACAATGAGTTTCAAACGTACGCTTACTGTGAGCGAGAACCAGGAGAGTCTCTGTTAGACTGGCATGTCAGGTACTGTCAACAATAAATTATACTTCCTAGTTTAAATGCATGGGTTTTGTAGTGTTGAATTAGGGCTTTTTTCACAGGTAGGGGAAGGGGCCTTTTTCTTAAATTTTGGGAAAAAGTAGCATGGTACCTTTGTGAGAGGTGCGAGAAAAAACTTGATGTAAACTGAATTTTAGGGTAAAACTGCATGATTTTAAAGATTTTTCCAGAGGGGAAGTTGCCTATTAAGGCTCTCTGCTATAGAAGGAAAAAACCCTGTGGAAAGTAACACCAGTCTTCATATTTGTTGGTGAAATATTTAGTGTTTAAGATGGTTCATATTGCATTATACAGTCAAATTGAAGTAAACAGCCATCTGCAGATAAAACACTAGTGAACAGTGGTTACTCATTGTCTGTACAATAGACAAAATATTTGTCCAAATAAAGCCAATTAAATTTAACAGCCATATTTCTATTTCCCCATGGGAGCCTTAAAGCGTCTTTAAATTCCGGGTGAGTAGTTCTGTCCCACGTTCAATTTAGTACTACATATGTCTGCTACTGTTATATTCTATTACTATCCGACTTGTTTGAATACAAAAGTAATGTGACAAATTTCTTATGCTTTATGTCTTTCAATAACCCGTAAATCATACTATATATTTTTTTGCAAGGGGGTTAAAGGTTACACCAACAGCCAGGGTCATTTTGCGACTTCTAGCTTTAACAGTGGAGGAAGACCCCTAGCTTAAACTTGGGTAGAATCATCAACCTTCAATAAGCTAGCTGGGCAGCTTCCTCACTTGGGAAATTTGGTACCAGGTGGGATTTGAATTCACTGTGGTAAGGGGCTAGTAAAGTCAAAGACCATGACCACTTGACCTTGGAGACCCCCCCTCTCATGCTTTATATATTTTGTGATGTCTTTAATTAACCATGTTTATATATTATTGTATTATTAGGTTGACATACAAAACAGCGGACTGGTACTATAATCACCTTGCAGCAACATTACCTATTGTAATGATTACAAAGAATGAAAAGGTATTTAGTTTGATCATTTTACGTATTATTCAACTGTAATCAAACCTACATGTACAGTAAATGATGGTCACCATGAGCCACCATGAACAACAGACACTCTTTTGAATGCATTTATCAGACCAAATAGACCTCTGAATCAAGGCCAATTGTGTAAAAATACATGTCTATATCTCGCTCGCTCACTCACTCACTTACTCATGCATGCACGCATGCACCAAAGCATGCACACACCCAGAGGTTTGACTGTATACTTTGAACTGGCAGAAAATTTTCTCTAATTATGGATTTCAGTGTCTAGTATTAGTGAAACAGCTACAGGAATGTTGCAATACCTTCTTAGAGCTCAAAAATATTTAGTTACAATGAATTATGTATGTTTATTTAAATTACTGATGTTTTAATAACTGTTACTGACACAAACTATTTTTAGTTTAATAAATATCGTCTAGACTTTGATTGTAAGCTGCTTGAAAATACAGTAAGTATTAACAGTAAAAATGCCAAGATGTTGTTTGTAATTCATTCAGTTTATTTCAGTTTATTCAAGAATATGGTCACAAGACGCCGAATTTGTTCATACTAAGCATGAAGGATTATCTAGAAGGATTCTGGGCACAGATTATACCAGACATAACCAGTCTATTTGAGTCATTATCCGAAGTTTCTGTCACAAAAAGTAAAGGTAATTTTGTCTCCATGTAAACGATATGATATCATTGGACAAGAGTCGTCTAATCTAAAGAATATGGGAAAAAATGTCTTCAAAAAAGTCTCATTTATAACTGCCTTGATTTTTTAACATTTGTTTTATGTATTGCATATAATGGCTGACAGAAATTGATAACAGCTTCATTTTGTTATTTTATGTTCAGGAATTACCTGGTGTCTGAAAACTTAATATTCTCTGAAGTTAGTCTGCTGTACTGTATGAAACAAAATGGTGATTTGTGTGCTTGTAGTACCAGTAAATAGATTCAATGAAGCTTGTTTGAATTAGGTGCAGCAAAACCTCAATATGAAGACCATGACTACCTTCAGGACCCAAAAAATCGATCATGAGGTTGTCTCATTATCAAGTTGTACATTAGGGAAGTTATTGAAAGCTGGTCCGAAAATAAGTGGTCGCCATTTGAGGTTTTACCGTATGGTATCTCTGTATTATGTTGGAGACTTACCTGATCACTGTGAATGTTCTTTCTTTCTTCATGTATTTTTATTGATATGATGTATTTTTCATTTAGAATAAGTTCTTTAACAGCTCCACCGTACTGGGATAGAATGATATTGTTGTTACTTTTCCCTATAAGCGATAGATGAGAGTTGTAATGGAAAGCATTTTATTCTTATTCAAATATTTCACAAGAATGTTTAATGGCAATAAGTAAAAAATTAATGTAAAATAATGTTTTGTCCTTGAAATTGATAAAATGTTCCGGATGGGACCAGTAACTGGGGGCAACTAGATCACCTTGATTCATTACATGATTTTATCACCATGACAACTTGTGTTAGGTATCTGTAGGAATGACATGTATAACAAATAATTAAAACTTAACACATTTCAGACTCCGACTTTTCAAGTTATCTACCTATGGAAGTTCTGACTGCTGGTATAAAGTCAGGAAAGTACAAACAGGGATATCTACAAGTGAACAGAAGTAACGCATCGCAGGAAGCCTTTATACGTAGATCAAAGTCAGTACTTTATCATTATTATACTTTATATCTAATTTCAAAATGTGCATAATTTTACGTTTTTTTTATACGTCTGTCTTAATGGGATGTATTACTGTGACGCTTATGACAGCCTGGGGACAGGCTGTATCCAGGATAGTGGTTCAGTCTCTAAGTTGAGCAGTTCTTTTTCAGACAATCTAGGCGTGTTTTATGACAATTTGGCACTTTCGTTTTATATTCTGTTTGAAATTTACATAATTTGGTTTTTAAGTAATTGCTTGATTCATTTATTCTTGTCAACAACTGGATAACTGACAATTTTAACGAACAATACCTCTTATTGTATGATTTATCATTTAGGTCTTTTCTCTGAAGTGACTGTTCAAATAAGTGACAAATGATTAATTGTTTAAAATTAACTAAAATTAAGAATTTTTGTGTATTAAGAAATTTTGTATCAATTCAGATATCGAAAGTTTTATGTTAAATTTTTGTCTAGATGTTGTATGAATGAATTTGTTATATACTGGTATGTAAAATGTTGTATTTCTTTGTGGCGATACTTTTACAGGATTGATTTGACTGTTGACAGTGGATCAGATATACTTATACCAGGTACAACTGCACGTAACAGAGCTGTTCATGGTGACCTAGTTGTTGTAGAGATTATGGCTAAGTCTGACTGGCAGAGTCCATCCACTGATATACAAGAACCTGCAGGTAGGACGAAGTGCTGCATTTCATGTCAGAAATCAGAAATTTAGTCAGCTTTGCCATAATGTGAACGTTTTTCTTTATCCAACTGCATTCCTGTCTGAGCTGTGGTATCCGTCCAGAATTCAGCTTTATCTACTGAAAAGGGTAAAGGTAAGAATGAAGCATCTAAGATGGACAAGTAAGCATTGGTTATCAGTCTTTTACAATATATTAATATTATGTAATGCGCATAATGCCAAAGCCATCTTCTATTCGGACACTAATGCTGTGAGGTTATCTGTTGTTTAAGCATACAGACAAACCTGAGTTCAGAGGTCATCAAGGCTGTATATGTCCTTTATTCTCCAGCAGTCATTTATTCCAGATTGATTGGATCTATTTTTTTGTATTTGTGAAATATTGGTCATGTTTTAGATGAGGTGGGAGATGGTGATAAGGTGAGATCTTCCAAGTCCAGCAAAACCAATTTGTTACCTACAGGAAAAGTTGTGGGTATCTTACAAAGGAACTGGAGGGAGTACGTGGCATGTTTCTCACAAGATGAGGTAACAATACTTCAATAAGTATTTTATAATGACTCTTTCAGGCTTGTCACTTATGCTGGCTTTCTGCGTCCTTATGCATAAAATTGGCTATGGGACCCATTTTTTCCAAAACCGTGCATCCCCTGGGATGCACTTTGCCGATGTATTTCTCTTTTACACAGTTTTTATCCTTTGAGCAAAACCTGAAATTTTTTCAGAGTTGGAGTTGGTCATAAATAAAGTCATTGAAAATACCATACCTGGGACCCTTGATTTTTCCAAGGACCTCAAAAAATATTGTATTGAGAGTCCCTGGGACCTTTAAACAGAAATTCTTAGGGAAAGCTCTGTCTTTGTTGTGTCCTAGGTGTTATTATTTTCACAAAATGGGCATTTTGTTTATTAGTTCTTTGCTTCAATCAGTAAATTAATCAGTCACTCTGTTTAGTCACTCATTTCGTCAAATGTTATCTGTTTTACATGTACATTTAGCAAAATGTAATATATTCACAACTTTTCTCCGTTGTTGGAGTCAGTGATTCAAGTTTGCGGTGTACAGTTCTGTTGTTTAGTACTGTTGTATTGTACGATAAATTTGAACGTTTTCCAGGAAACAGGTCGTGGAGACAAGAAAGCTGGAAAAGTTCTCGTCCTTCCCTGGGATTATAGAATACCTAAAATAAGGATCAGTACAAGACAGGTGGATGCCTTACAAGATCATAGGTACTGTTTCCATTCTACTACTTAAACCGCTTGTCTGATGTCTGGGACCAGCTAGGATGTTACACAAACAAAATATCCCTATTGATATTTCATGATATCAGTATTTTTGAATTCCTAAAATTATCAAATCTTCTGATACTAGTTTATTCTCAGACTGATTTATTTTCTGTTTTCATTTGTTTGAGAAAGTTATTGAACTTGTTCTGTGTATTTAACCAGTTTCTGAGACCTAGGTGAGCTATAGGTTTCTCAGTGACAGTTTGACAACTGGGATCATTTGTCTTCCACCGCTGATTCATACGTCTTCTGAGATAGTTGGCTGTAATTTACAAAATGAGTGGCATCATATAAGTGCCAATAGGTAACTCAGAGTCACTGGTTAGATCAGCTGTTTAGCACATAAATACCTGAAATGTCCTTGATTGAAAATATGCTTTTAACTCAGTTGTTTAAAGGCGCCCTCCCCACAGAAAAAATCATTAAAATCATGCAGTTTTCCCCTAAAATTCAGTTTACTTTGAGTTTTTTTCTTCCCGTTTTTGCACAAATACCATGATATTTTCTCCAAATTTACGAAAAAGACCCCTGCCCTACATGTGGAAAAAAGCCCTGAATTTATTTTAACCATTGACTTTTATTGTCATTTTGTCATCACAGAATTCTTGTACGCATAGACAGCTGGGAACCAGACTCAATGTATCCTAATGGTCATTTTGTACGAAGTCTTGGCAAGATTGGTGACCTTGAGGCAGAAGTGGCGGCCATTTTAGTGGAGAACGATCTTCGTGTTCCTCCATTTTCTGAAGCCCAGGTTTGTTTACTTATGTTAAAATAATTGAATGTCAACGATGAATAGATAAACCTTCCTGTCGACTAGTCTAAGCTTATTTTATAAATAGAATTATATGTTTAACAGATATTTACTATGGGCATTATTTTGATGTGATATTGATCTTACATGTACTGTATATGGGACCTCTGTGGTCAAGTTGTTATGGTATATGTTTGGGGTCAACTAAACCGATTGACCCTGGCTGTTGGTGCAACATTAAACCCTAGAAAAAAGATACATATTTTATGAAGGTTGATAACATCACTGTTCCCTTTTTGTATTTTTCTTGTATTAATTATTATATTTCAGTTCACTAAATGTTAAAAAATGATAATTTTGTGTTTGTTAGAGACATTTGTTACCTACACTCCATTTTCAGGCAAGTGACTTAAATTGCAGTCTGCAACTATAATTTTAAAGTCAAGAAGAGTTTTCATTAACATGCCTGTCTTAAATTTGAATAGTTGATTATACTATAACCCCTAAAAACCAGACCCCTTTCAGACTGGGCCAAAAGTCGGGTTTCGTGTGAATTCCAGTTTTCAGAGAACTATTGATTATAGAAGAGAAAAAATGGGACTTGAAAAATTGTCCAATTTTTGGAGAATTCCAGTTTTCAGGGAATCTGGTTTTGAGGGGTTATACTGTATTATTCAAACAACTTTTCTTACTCATAACATAAAGTCTAATTTGGATATTGTTACAGATAAAAGAATTGCCAGAAGATTCGGCACAAAATCCGTGGAAGATGTCTGATGAAGAAATCAGTTGCCGTAGAGACCTGAGAGAGTCCCATCTGATATTCAGTATTGATCCTAAAGGTTGTGAAGATGTAGATGATACACTTTCTGTCCGGTATGTCCAAAGTTTAAACTTTTCAACCAGGTTTTCTGAAGGAAATGTAATAAATGGAGAAATGCTCTCCTGTGCACAACTCTTCCTTACATTTCTTAAGATTTTGATCAAACTTTCATAAATCTATTATCAGCAAGTGACCCAATGCTATTGTTTGGGTTTTGTGATTTGATCATTTTGACAGAATTATGACCCTTTGTTTATTTTGCTTGTATGAGCTATTAAAATTATACATGTCGTATGCAAATTGTTTCCACCCTATGACAGTCCTGTCATTTTGTTAACTATTTATTTTAAATAGCTGGTGCACTGGTTTTCTGGCACTTTTTGTAGATTTAAGGGGTTTATGAGGTAGCCTCTAATTTTCATGAGTGATGCAATTCTGACATTTATGGATCTTGATGTTTTAGTACTTATAGAATACTATTGTTATGTATAAAATAGTTGTACTATTGTACTGCCAAAAAAATAATTGAACATTATTACCTTTATAAAAGTGTTTGATTAAGCGTTTTTCCACTTTTATACCTTATAATTGACTCCTTTTTCAAAACTGTTTTGCTCTGATGTGTATTGCAAACATAAAATGATAGTATCTGTTACAGAAAATTACAAAATGGAAACATTGAGTTAGGTGTACACATAGCTGATGTTACATACTTCGTACGACCAGGATCCCTGTCTGATATCGAGGCTCAGAACAGATCAACAACAGTCTATCTGGCTGACAGAAGATACGACATGTTGCCTGGTGTTTTAAGTGCTAATTTGTGCTCACTGATCAGTGGAGTTGACAGGTATAATAACATTCATTCAAACATGTGGTTACAAGCCATCACAAGGACTATTAAAATAGCGTCTTCATGTTAGGATGACCTTTATTCAGAGATTTTTTCTTTGTTTGAGGTTTAATGTCACACTAACAGCAAGGGGTCATTTATAAACTTTTCCCTAACTTTAATGGTGGGGTGGACCCCCCTTGTGTACATTTAGGTGGAACCACTGACCTTCTGTAAGTTAGCTGGATAGTTTCCTTACATGTGAAATTTGTCTGGTTCCAGAGGGGAGATTCAACTCACCGCAGTGAGGGATGAGGGGCTAATATATTTTTTATATAATTTTGTTAAAACAGTGCTGTCAACTTTTCTAGATTGCCATTGAAAACATAAAAAAATATGATTTACCACAAATTGTTGCTTTATATTTTCAGATATGCTGTTAGTGTGATATGGGAACTTACCCCTAGTTATGAAGTTATAAATACCTGGTATGGTAGAACTGTGATCAGATCTCAATATAAACTGTTCTATGAAGTGAGTGTTGGTGTTTTATATGTGTATTTAGGGTCATCTTTGGATGAATGGTTATGATCTCTGATAATCTGACTAGTAATCATTAGTAGGTCAATACTGTGAGTTTGAATCCCACCCAAGACCAAATTTCTCAAGTGAGGAAGTTGTCAGACTTGCTGATTAAATGTTGATGACTCTAAGTATATGTTTTTATGTGACATATTGTCACTTGGGTTGAACACCATTTTTCAACAATTTTTCAGTTATATAAGGCGACCGGTTCACCTAACCAGTTTTCCTGGACTGTATACTAACCAGTACTAACATACCCTTCCACAAGGAGCTGGTAACTTCTCCACATATGGAGGAAAAATGACATGTTTGGCAAATTTTCATAGAAGGGTATGACCTGCCGCAACCAGGACAGCTGGACTGTCAACACTCAGGAAGTTACAAAATTTTGCTAAATTTTTAATGAAACTTTATCAGACTTATATCTTAACCCTTTGCCTCTTAAGCAAAGTTTGGACTCTCCCAGATTCAAAGCTGCTATGCAAAGCAAGATTTTATTTATGAAAATTGGGTTATTTCTCTCTGACAGAGTGGAAAACATTGCGGCAAAAGAAGTCATTACTCATTACAAGCAATGGTTTCTTTTGCTACAATATTTCCAAAAGTCGTCTGCTTCAGATGCAGGAAATGCAGTATTATGTGGCAAAGGGTTAAAATCAAAATCTTAAATAAATGTTTGGTCAAGATTGACCTTGGCTTATCTGGATTCGAAATGAAGGTCTCGAGGTCAAATCAGAGAAAACTTTTATTGAAACTCTAGAGGTTATATAATCTTTTTAAACTTGATGCAACTTTATCTGGATGAAAGACCAGGTCAAAGTTGAATCAAGTTCATTTTTGATTCAAAACTAGGTCACTAATTTAAATCGTGGGAAAATCTTGTAAACATCCCAGAAGTCACATTTTATAAATGATATGCAAAAAATAATTATGATAGATTTGTTATAGATTTATTTTCACACTATTGTTTCACATGCTTTGTGTAATATTGTTCATATTGATTGTCTATATGAAAAAGATAAATTATAAACCATCTCAGGTGTTAAGAAAATTTTTAAAGGGGCCATCAGGTCCCTCATGTATTCCTTTGTATATTTAAGTCTACATTTATTTGCAGCTTGCTCAAGCAATACATGAAGGCATCGTTGATGCTGAAATTGTTAGGAATATACCAGAGTTACATAACCTGTGGGGAGAGGAACTGGAAGAGAAGTATGAATAATACGTTTCTGTAATTTTCAATTGCTTTAACTGAATTATATTAAATTATATCTAAATTCTTGATACTATTGTAAAGTATATAGCAAAGAGTGGTTGTGAACTTTGGCTGTAAGCTGCGACCGTTGTCCAGTGGTTAGTATGCTAGACTTGTAACCCAGTGATCTGGGTCCTAATCCTGGTTGCGGCAGTTGATACCCTTCTATGAAAATTTGACAAAATGTCTATTTTCCTCCATGTACGGAGAATTTGCCAGGTCCTTGTGGAAGGATAAGTTAGTACTGGTTAGAATACAGTCTGGGAAAACTGGTTAGGTTGACCGGCTGCCGTATATAACTGAAAAATTGTTGAAAAACTGCATTAAACCCAGTGAGAAAAAACTTCTGTTGTAGAAATGTCACTGAATTGTCGAAAAGGTCATGAAAGGATAAGCACTTTGGAAATTTTATTAGTATATAACGTTGCAGTACTTTTCTATACAAGTTACTGTAACACTTTACTATATTACCTGTCATTAAGTTAGCTACTTACTCTTAGCCAGGCTTTCAAATGACCTTAATTTGTGTAAATCAGTAAAAAGTTCTTTAGATTTATCGTGTGCAATATTCTGATACTGGATATGACATTTTTGGGCATTTGCATGCGACAGGAAGGTTAAGAAATCAGCGTCCCAGGGTTCATTGCTGTATAATGTGTTTAATTTCCAGATTATTGGAACTTCGAGATGCAATAGATATGCTAATGTCAGTGGCTCGTGGTCTGAAGATGAGACGTGTGGCTTGTGGTGCTTTAGAACTTGAAAGTGTAGAAGTTCAGGTTCAGTTGAGCGAAACAAAAAGTATTGAGAATCTCAATCCAAAACAGGTAATAACAGGATGAAAACAAGATAAAAACGGGCTGAAAACGGGTAAAAACATTATTAAAAACAGTGTGAAAACAGGATAAAAACAGGATGAAAAACAGGTAAAAACAAGATAAAAACAGGTAAAAACAAGATAAAAACGGGATAAAAACAGGTAAAAACGGGATAAAAATGCATTAATATACTACAGCCATTATTGGTTTTCAGGTATGCCACCCAAACCTTTATCAGTGGGTAGGTAGGTACATAGGATTTTTTAATAAAATGTTACATGCTTGTGCTGAAAATGAAAAGCTGGAGTAAAGAATGAAAAACAATTTTTTTGGGGGGAGTTCAAAAGATTTTATTGAGTTAGTCATGTAACTGCAAACTAAACATTTTTAAAGGATAGTCTTATATGATGTAGCACATACCCATACCAATATTAAAATTGTCTGTTTAAGGTATATGTTTGTTAAATAGATTGCAAATTTCACTCTAAGACAAGTAAACTCATAATATGGTATGAGACATATCCATATTGTTACTAGTATTGTTTGTCAAAGGTATATGCTGGTTATATATTGTTACTTCTATCTCAGACGTATAACATGATATATTTCCAGCATTTAGAGATACATGATACCATAGCAGAATGTATGATATTTGCTAACCATTGGGTAGCTAAGAAAATCACTGAAACTTTTCCTAATCAATCATTGGTGAGTAAATGTCTTATCTTTTATGTAGTCAGATTTCCTCTTGGGAATTTACACTTGACACAAGTCAACTGACAAGACAGTTAATTTGAAAGGAAATAAAAGACTTAAAGAATACAATCAAACCTGCGAACAAAGGCCACCCTTTGGAAGAACAAAATGTTGCCTTTATTGACAGGTTACCTTTATTTGGAGGTCAGTTTGTTCTAAATAATCAGTGATGGTTTTGCAAAGAATGGCCATTATTCACAGGGTAGTCTCTATTTAGAGGTGGCTGCAAACACAGGTTTGATGGTTAAAGTATTTGACGACAATAATTTCATAATATTCAGTGGAGTGTTAACTGTTATCAAATTTTTGTCAATATAGATAAAAAGTTGGGAGAACAAATAAAGAATACACCTCTCCAGAGATTGTGTGCGTTTTCCTATCAATGTGAAATACAGTTAGCACAATCAAGTTAGTATTTCCATTTATTTGAAATAAATATGGAAGCTTATAATGTCAGAAAATATAGTTTACTGCTAACTTTAAAATTACCCTTAAAATTGACAACTTGTATTCAACATTTTGCTGTTTACGAAATGAACTGATTACAACTGCATGTTGTCTAATCTAGCTTCGTCATCATCCACTACCCAAAGATGAACAGTTTGGTAATCTACGTAATTGCGCATCTTCTCGAGGATTTAAAATTGATACGAAGTCTAACAAGACTCTTGCTCAATCACTGGACAGATGTGTGGATGAAAATGATTCTGTCGTCAATAAGGTGCAAATTTCTTTTTTCTTGTGCATTTGTACATTGTATACATCATTATGTCTCCTTTCGAAATACTTACAGTGTTTCATATTTGTATGTATGGTCAGTTATGTAATTTTGCAAAGATGAAGTAACAATCACATCCTATTGTTGAAGAAATTCTTCTCCTCTTCAGAATTATTTCAGTTGAATATAAATTTATTGAAGTTTATAGAATTTCTGTGATGTTGGAAGTATAAGTTTGCGGAAGTACATAATTATGTATATTTTTGTGTCTACCTTACTATAAATGTATGCTTTATTTTTCTAGTTGCTGAGATCTCTAGCCACACAAGCCATGTCAAATGCTGCATACTTCTGCACGGGATGCCTGGCACGTGATCAGTTCTTTCATTATGGGCTAGCCTTAGACGTATACACACATTTCACATCTCCTATCCGTAGATATGCTGACGTTATTGTAAGTTACATATTATAGTATATGCCATATACAGTGAAACCACATTCTGGAGAAAATAATGCTTTATTAGTTGTGGTTCTTTTTCATAGGCTAAGATCAAATTTGGTTTAATCTTCATTATAGTGACCAAGAAACTAAACATTTATTTTTTTATTTTTATTAAAATTAAAAAAAGAAATATAATGCCACATACCAAATAACACTCGCTCATCATACATAAATGATTCTACATCTACAACACAATGTTGAACAAAACAATGACAATCTGACAGAGTTTAGAACAGAATATGATACGTCATAATGACGTGTTTCTTGGTCACATGACTAGTTACAATATGACTGGTCTTTATTGTCAGGTGGTCTCTGTTTGTATATCTGACTGAATTAGTTTGTACAGGCTTCATTTTTTGCCTTCATGAAATGCCGGTTGTTTGTAGATTAATAATTCAACTTTGCATACTAGCATTGGTGTTTTTATGGTCAGTTTTTTTTTCAGAACTAAAGTAGTTTCTGTTATATAGAATAAAAAAGTCAAATTTTCAAATGGATAAACTATTACAGACTGATCAGCTCTGAGAAGAACAAACTTATACAGTAAAACACGGTTATAGTGAACTTCCATATAGTGAATAATCAGATGTTGCGAAGTATTCATTTTTCCCTAGGCCTGTTGTTCCTTATTTTATTGTTATGGTACATAATGAAATATAAATATAATGAAGTAATTCTTCGGGTTTCCTGGAATTCACTATAGCTGTGTTTTACTGTTGTGGGACATTAAGTCAAGTTCTAATTTAAGTTTGTTTGTTTGTTTTTATGTGACATTGTCACCGGAGTTAACGCCATTTTTTCAACAAATTTTATAGAGCAACCGGTTCACCAAACCAGTTTTCCTGGATTGTATACTAACCAGTACTAACTTACCCTTCCACAAGGAGCTGGCAACTTCGCCACATATATAGGAAATTGATGTATTTGTCAAATTTTCATGGTAGGTTATGACCTGCCACAACCGGGATTTGAACCCGGATCTCTGGGTTACAAGTCAAACACACTAACCACTAGACCACAGTCATGGTCTTCCAATTTAAGACCGCCTTTATCGCAAAAATGGGTCTTAAAGATAAGGTGGTCTCATTATCAAATTGGAATATAGGAGACCAGTCTGGAAATAAGTGTTTGTTCTGATGAGGTGGTTTTTATATGAGGTTTTACCTTATATAGAAATTTAATTATATTTTGTGATTACAATAAAGATGATAAAAGGAAGAAAAGAGCGTAGAACACCAGCAGCAATTTTTTCCTTCTTTGTTTGGGTCCAGTTACCGGGCACTTCCCAATCGATAACAAAGTTACTTTTTCCCGATGCCTGGCCTACAAATTCCCAATTTTGGGATCACACCACAAATTTTTTTCCCAATTAGACTGCACCTGTACCCTTTCCCAAATGGCAAAAAAATCACTAACCGGGTTGGTTTTAGATTATTTTGATTTAGATCTACCGGTTTCCGTCATCTAATACCTTCATCAAGATATTTTATGATGTTGAAGTATCACTGATTTCTTCAGGTACATCGTCAGTTACTGGCAGCGGTTGGTAATAAGCATGAAGTAAAATCACGGTTACCTACATCTACACAACTCGATGAATTAAGTCAACATATCAATAAGAAACACAGGGTATGTTGTTGTTTCTCTTGTTTAGTATCATGGCATTATAATTTATTCTATGATTTTGGATAAACGGTATAATCCGTGAACAAATGCCGACCTAGGGGAAAGAAGAAAAACGGTTTTATGCACAGCTGGCCTCCTTCCGGAGGTTTAGTTAGTCAATTATGTATTTATAAGTGTGTACTAAATAGTGATAGTTGTTACACACAGTGGCTCTCTTTACAGGTGACTCTTTGCTCACATTTGACTTTGTGATGTTTAATTATACATTAACCATTATTTGCTTGGTTGGCTGTTTGTATACTCCACTATTATAAATATAAAAACAAGAGCTTTATGTGAGATATGGTCAATGAATTCTTATTTTTTTATTCTGTCTTTTATACTTTTATAGTTTCAGAATTTCAACTTTCTCTCAATCAACCAATTTATCAGTATTCTTGTCTGTATCATCTAGGAGCTTGTGTTAAAGCATTTCAATTGTGTACAAGCATTTGGATGATCCTGACTGGTATCATTATCAAGAGATCAAGTTAAGACTCACACTGTTTACATTGCAGTCTTCACAGTACGCACAGAGGGAATCCCAGGAATTATTTCAATGCTTGTATTTTCGCGGACGTGGAACAGATGATGAGAATTGTATTGTTGATGCAGTCATCTTTCAGTTACGCGATAATGGCATGTTCGCATTCGTTCCTAGGTACGTTGCTGTGTTTGATTTCTTACAAATATGAAACAATTGTACTGTCACACCTGTTGAAAAGGCCATACAAGGAAAATATGTGGCATGTATACACACTATAAGTTTCTTCCAAGGTTTATTTGGTCTGTTCTGTAAATCAATTTATGTTTTCTAAAGAATAACTGTTGTTGACATGGCAACAGTTAACTCAGGATTGTTCTTTCTGTATCTAGTGCTTTACCTTATACAATCATTATTTAAATTTCCAAATACAATCAGACCTGTAAGCAGCCACCTCCGAATAAAGGTCAACTTGTGAATAAAGGCCATTCTTTGAAAACAGTTACTATTTAGAACAAACTGACCTCTAAACAAGGGCCACATTTTGTCTTGGTGACCTTTGTTCACAGGTTTGACTGTACTTAATACTTAATGAATCTTATATTTATCATTCAGGTATGGTATAAAAGGTCCTGTTTACTTGAGGAACAAAGAGGGTCTGGTTGTGTATATAACTGATACAGATCAAGTGGAATGGACTGGAGGAGATTTAACCAAACATGATACTTACATAGAAGTTAACTCTACACTTGGGCAACAAAAATATCATCTTCTTGAGCATATTACGGTACATAGTATTATTGTGTACGTTTCAAGGTACCCCTTTTTTCTGCTTGTGTATTTGTTATACCCAGACGTATGCCATATTTTGATTCAACTTCAGACCTAAGCATAAAACAGCAATTTATCATGGGTTGAAAACTTACTTTCTCTTTTATTGATTGAAATAGTTCAACAGAGATAGATCATGTTAATTCATTTCTAGGATGGATGGATGAGCATCATTTTATCCAAAAATGATTCAGCTTTCATGAATATATCCTTTACTTAACAACTTAGTCAAGTTAATGACATAAATTTATTTTATCCCCAGTTTAATTGTATCGTTTCCATTATAATATCCACTCGAATAATTTATAGACACATGACATGATCTAGGTTCCATGTTTTGAGATTGCATTAGCAGGGTTTTCATTAAATTAAGAAACCAATTTTTTTGCCAAAGCAACAGATTTTGAAAAGTAGCTGGGGGGGGTTGTATTTTTGCCAAAAATTTAAAAATCTTGGAAAAACAACTGCTTCAAATGCGTTTTTAACCAATGGTTTCAGTTTACAATAAGGTCTTGATGAAAACACTGATTAGTTCGTTATTTTTCGGTTGCTTATATTTCTCAATAGTTCATTCTGTTATTTATCATTCAGATAAAGTTGAGTTTACAAGATTCCTGGGCCCATGCTTCCTCTCTCAGACTGGAACTCTTTTCTAACAAACCTCTGAAGAAAGAACAAGATGGGATGAATGATGTTGCTAAGCAACAGAAAGCATCAATAATAGAGGTAATAATTTTTATGACCGACAAACAAACACTTATTTATTTATTATAACTAATAGTGGGGTTTCTGACTTTAATCACTATCCCCTCACAACTAGGAGTTCAAATCCTACCTGGACCAGGCAAATTTCACTTGTGAGGAAGCCGTCCATCTACCTTACGGAAGGTCAATGGTTCTACCCAGGTGAAAGCCTGGGTTCTCTCTCCACTGCTGGAAAAGTTGCCATATAGCATTAAACCCAAATGAAAAAAAATATTTTTAACTGACTGAAAGTATGCCTATACATAGGAGACATGTTCAGCTGATTATTGTCAGCATTTTTTGTCAATAAAAAAAATCAGCCCAGTTACATTGATAATAATAAGTTCATTTATTGAAATTGCAAATTTGGCTTTCAATATTTCACTGGTTATATGTACATCCAAACATGTGTAAACTATATGATCTGGCTGCGTAAGTGGTAGATATGAAATGCTTAATATCTGACATTGATCTTATATGTTCATCATTCAAAGACCAGTTGTTTAATAGTGAAACATTTGTCCAAGGTGTATAATTTATTTTGATTTATAGTTCATCAATACTTGATTAGAAAGAAAATAACGGTATTGTTGCTATGCATCCATTTTTTGTTAATTGATTTGTACAACTCAAAACATTGAAACCTGATGACGTGATTTTTCTGTTACTTCGCATCAATACTTTAGGCTAGAAAAAGTAATTATGTTTATGGCTACATGACCAAAACAATAAATAAAGTAGGTAGGTTGCAAAACTTCTCTTAATATTTTTCCCAAATATACCTTTTGTACTTAGAAGGTACAATTCATCCACAAATATTTTCGTTCTTTGGGTTTTGCTGTTAGAATATTTAAGGTCATTGTTTAAGACCATGATTTTTCTGTCCTTGTGTAAATCCATTCCAAGACTCAGTCATGGAAGTTGTGAAAGATGTTTCAGTTATTTAAGAATTTGTCTTTTTTTGAAATACGCTTTTTGCCACTGGTAAATTTGTAATAATATCAGACATTATGTATATTTATTTCATATCATGGTTGTGGAATTCCTTTGCAAATCTAATGAAATTATTTGAACTCTGCAGGAAGTCTCAACTGAAGCTGTAGCAAAACGTCTCCAGTTAGAATCCTACGATTTGGGAGATAATTTTCTATCATTAAAAAAAGAATATGGACAATCTACAGGAAGTATGTATAGTTTGTTTGAGGCATTGAAAGAATCGTCGTGACCAAAGACCTGTCATTCGTAAGTGTGAAATAGTAGAAAGAATTGTCATGACCAGAGACCCATCATTCATAAGTGTGAAATAGTGGAAAGAATTGTCATGGCGAGAGATGTCACTTGTCCTGGAAGTGTGACATAGTGGAACAAAATCAAAATGTGTGGAATTTGTAAATACAATTTTATTTAGTATATATTAATTAAAATCTGCAAAGTTGTGTGTTTATCAATTTTATTTGAGGATTTGTGGGACAATGTTTGTTTAGTAAGATTTATGAAATGATATTTTATATACAACAGACAACTTGAGCTCTATATTGGTAGTCAAGCCCTCAACAGACTGACCATACAAGAACAGCTAAGTACAATAAAACCTCATATAGTGACCACCTCAATACAACAACCATCTCTATAATTATACCACTTATTTTGGAGTGAGTGTCAATATTTCCTGTATATAATAGATATTTCAACTCAATAGTGAAACCTTTCAACATTGGGACCATTATATTTGGTCCTAAATGTAGTCTTAATACTATCTAGACTTTACTGTACTTAACACTTACATTTTAAAATATTCATCTCAGTGTTTAATAATGCACTTTTACCTTTCATTGTATTTGAAGAATTCATTCCTTCCTATCCAAAAATAAAAGAAAACAGGTGACATTTTTATAATTTATTTTTTCATTACATGCTAACGTAACGTTATCAAAACATAACATGTAAGGGTTCAGTCCAAATCATATATATGTCATCAAACATAATTTATTCCAGTCTTTTTTTTATTTCTATAAAGTCACTAAGTCACACGGATGGTAGTTTCAGAGATTCTGAAAAAAAAAACAACATTTTTCTTAAATCTAAAATAAGTAAATTATGTGTAATTTTAATCGAAGAAACAAATTTCCCGAAGTATTATAATTTATTGCCAACTGCAGTATATATGGCTTAAGACACATGCATTGCAAAATTAAAAAAAAGTGGAGTGCTTTTACAGATAACAAAATGAATGATTATAAACAAAAATCCTAATCAAACAGATCTGGATACTAGATCGACCAATCAGCAAAGTAAATTTGAGGAAAGGACAATAATTCAATGTAACAGCAATCCATATAGTGGACTTCTTAACATTACGACTATAAATTCTAAAACTCATAAACAGGTAAGATACTTTTTTCATATAATTTATGTCTTAAATAACTGCTAATGCCATAAATTATCAACAGCTAGGTACAGGTACACAGAAGAAAATTGGCACATAAAGTTACACAGCCAAAATACAGTCAAAACAAATACTTCAGAATAGTAGTTTATTTATTCTGTATAAACCCTTGAAATTGAAACATCTTAAGAACACAAGAAAAGTTTCAAATTCTCTATTTGCATTTACACATATTCATACCCTGAAGCTCAGACACAAGAACAAATCATTTGATTACTAATTGTTACTTGATAACTTGGGGTTCCGGGCTTTTTTTTCAAAGGTAGGGGAAGGGGACTTTATCTTAAATTTGGGGGAAAATATCATGGTAGCTTTGCAAAAAAGGGGAAGAAAAAAACTTGATGAAACTTGAATTTTAGGGGAAAACTGCATGACCACCACCCAGAGCCCTCATTTTAAGTTTGGCATTATTTTTCACCATTATTTTTCTAACTATTACGTATAGAATAGAGTATTGCATTAGCACCAAACAGATTGTTTTCTGATAAAACAAAAGATAGTAAGAATAAGAACATACAAGCTAACCCAGTTAGTGTATATCAAAAACATCTTGCAAGTACATCTCGGGCTTGTCGTATCCCATTTGTTCTATCGAGAGGATACCAAGTTCATCTAAAGTAGGTTGCACTGGAGCAATTAAACTAGAGAAAAGACCTGCATCACCTCCACACTTCCACTGTAAAATTTAAACATTCAGTTATCACATAGTTATAGTGGTTGTTAAAGTAACATTATCCATTTTCAGGGCAAACACATTGAACAGCTCAATATGCCATTACAAAGTTTGCCAAGTACAAAAAAAAGACGAAACACAATCTTTGCCAGGATTTATGATACGAAATTAAAACTTTTTATACGAAACATGCCTGTAGTATTGAGTAAACTGCAACTGAAACTTGAGTCATTCCTAGAGTATGCCAAACACATCTTGCCTTTCAAATAATAATTCTTACTATTTCCTTAAAATCAAAAATGCCATGAAAGATATATAAGCGTACAATACATGATACCATCAACTGCTGTTGTATGGAAACAATATAGATAATATACACAGCCATTTACTTAATTATCATACTAACTCTTTTTCATCAATAGAGAAAGATGGTGGGGCCCTTTGAATGGAGAAAACTAGCATTGGAGGAATATGGGAAAAAAATATGACAAAACACATATTTTCAAACAATTGATTTTCAATATGTTTTATCCTTGATGACTACAGTAAAAAAACTATTCTACAATCTTCTCTACCAAAAGTGTCTCTGATAAGAAAATTCAAATGAAGGAGAATTTTTATGACTCTAGGAGATAAAACATACTTTTCAGATGGGAATGGGCCTAGTTTTTCTCATCACTAAGGGCCCCACCATCTTTCCCATGCTGATGAAAAAACACCACAAAAAAATGAAGTGAGTGGGTGTGAATCCAATCTATTTTGTTTCCATACAACAGCACTAAGTAAAAAACACTGCAAAAAAAGACCTACTTTTATCGATTCCATGATACGGATGGCCAAAGCATAGTCATTTACACGTCTACAAGCACGCATCATTGTTTCAATGACATTTGGATCTGGAATATAGTCCAATCCCTGAAAAATGTACATAAGTATCAGTACATGTAAATCCATGAAACTACTTTTCATATACAGAAATATCTGTCTTTAAGACCACATGACTGGTAAGAAAAAGAGCCAATTTCTACTTCAAGCTTTTGCTGTTTATATTCTTCTGTTAAGTCTTTCATACATGCCCTAAGGTATTATTTACAGCCATGCTTAATTGTAATGTAATTCATATGTATTTAAAATTCAAATGAGTCTACCATAATGACTTAGACATTTACATTTATCTGAGATCGTAACATGACAACACAAGAAAATGTTGAAGCAGGCAAGCAAAAGAATGGGTTTTCATATACAGATACAGCCAATCACTAGAATCAACAAATAAAAATTTTACCTGCATATACGTAACAAGTTCACGGATATCATATCCACTTAAGTCTGGTCTGTTAAATTGGTCAATGAAATCCTTTGAGGTATCACCAGTTTCAGATGGAAAATTACTACTGTATGCCTTAGGGGTTGAAACAACTGAAAAATAATAGGGCACACACACAGAGTGATTTTGCTGTGAAATTTGATTTAACTATCTGATTTCCGGCAAAATCAATTGTCCGAGTTGCCGGAGTCATACATTGTGGGCCCAGGCAAGTAAACTTTTGTATTTTTGTTGTCTGTGGACAAGTAGAAATTCAGCAGCTATGGTCAGGTTTCTGACAGAAATTCTAAATTTTGCTTACCAATAAAACAAATGTTCATGGAAGTGAAAGTATTAACAAAGGAATTTGTTTTATTTCTAACAGTTGGCCATAAAACAAATACACAGTCCTACAATTATTCTCTGTATGTCAGTCATCTCATGAATTTGGTGGACAAGTAAAATTTTCTGAGATTTTGCCGACCCTGTTGTTGACATCGAAGCTCATACATGGGAAAACAACAGTGTCAAATTTTGGCTTACTTTAGTTATTCATGTATTAATTTTTGAAATCAGAAGCGAACATCTAGTAAGTTTTGAATCCTGGATCAATGGATGTAATGCTGGATCAAAACAAAAAATTCAGAGCATTGTTAATGTTGCATTCATTATAAGTTTAATCGATAAATTAAAGGCTGAAAGTGGTGTCCAGCCTTGGAAGAAACAAAAGGCTGAGGAAAGCACTGTGACAGATAAGCTAAGTTAAGGATACTCAGTCAATAACGTTTTGTATTCAAGAGATTAAGTAGAATAAAACTAAGAAAAACAATGACTGGAATTAAAGACTAATATTTTTCTGTACGACAAGAATTCATTCGGTCTGACAGGTCTTCCTAGGCTGTCTGGCCGAATGTCACACAAGTATCGCAATGACTGCTCAAAACCATCAATGATTAATGCCGACAATGGAATTGATTGATATGTTAAGTAGAAAACCATACGCTGAAGTAGCAAACATTTCAAGTCAATAACTTTTAAAGTCATCAAGAATTATTGCCATTATCAAAAATCTCCGAACACTTCAAAAGGTCACGGGAAGTTAATAAAACTAGTTCGCATAAACACGGCGTACGTGATATCTGTACCCCACCCACAACATTTAGTGTTGCTAACATTACGAATGTCTTCGATGACAATAGCGATCAATATTTACCTGCGACTGGTTTAAAAGTCTTGCATTTTGAAGCAGTACGGGCAACTGCGGCCCCCCGAGCAAGAATTGATCTAAGCATCTTTTTTGGTACGCTTGATCGTCTTGTACGATCCGGTCCGAATGTCCTTGCTTTACTTCCAATTCAGCGCATGCGCAAAGTTTAGGTTTAAAATCCGCAATTCGGTCATATTCCGGGTTAGCCCCATTGTAGTTACAATTAAACATGCCTTTTTGGAATACATTCTTGTTACTTGTACTAACTGTGACGAGTTGAAAATCATTGATAGAGTGTCAATAGAATGAAATGTTCACAGTCACCTTATAGCATCAATGTTATAGTTTGCAGCAACAAATTAATCCTTTTATCAAATTCATTATTTCAGACAAGTTCATCATAATGAACAATTATTATTATTATTCATTATATACATTTATCATTTGTTTTTTATTACGTTTTAAAACGAGCCTAAGTCGGGATTTTGTCTGAGCAGTCTTTGATATACAGTGCAAGACTCCCTACTCCTATACAAAGTTTCACACAAATAATTAAATGACTATATGTAAATAGCATCATAAAATAAGTTTAAAAAAGAAATGAAAATCAAAAGTACCAATGAGTGAAATAAATTTTCCTTCAGATATTGCACCTAATAAGCCTGCAGGGGCCTCTATGGTAAAGTGGTTACAGTATCTGACTAGTGAACACTAGCCACTCACCTCTAAATTTGAATCCGACCCAGGATGTCTGGGGTCTTCCTCCACTCTTAAAAGCTGGAAGTCACTGGATGGCCTAGGCTGTTGGTGAAACATTGAACTTCAGAGAAAAAAATAAGCCAGCTGGAAATCTGACACTGCAGCACTCTGAATCATAGACTACAAGTTGTGATGAAATTAACCCATGTATACAATCAAGTCTGTAAATGACAGCCAGAAGAAAATGAGAAAAAATATGGTATTTATGCACTCAGTTAGATTTTATTCAGACATTAATTTGGTCCTGAATGTCAACAAATTAGTGCTACAGCATAGGGGGCTTGCACATTGAAGGGATGGTGTATAATGGTATATTAAGGCATAAAATGGTCACACCAACTAAAAACACTTTTATCATGTAAATACATTCCAAGTACATAGTGAAACCTGTGTTTGTGGCCATCTCTGAATAAAGACCACCCTATGAATAAAGGCCATTCTTTGAAAAAAAAACATCTCTGATTATTTAGAACAAACTGACCTCCAAAAAAGACCACCAGTCAATAAAGGTCGCATTTTGTCTTTCTGAAGGGTGGCTTTTGTTCACAGGTTTAAATGTATATGGTAGAAGTGCTTTGGGTCCTAGTTGCCATTTTAAGCCTTAATACATCACTATACACCATCCCTTCAATTTGCTAGGCCTCTATAAAGTTGCCTTAGTTCATAAGTGCAGTTTATTCACATGTGGCTGTTCACTCAGGTTTGACTCAGGTTTGAAGATTCTTCAACTTTGTATAAATAACAAAAACAAATTATTTTGAAGATAATTTATTCTCTGAAGCTATTTACAGTAGATATAATTTCACATAAAATTTATCTTCTTAGGTAGATAAATTCTCAAAATACACTTACTACAACAGAACTTCAATTTATTTATGCAAGTTTAATACAATATTCAAACAATTCATAAGAGAAGGTATTGATATGAATCAATGTATTCCCTTATTTTATCAGCATTGGACTCATTTTAAGAAAAATTACAATTTTTCATGCCTATTATTTTTCAACTAAAACTAAGCTTTAACTGTTCAGTGCATAAAAATTATATGCTTGTTTCATGTCTGAAACTAATCAAAAGCATTAAACCCGATGCCAATTAGACTAGAAAAAATAGTCGTGTGTCAAGATACTTGAACAAAAAAATCATGCTGGTAAATCAAAAATATTTTCTGGTCTATTTTTTTCTTATGGATTTTGCTGTAAAAAATTTTAGGGTGGGCCTCAAAAAATAGGGTTTATGGGTAACTGGAAACACAACTATTTTTTTCTAGCCTTGGGCAAATGAAATATACTTTCATGGTTTAGGACAGAAATACTGAGAGAAAAAAGTAAATTCGTTAGCTCTAAGCATGTTGAAGAATGATATCAGGATTGACATTTTAAATTTAAACAATATAAACAATGTATGAGATTACTTTCCACAAAGATTCAGATAGACGGACAATATGACTGGGCATCAATAGTAAAAAAGAAACCAACATGCAATAGATAATATACCACATCCAAAAACCTACAACTAGACCCTACTGCTTTATAAAGTGTGCTCCTAAATAACGATGCATGTATTTGACATACATTCTATTTAAATATCATCATTTGAGGGAAAGTATGTTTGTCAGTGTTGTATGTGTACATCGAGAATTTTGAAATGATATCTAAATGAATATTCAAGCTATAAACCAAACATTTCAAGTTTGGGTCTGGTTTGAAGTTTTGAATTGCGTAGTAGCTCATAAATATTTGGAGTTAGTTGTAAGTCAATTTTCAAGTTGATAACATCTACAACAATTTTATTTGTGTAAGTGCCATACAATGTTTGTTTTTTATCATGCAATACTGATAAAAATCATTGGTTGATAGCTATTATTGCAAACTAAAATTAAATCAGAGAAATCTAACTGTACATTTCTGGACAAATATATCCAACTTATTTGTATGAATTTCTAAAGTGGCGTATTTGTCCTAAATACTGAACAGTATTAATGGAAAGTGTATACCCCTATGACGTAATTATCAGAAATCATGGTAAAAAGATATTTTTCCTAAATATTAAATAGTGTTCATGGTAAGTATAAAGGCATAATTATTAGAGAAAAATGGTAAAAAGAAAAGGTATAGTGTTCTTTTGTCATACAAAAAGTCAGCTTACAGTGAGCCAAATATTACCTCAACACTAGGCATCAAAATGGACCCTCACCAAGAAGTAGACAATGGAATGATTCAATAAAAAACATTTAATGCTTTTCAAAATCCAATTTAAATCAGTATTACTTAAACAACACTAAATATCTCGTACACAGCAATCTAAATGCCAATGCTTAAATGAACAAGTCACAAAATAAGTTTGTTTTTATGTGACATTGTCATTAGGTTCAACGCAGTTTTTCAACAATTTTTCTTTTATATATGGCGACCGGTTCACTTAACCACATTTCCTGGAGTGTGTTCTAACCAGTACTAACTTACCCTTCCGCAACTTCTCAACATATGGAGGAAAACAGACTTTATTGTCAAATTTCATAGAAGGGTATGACCTGCCGCAACCGGGATTTGAACCCGGATCACTAGGTTACAAGTCCAGTAATAAGTCAGAGGAAGAAACATCAACATACAACTAGAGTCCACACTGAAGTTCACTCTTCGAAAAAAAAAAAACATATAATTTCATTAGAACAGAACTGGTATCCATAACAACATTAAGTTCAACGATACTAACAGTCAAATACAACAATAAACACAAATTTATTGTTAAAATGTTATAAGAGCAGATAATTAAAAAAAATAAAATAAAACAACTAAATATAAGTAATGGTACCCTTAAGTCACAAAAAAACGAAATCAAATTACATAAATTTTTTTACAGCAATAACAAAAAAAAAAAATGAAAATTTACTCTTAATATGGACTCTACAAAAACACACAAAACTGAATAGGTAACAGTAAATTCCTTGATCATGATAATAATTATATGTGGAAAGGTTTTAATGTAACCAAGCCATCTGTACTATATAATCAGTACACAAAAGGAGAATCAGTACAATACAAATACTTCATACTTGCCAATATGGAACTGTAAATAAAATCAATATACTTCAGACTTGCCCATATGGGACTGCAATTAAAATCAATATTCTTCAGACTTGCTCATATGGGACTGCAAATAAAATCAATATTCTTCAGACTTGCCCATATGGGACTGCAAATAAAATCAATATACTTCAGGCTTGCCCATATGGGACTGTAAATAAAATCAATATACTTCAGACTTGCCCATATGGGATTGTAAATAAAACCAATATTTGTTACGAATGCTTTGTGTTCATCCATATGAGATTATCCAAGAGGCAAGGGTAAATAAACTCAATATTCATTACAAATATTTTTTAGAATCTATAATGTTTAAAGTTAAACAATTTGATGGTAAATCAATAGAGATTTTCTATAAATCAAAGCAAAATAAAATTCCGAAATAATAATACATGAATCCATGCGAGATATGTTTAAATAGCAAAATCATTTATTATGAGACTTGTTAGCAACAAAGTGTCATTCATTTAGTTAAGACTGAATAAAAAAATATAAAAATTCGGCACATTAGGCAAAATCAATGCAAGACAGTAAATAAACTTTATTTGCCAAGTACAATATAGTATACAGCAAGAATATATTATTTCAATATATACATACATAAAATATCTGTACAAGTACACGTCATATTAATCACACAAAACCAATGACACACCTTCCTTATAAATTCTCGAATTCAAAGGATAGAGAAAAAATTATAGTGATTTTGTGAGATAAAACTTTTGGTATAATTATATGAATAATAACTACAACCAAATCTCTTCGAATAAAAAATGTTGAATCAAGTATTTCACCTTAAAACACAAAAAATATTTGACATTAAAAGTAAAAACTTCTAAAATAAAATTATCCATACTTAAATGAAATGGTAATTGGTTATGACATGAAAGTTAACTAAAATTAGATTTTAGCAATGAATTCATGAAACAATGCCTCACATTCTTAAAATGATTAAAATTTAGATATATAATGAATAGCAATGCTGTAACCATGGCAACAGAAAATAACAAATAGAAACAAGTCAGGTGATAAATGCAGTCCAGCAGAATGATATCAAAATTTGTACATCAAATATTATATGTGTATAAAACAAAAAAAAAAAAACCACACTAACTTTTCATTTCCATCATGTACCATCATAATACAGTCTTTATTATCTTCAACCAAATAACCAACTTACTGTTTAATTCTTATATCATGAAACCATAGCTGTAACACATGGGGTACATTAAGCACTAACAATAATACAAAATAATCAATTATTGATAAAATCTGATTAAAATACAAAACATCAAATATTCAAAAACTGAAATTCCAATTAACATATCTGATAGCTGAGCGTGACTTCAAAAGTCTTTAAAACTGGTGTTTAGTGTATTTTTATTGTACATTTAATGGAAAAGATAGAAATTCTGTGCAGATCAGAGACAACTGTTACATGTCTTGGACGTCATTTAAGCTGCTTAAATCGCAGACAGTAATACAATGTAGAATCCTACAATGGGAATCTTGTAAGCCCCATACAGATATGGTCCAATCCACGCAATGATTCATACTACACACAAAAATAACTACATAGCCAAGCTATATAACTATCAGGTGCAGAAATGTTGACTTAATGATCATTTACAATGAAAATGATTGCACAACAATAAGCACAAAGTAAAAAAAAAAAATCAAGTACAAAATGAAGACAACTCTATACAAAAACGAAAAACATCGATATTGTACTATATTTGCACTAAATCTATTTAACAGTGAACTATCTGTACTAAATAAATGTATCATGCTATCAACAATGAATGGTAAATTCAGCAGCTGCAACTCTCTGTAAATCATGACATGAACCAATTTCTCATAAACCGCGATACCGTTTTACATACAACAAAAAGCAAGCAAGCCTATAGAGCTTGAACCTGGCACTAGTTAGTCCCAGGCTTGAACCAAGAAAAAAGTATCCATATAACCATCATACTAACATCTACACAGTATGTTCAAACGTAAAACTATCACACCCTGTAACATTGATCTCATAGTAGGCATGTATGAATAACCAAATCTTCCAGTAATGTCTGAAATTTAAGGCTCGATGCATTCCATTCAAAATGTGGTAGAAATGAACTGAATATAATGGAGTTTAGTGAAGGTTGAAATCTTGTAACAATGATCCAAGAAAAATGTTGATTGATTGATAGAGCATTTAAGTGTATTTTATTCTCAATCAGTAAAAGTGTTAAACATGCCCGACAAGTCACTGAATTCCTGTCCCTGTTGATCTAACATACGAAACATTTCACTGAAATTTTCATCCTGCTGATTACCGGCTTGATGTTGCTGGGTCCCAGCTTGAGGCTGGGCACCATCATTGGCCCCACCCTGCCATCCTGTCTGCCACATATTTCCTTGGGCTGAAATATGTATATACGGAATTTTTGATGTATAAAAAGACATACTCCAATAATTAATTACAAATTTTAAGTTGTTAGAGTTAGATCATTTTTACTAAAAATTAGTTACATAACCCCTTTGCCTCATAAGCATACTTTGGACTATTCCAAATTCAAAGCAAATATACAAAACATCAATTTATTTCAGAAAATTGAGTTATTTCTCTCTTACAGAGTGGAAAACATTGTGGCAAAAGAAGCCATTACTCATTACAAGCAATGACTTTTTTGCCACAAAAATCTGCTTAAGATGAGGGGCAATGCAGTAAAATGAGGCAAAGGGTTTAAGATGCTACTTCCCTGATGACCAGGTTAAGTAAACATTACCTCAGAGTATTACAAATTACCATTTTTCAGAATAGAGTAAAATAGAGTTTAATATGTTTAACCTACTAATTTCAAAAGCTTAATCATACTTGCAGTGCTAAAATTGTTTTAAAAATTAACACCAAACTGGCACTTAGTAACTTCCCCTCAAAATTTGCTGTAATAACAAAGAGCTGATAGGTAAAAACAAAATGTTCCCAAATGATTTTGTTCACACGTTACTCCTTACTTAACCTGAAGAGCTTTTCTGTATCAGGAATGTACAGCATAGCATAAAACATTATAATGAAGTAACACAACAACCTGATAGTATTACGTATTTGTCATATATAGACCATTGTAGATCTGTCCAGATTTCAGATTATAGCCACAATTTCATTAATAACATTAAAAGAAATGCCAGCTTATAAAATTTTGTATATCACTGACATCACCCATCAGACATTTTGAAATGAGTCGTAATGATTTCAATTTGTTGAAATAATTTATGATATGGAATATTCAAGTATTTGTTAGTACAAACTAAGTAAATATTTCACCTAATTACGATTGATTAAACATAATAGAGTAAAACAATATAGATATTTCACCTGGTGAGGATCCATTAGGACTGATTTGATTAAAGCCTGGACCGGCAGCAGCAGCGGCTGACTGAGCTCCAAAATCTGCTCCACCCTGTCATAGAAAATATCATATTTGTGATACAGTGATATACCATACAAGTGCAACACTTAGTAGAATGGGCAGTTCAAAATTAACATACAGAATCAAACATATTTATTAAGTTAATTAACAAAATAAGTTATAATGTAGTATTACCTGCTGTAGCAAATTATGAAGCTGGAGGTTTTTATGAGACATAGCAATAATACAATCATGTAATGATACCCTGAGCCTTTGAGTCTTATCCCTTATTATGCTAAAATCATTCATTTTGAATCCTGAGGGTGAAATAAGTATGACATATATGAAGGGTTTTTTAGGCTTTTCACTAATGCAGGTAGATTTTATACAAATAGTAATGTAAAAATGGATCAAATTTGAACTGTTCAAATACATTTCAGACATATATTTTTTACAAAATGTTATACCTGATTTTGTCCAAAATGACCCTGTGGGGAGCCCCAATTTGCAGAACTGGCTGGACTCTGTCTCTGATTAAGGCTCTGTTGAGGCAAATTAGTTGATGTTGGCTGACTGGGGTACTTCATGGGGGATTGTGAACTAAATCCACTGTATATGTTTGGCTGTTGTCTACTGATCTGCCTGTATGGATCAGACTGAAACTGTTCCCTAATATAACATAAAATTCAACAATTATTATTGTTAAAGTGCTCAAAATACTTCTGACACAAACTTTTACAAAAGCTCTACCAGAATGGCTGCAAAGCAACCTGTTTCTTTGTTAATTGTGCTCCACTTCTGGGCTCAGGGGGCTAGCACGTTAAAGGGATGGAGTATAATGGCATATTAGGCCTAAAATGGCCACACAGACCAAAAACACATATATCATATACATACATATACAAGGATTACAACTTCCGAAATGACAGTTTCTGCACCAAGTTTGTTTAAAACTATGTAACTTTTTAATTAATTGCTCAAATTTCTAATAACTGGTGTCTACAGATAGCTGATACATTATACTACACATGACTAATAAGCACTTTGTCAAATTCAAAACAATGAAGAAGATATTTAATCTTTTTCCTCCGAAAAATCGTCAATATCGTTTAGTTGTACGCGACCTCGCAACACCAAATTGATCAGAATTACTAACTAAATACACATTAAAACAACAGATAGAGGAATGACAACGCGTGCTAACCATAAATATCTCTAAAATACACATTACATTGTAAAGGACAGAACTCAAGATTCCTGATTTATATCTGTAAATCAGACCACCAAATTTGATCGCAATAATAATAAAAAGTTTATCATGATTTATCAAAATTACAAATGCTGTGTTTATAAACTGCAACATTAGATAAGGTCTAGGAAGATGAAGAATTTATACTTAGAATCTATAATTATGCCACAATGAAAGCAGAAAATACAGTAGAGCCTCAATTATCTGAAATCGATGGAACTGAAAAATTGTTTTGGATAATCCGAGGTTTCGGATAACCTGGGGTAAAGGAAATCTAGACTGTTTCATATGAAAATAAAATAACGAATATTGTTGTCGTCTTAACAATAATGGGAGATCCAGCATATTGTTTGTTTTTTTAGCACTTTTTAATGTTAATTGCATATTGAAGTCAAATTATGATATCATTAAAGCAATTTATTAATAAAGCCAAAGATAGAGGTGAATCATCTAACCGAATTCACATCATAATAGGATAATTATGTTCCCGAAATTTCAAACAAACAATACTTTGTTAAGTAGGGTTTTATAAATTGTTGTTCGCACTATCTGACACGTTAAAGAAATCCTTCAATGGACAAGTCTGGTCGATCGGAGTAAATTGTCAATTTCAGATTACAGGTGTGAAAATATGCATTCAAATGAGTTTGGCGAGCTGATTATCACTTCGGATAAGCCATGGTATTCAGATTAGACGATTCAGATAATGGGGGTTATTTTACAATGAAATATATATGGAAAAAATTGGGACTGAAATTTCTTTTTGGATTACGTCAGGTTTTCGGATAATCTGTTGTCAAAAAATCAGGTTTTACTGTAGTGTATTTAAGATTTGTGGTACATGCCTTAACAATTATAATGTCATTTTAAAGTCATAATCTGAAGTTGAGTCCTTTTAAAATCAGCGCATAATCTCTCTGAAAGAAAAAAAAATATGTCATACATACCTAAAGTCTTGTTTACTTGTAGTAGCACCAACATTCATGGAGTCATTATTTGCCACTATCTGTCTAGGCGCAGTATAGTTAGCTAGCGGAGGATTAGATTCACCACTCTGATCCATCGGTAAACCAGATCCAGCACCGGATGCAGGAACCGTCTGCTGTCCAGTTCTGAAAAGTACATGTCACCAGATATGACTTTTTTAATAGTAACATTTTCGAAAAAAATCATTTTTGATAGGAATAAATAAGGAATATCGTAAGGACCAATGTACAGAATAACCTGGCAAATAGGAAAATTTCAAATAGGCAATAATAAGGTAATAAGCATCGCAATAAAAGTTACATAATTATAGATATGTGGAAGTCTGGAATTCTGAATTTTACATTAACAATTTGTCACACACTTTTATTATAAATAAAACTGGTTTCTAGAAGTACATATGATTCAAAATAATAAGTTGATAAAACATAATTGATCGTTTATGCCTGTCACATTGTATTATTATCTTTTCTGTCGTTTATTATTACATCCCTAAGTGTCTCATTCACTTCAAATTTCCGGGCTACAATCTAGTATTGAACTTTTTAACCAAGCATTGATTTAATCATTACAGTAATAACAGTATTATAGTAATAACATAACTTTCATCAGTATATAAGCTAGTACAGTAAATCTGTGAACAAATGCCACTCTTGGGAAAGACAAAATGTGGCCTTTATTGACAAGTGGTCTTTATTTGGAGGTCAGTTTGTTCTAAATGAACAATGAAGGCTTTTCAAAAAATGGCCTTTATTCACAGGGTGGCCTTTATTTGGAGGTGGCTGCAAACACAGGTCAGATTGTACTGAACTTTTTAGCTGAGCACTGATAAAATCATTACAATAATAATAATATAGCTTTCACCAGTACAGAAGGACCCAAGTTCATAAAACTTTGGAAACCAGTCAACATCTCAAGCTTTAGACTGGTATTCCTAATGCTCAATTTCAAACTGACCAATGCAATGCTTTATTCTTAGCCTAGTCTTAAAACTTGCTCGTAGAATATTCAAACCTCACTTAATTCATTGGTGGTCTTTATTTGGAGGTCAGTTTGTTCTAAATAACCAGTAACAGTTTTTCACACAAGGGTGGTCTTTATTCTGAGGTGGCTGCAAACACAGGTTTGACTGTTTATGTAAATATCAATAAAACCACTTACTTAGCTGCAGTATTCGTACAGACAATATATTCCACTTCTTCCGTGTAGGGATTTTGGAAACTAAAACTAGTTGTACGAAGCCAGACCCATTCTCTGTTTGAAGCTCGGAATCGATACATCATAGACATAGCTTGGCCTTTTAACTTCAACACTGTTAAATATGAGAAATATCAAAGTGAAGTATTCTCATTTAATCTCATCAGATTTAAATACAAATCACAAAAAATAATAAAACAATGAAACGGTTTCCCAAAATACTATTATGTTAATATCAAGAAATGTTCCAATGTTCTAATGAATACCAAATACGCAACTGAATTTCTAACAAAAATGGGGTCTACATGTCTTCTAAACAGGTTACAATGTTAACACTGACTTTACGATTGTTATTACAACAAGCTGAATATTTGTACTCAATAAATGCCAAGACATCTGACTGAGTGACAATGAATTTCTGTATTATTTGAAAAACATAGGAGACTTTAAAAAAAAAATCACTGCAATTAAAAAACTATCGAAGACTTAAACAAAAAGGGATAAATGTAAACCTTGATCAAATGTGTCTTTCATGTGGGATTGGTCTTCAGGGTGATAGAAATCATACACAGATTTATTCAACAATTCCTGTGGCTGGTAACCAAGGAGACCAGACACCCTGAAAACAAAACAAAATAATTAAACATCGTTTATAGTAACATATTAGGTATTTGATATCTATTGTATAGAAAAGCGATAATATTCAAGTGAGAAATGTTTGTCAATATATATCTTATAGAGTAGTTTAAAATAAGTCAAGCAGACGTAAAAAAAGAGATGCATATAAATAAATCAAGCAGACGTGAAAACAAGATATGTTCATAAATAGACTAGTTGAAACAAACTGGAGAATTATCAGTGCTCTATTAAATAAAAAATATTTAAATCTATCAACAGTTCTTTGAATATGCAATGAGAGTAAACTGAAATACAAAAACAAGTTTAAAAAAATTGACCCCCACCCACCTTTGATCAACAAATGTCATTTTTCCATCAACAGTTATTCTTGAGATAAATTCATTTGAGTTATTTCCGAGAATATCGGAGCAGTTTGGTGCACTGGTCACTTGCAGACGTCCAATACCAACCAGACAACAATGGCTTCCATGTTCCTCCTCGTTGTGATCCATCTGGACACCTGGTAAATTATATGAACAAATATGGCTGTTAAGTTTCACAGATACTGATATCTGAGTTGAACAGGACTCAACAATTTATTTCAGGTTACTTGTCCCGCAGGGCAACCAGCTAAGAATTTTAACTAGGTCAACAAGCAATTTTAACTTGTCCTGAGTCAATTTCTACTCGTAATTACTAGCGGTGGATTTGTCTTACTTTAAATAAATTGATAACATCATATACTACATTAACTATATGACTCAAAAGCATACTTTGGACTTGTCCAAATTCAAAGCTAGTATACAAAACATCAATTTATTCAATAAAATTGGGTTATTTCTCTCAGACATAGTGGAAAACATTGCAGCAAAATAAGCCATTACTCATTACAAACAATGGCTTCTTTTGCAACAACATTTTCAAAAGTTGTCTGCTTCAGATGATGGGAAATGCCATATTATGAGGCAAAAGGTTAAATTATAAATGATATAACGATTCTATTTAAAGAATGAAAAGGAAATCTTCTAAATACATTATATCACCTAATTTCATAGAAGCGAGTCGATACTTACTTGATGGAGGCCAGTTTTTGATATAGCCCGTTACATGAATAACAGCATAATGATTGCCATCAGTAGATGGTCCGAGTGTGTTACGCTGTCGTACTCTCAATGAATGATTGGCTGTCATAGGATCCACTTGAAGGTTTCCCATCTTCATACGACAGATAAAACCGCGTCTAGATCCCATACACAGACGCATTGATGCTGTAAGACGTTATGATCGTTGTAATATATCTACACACGTAAGAAACCATTCAGCAGGTAATCAAAAGTTCTTTACTTGAGAAATACAATCTTAAACTGAAGCTTTATTAAATAAATCTGACTAAAATTGAATCATTAAATTAACTCAGCAGACGTTTTGCGCAAACATAGAACAATGTGATCATTTAATTTGATATTTGTTGTACAAATATAAATACAGTGCAACCTCTCCAAAGTAACACCCTTTGGGAGAAGCAAAATTATGTTGCTGTTGTTGACAGGTTGTTGCTCTAGTGAAGTTGAATCAATATTTAAATTGTACAGTTGGAAAAAATTATACTGCAGCTGAAGAGAGGTTGTTGTTTGAGAAAGGTCTCCCTGGAAAGGTTGTAATGTACATATAAATATATGTTATTAACCTTTTTCTTCAAATTGTAGGCAATTATAATTTTTCAGTGTATGTATGTTTGAATATCTGTACAACCGTGCATATATATGAACGCAAGTGACAAGTAATGGGTTTCTTTAATTGATGGCCTCTTTAATTGATGGCCTCAAGTTTAGAGAGGCAATGAGTAACTGAGTGTCAACATAATATAGAATACAATATTACAATCAATATCAACCAAACCTGCAGTCAAGGCTGATAAGATTGTTTTTACTTACATGAGTGGTTTATTGAGTGTCCAATATAAATTACTAAAAATATTATATTATCATAATTACAGGCATATCTAATTTTCAAAAATCAAAAGACAACTCACACTGATGTCCTTCTTTCTTCACAGTACCAGCTGAAATTTATATGTAAATCATTTCAATAAATTGTTAACGCAGAAATATGGGGGCCGCGACCGTGGTCCAATGGTTAGTGTGCTGGACTTGTAAGCAGACGATCCAGGTTCAAATCTAAGTCATGGCAGGTTATACCCTTGTATGAAAATTTGACAAAAATGTAGATTTTCATCCATATGTGAAGAAGTTGCCAGCACCTTGTGGAAGGGTAAATTAGTGCTGGTTAGTATACAGTCCCAAGAAAATTGGTAAGGTGAATTCAACACTACACATTTTTTCACAGGTAGGGGAAGGAGACTTTCTTAAATTTGGAGAAAAAAACAGTATTTTTACAAAATGAGAAGAAAAACTTGATGTAAATTGAACTTAAGGGAAAAACTGCATGAATTTAGAGATTTTTCCCGCCTATAAATGGCCCCTGCTATATAAGGAAAAAATCCCTGAAGTAAATTTGCAATAATAAGATCGTGAAAATTTACAGTGATTTAAAGAGTCCCATACAACAGACTCACTTTTGAGATCCAATATACGTCCTGTGTTTTGTGATTCTGACGTTGAGAGTTGTTCTCTAACTTTATCCACATCATCAGGGTGTATAAGTTCATACAGACAGTTACCATACCAATCATTCTATAAATATCATATTCAATAAATGGTAAAATCAGATAGACAATTACCATAGCAACCATCTAGCTGGTAAAGTGCACAAAAATAACTACAATTACTAATGACGTATCTACAGTATAACTTGCAAACTGAGATGATTAATGATCTCATAACAGAACAGTTTTTTGCTATCTGCGGTATTTTACAGGGCCCTGGGTGAGATAGTAAACAATCCTAGTGAGCAGATCTAGAACACAAATTTAAAACACAGAGTCTGAACAATGATACCCACCCACCAAAAAAAAAGAAAAAATCATACCCTAGATTTTAAGTAAATAAACAACAAATCAAACTTGAAACAATCCCTCATGAAATAAGTTATACTGAAGGCTAGGAGATCATCCCTTTGCCTTATAAGCATATTTTGGACTATTATTCAAAACAAGTATACAAAACATCAATTTATTTAAGAAAATTGGGTTATTTCTCTCTGACAGGGTAGAAAACATTGTCGCAAAAGAAGCCATGACCCATTACAAGTAATGGCTTCTTTTGCCAAAATGTTTTTTCAAAAGTCGTCTGCTTCAGATGCTGGGAAATGCAGTATTATGAGGCAAAGTGTTAGAGTACTATTTTAGGTCTTAGATATATTTACCTGAGACTGGTGAAGCACAGGAACTATAGAATCAGAAGCATATATAATTCTCCCGGTATCACACTGCACAACAAACAGAAAACCGTCAGCAGCCTGAAATGAAATCCATACAAACACTGGCTACAGTCTGGTGTAATTATAACATCAATTTACATATATCGGCAACACTGTTGTGAAAATCACAATATAGCACTAAGATTTGGATGCCGTAAAAACTTATGAGTTGGCAGGTTGGCAGGTAAAGGTGGGTCGGGCAGGTAACTGGAAACTAACCTTTTTCTCAGGCCTTATACAGAGGACTTATTGAAAACTGGTCACAAAATATGTAGCTGTTTTATGGAAGTGGTTTTCAGATTAAAAAAGTCACTAAAAGAAGTTTTACTGTAAGTTCAAATCAAGTTCTCAAGTACAGAAGTAATAATACTAACGCAATGGCAAAGTCAGACATAAGCCACAGGTGTGCAGACAACATCAAAGCCTAATGACTTTCAAAGATTGGAACAACCTGAGACAAAAGCTTCTGTAGCTCTTGTGTTGTTAAGTGAGATTGAGAAAATTGATTTAGATTCAGACAATTATGCTGGCATGTATAATTAAATCACGCTTGCTATACACAATTATTCTATATTGAAACACCTGTCTTTGCTTTATTAACTAAAATATGATATGGGAATATATTTATTGTAACTTAAATCACCAGGAGTTAATAAATAACAGTATTATCTTACCTCTAAAATGAGATGTTTTAGTTCCTGATCTGTGAGAAATGAAGGTTTATACGAGCCGTCCGTACTTGTATTACCAGTCCCTGTAAACAATAAACAGTGAAATGGACCAATCAGATAAAAGAATACTGGCTGAGTATACACAAAATGACCATGTTTTTCTGTCAACATGACCTACAGTTTAGAATAAACTGTCAAACCTGCGATCAAGGTCATCAAAGAGACAAAATATGGCTTTTACTCATATATTCCTCTAAAAGTTTGAAATATAAGTGTTCAATAATATGATAAAAGTAACACATAACGCAGATTAAGAATCATTGAGTCTATTTCTTCAGACACTCACAGCAAATTTTAAATTAACACAATGAACTTTCAGGTACAGCAGTAAATGAATTTTCAGCAAAATTGTATTAAAATATATTCCACTTTCATAATAGAGCAGGATTTTTCATCTTTTAAAAAACATTCTCCATTCATAATTTCAAGTTGCTACTGCAGAGGGATTTCTCATCCTAATTTGTTCAGATCAGAAAAATCTGATTTAGAAGGGTTCCTGCGTTAAAAAGATCTTCATTCTATGATAAAATTCATAGAAAGGTTGGTACTTTCAGATAAAAATATAAAAAGTTGCTTTACAAAGACATTGAACAAAAATTCCAGACAGAGTCTGTCCAGAATTTACAGATAAAAGGCTCAAAGTTTTAACGTGCATATATATACAATAAATGCGATTTTAGTCTGTATAGTCATTTTAAGCCTTAATACACCTTCATACAAAGTTAAACTCATCTTTCACTCACCTCTCAATGACTTCATGTGAGATACTGCCATACGTAATATAGTTAGTTTGTCAGGCTTCCTTGCCAGTGTAGAACATGTGGGTACCATGTCACATAACTCATTTATATATGATGTCATCTTATTTCTTCGACGTCTCTCAATTTCACAATGGCTTTCTCGAGCAAACTTCTCCTTATCAGCCTGTTCACTACCTCCAAATGATAATCCTTGCTGGCTGTCTTCATCATCAGAACTGAAATAATTAACAATTAATTAGTATCATTAAGTTGTAAATATTGGGCACAGCCGAGATTTTGGGCATACAATGCATGCATATCTGAAATAATTTACAATCAATTGATATCAACTAACTCTTCATTAAGTTCTAAACATTGGGTACAGCCAAGATTTTGGGCATACAATGTACACATATGAGGCATACAACATAACAATAACAAAGACAAGATGACAGGAACTGTCACAAAACCAGGTTTTCATGAGAAGTTGCACACAAAATATTACATGTGCACAAAATAGTCAAAGGGCCATAATTCTGCATAAAATGATCAAATCACAAAACCCCAACAATATGCAATGGGATACTTGGTGACATTAATTATGAGAAAGTTTTGCCAAAATCCTTGAGAAATGTAGAGGAGTTGCTCACAGAAGAAATTGTGGACACCCGCTAGTCCGCCCAATGACATTCACCAATTTAATACCTAGGATTTTTCCTTTAAAAACCCTGGTTAAAAATGCCATTAGTGTATTTTATATAACTTCCTGCCAAATATGTTACCAATCATGCTGATGAGCCATGCCGATTACGAGCAAGCTGTACACTCATGACTGTTAAATACTGAAACGATCGAAGGAGTTTTACTAAAATAACTAAGAACAAAACTTAGTATACATACTCCCTACTGCTAGACCCTCCTTTCCTCTTTTTGTTACTCTTCACACTGTCTGGAGTCCCTAAAAATACACAAAAGTGAAAATTTCAATAACAACAAGAACATGTAGAGAAATGACTGACAATGTATGTCAAAATTTCCCATCCTGTTGAAACTAACCAAATTACCATAGACAGTAATGAGGCAGTTGAAATGACTGCTTAAACCAGAAGTATATTATAATTGATGTCCATACATGGTGCTTCATGTTATTTTGTGTTATGTGCTTATGGCCTCTGGCTAGTAATCATTAGCCCCTCACTGCTTTGATTTCAAATCCTGCCAGACAAACTTCATATGCAAAGAGGCTGTCCAGCTAGCTCACAGAAGGTCAGTGGTTCTACCCAGTTGTAAAACTAAAGTCTTCCTCCGCTGCTCAAGCAGGAAAAGTCACTAATTGACCCTGGCTGTTAGTGTGATGTCAAACCCAGAGAAAAAAATATAATAAGGCTAATAGCATATTATTTGTGATTACTAGTAAAATAGCAGTTTCAGTAGATAATAATACATTATCCCCTAATTATAATTACAATAGATCTGTTATACAGATGTTTCAGACAGACCACATGGAACAACTAATTAACCTGTTGACAACAGAAGTAAGTGTATATATGTGGAACCAGCATACAGGGATACAGTCCAAACTGTGGACAAAGGTCACCAAAATGTGAGAACAAAAACCTTCATCTACCTTGGGTAGATCTATGATCAGAGGTAAATTAGGCCAATCATATCAATAAATATGAGCTATATAGGAAGCTCAATGATATACCAGCAAATTGGAATAGTGCAATACAGTGTTAGGCGATTGGCTGAAGGGCTCAACAAATCCACTCATCTGCTTGTAATTATGAGTAAAAATTGACTCAAGACGAGATGAAATTGCTGTAGAAGTAGTTAAAATTCTTAGCTGGTTGTGCCGCACGACAAGTAGCCAGAAAAAAAATTGTCGTGCCTTAGGCCGTATCATTGCACTTCTACTAGTGTAGTGACTGGTTACATGGTGCCTCTCTCACAGGTGTTGGCTTCATCAGATGAACACAATTCTTTTTTTGGAAAAGTCAAAGTGACTCCAATTAAATAACTGAGTGCAGTAATACAAGCAGCTCAGAATGTTTCGATCTATAAACATTTCATGCAATACTAAATCTGTTATCTTTAATACAAGTAAAACAAAAGATTACTTGAACATTCATTGTGAGACAGATTTTTTTCTACAAAGGAGTTCAAGGGCAATAATGAAGGGAAGGACATTCGTTAGGGACCATCAGTAATACAGATATGCTGGCCTTATTGATCAACACACAATATGGCATGAGTACATTCATGAATGATTTCTGATCTTAGTTTTGTTTCAAGGAAACAGATAAGTACTAGCGGGTAACCAAAGAGCAACTGTTATGTCTACAGTGGACAGTACACAATGGATATTCAATTGATGATTCAAGTTCAACAAAAATCAAGTGGTATTTACAGTATCATTCTATATTTCTTGAAGAAATATAAAAATGATACTGTAAATGCCCTATTCAACGCTCCCCAGGGAATAACATTTTGCAAAAGGAGGACATTAATAACAGTTTGTTTTGTGGTGAAATAACTCATCATTTTACTCCATGCAGAAACTATGTAAATGCCGATAGCCCAAACACAAAAATGACAACTTTTGATGGTCAACAGTGGTCACTGTATTTTTCTCCTTGAAGCTTTCTCAAAGCCTTTGACGTTGGCACTTCTGATTTCACCAGCAATCTGACATCACAGGTGTGTCTACGTGACCTATGTAATGTTCATTTGTGGAAAACTGTCTGGAGTATGCTTAAATGTTTTACTCACATAAACTGGAGTTACTATAGATTAAAAACTTTTCTCTGGAAAGCCATTTATTATTCCAATATTTTCTGTTTAGATACCATATGCATTTGTCCTGAAAACGGGGGACTTTTATAAGAATGTGGGGTTTTAAATAGGGAGTTTACGGCAGTTGACATTGATTTTATGGTGAGAAGTTATTTTTACTCCACAGTCGAAGACGACACAATTAACATCTTTGTCTCACTTTCTCAAGTGCTTTGTTATCCATTTTTTTTATGAAATGGTACAACACCTTGGCTTTATTTCTCTCATTAGATCTTGCAGTACATGATTCTGACATGAAACGTTTGCCTAATAAGTGAGTTATTTCTGGCAAATTGTATTTCTCAGATTAACACAATTTCTATATTCAGTTACTTTCTAACAAGTACTTCGCACAAGTATTGACTTCATGTCAGGGAGAAATATGACTCCATATTACTGTCCAAAGAGATAAACATTGTTTGTGTAGAAATGTGATGTTGTCAGGAAGTAACAAGATGTCAGCTCTCTGTTAATAAGACCATACTGTACTTTCTGATTTTCTAATTTTAATGATGGGTTATTAAAAACGACTGAGCTTTCACTTTAATTATATCATCTGAAACTCAGTAAGGCCTTTTAAAAAGGTTTGTTTGCCAAAAAAAAATTTTTTTTTTTTTTTTTAAATTTTTACATATCGGCAACACTAGTAACTGTGCAATATGAAAAATAAATTCTACAAAATGTAATGCACAGGGAATGTTCAGTTTGGAATATTCGGTAACAATATTACAGTTGGACAAGTGGCAAACAAGTCGGACAGTACTTTTGTCTACAATCAGGTGGTTTAACCCTTTGAATCATAACCATACTTTGGACTCTTCCAAATTCAAAGCAAATATGCAAAACATCAATTCATTTGAGAAAATTGGGTTATTTCTCTCTGACAGAGTGGAAAACATTGTGGCAAAAGAACCCATTACTAATTACAAGTAATGGCTTCTTTTGCCACAATGTTTTTCAAAAGTCATCGACTTCAGAAGCAGGAAAAGGTGGTGTTATGAGGCAAAGGGTATAAAAAGTATAAAATATTCAAATAATACAGAAAATACTACCATTAATGTATTCCATTCCATGCCTCACTGGCATAAAATACTGCTGATGGGTTCCAACATGACCATGTTGCATATTGATAGAACTCATGCTAAAACTGCGTTGCAGATAGGCTGGTTCCCAGAATTTCGGCAGCCAGCTGGTTCCATCACTTTCACTAGATAATCTTTTACACCGTTTTTCACACGAAACCATCATTACAAAATGTTAATGAGTCAAAGAATGCTGTATTTAGTTCTCAAAAGGGGAAGGTACTGCTGCTAGGCAGATGTTGAATCAAACCTCATCTATATATAAATTAATGCACTGTTTTCCAGACAATAAAACATCCTTTATTCCTCCTATTTTCACATAGTTTGATAGCAAATTATCAAAATTTACAGCTCATAAAAATTACTAATATTTTTTTTGCCAGATTGTAATATTGTTTAGATTATTTTCTTCTCTTAAAATGAACACGGCGTTGTTTAAAATCAGTTCAAAGAAAATTAAACATAATTTTGCACCGTAATTTTAAACCATTCCTACAAAGGAATATTATTTTAATCCTTTTTTATTCTCAAAAAATGTGTACATGTAAACAAACCGCACAGAATTCTCATCTAAATATGTTGACTATATCGCATGAAGTCGATATCTTGTTATGCCACCTTTGCGGTGAATTGCTTTCACAAATCATAAATAACAATATTGTACCAGTTGCCATGAAAACCAGTCACAGAAAGTTAGACATGTATTATCAAAAATAACATAAATTTGTGAATAGATGTAACACCAGATGTATTGGAAAAGAAGACCAGTAGCTCATAGTGAGTGTATACCTAAAATACCTAAAACCAGCCATTTTTTCCTTCTTTGTTTGGGTCAAGTAAACGGACCTTTCCCAATCGAAAACAAAGACATTTTCCCAATTCCCACCCCAAAATTCCTAATTTTGGCATCAAACTATATTTTCCCCAACTGGATTGGACCCAGACCAGGCTGTCCCAAAACTGCAAAATAAATCACTGAAAACTGTGATTTTTGCCACAATTTTATGCACCGGTAATCATAATATTGTATTATCATTATTTTACAGTACAGAATTTTTTTTCTTCTTATCTCTTGATTTTTATCAAGGGTGTAGCACTCATTATGCACAATATACATGTGTGTTTAAAAAATTCCGCAATTTAAGTTGTAAAACCCCTCCCACATCCTTCTCCAATTAAATATGGGGAGGGTATGAGGAATCCTTGATTGTTTTATAAATACATAATACTCTACTGACTAAAACCTTAAATATCTAATGAACCTGGGGCTTAAGTCACCATGCTGTTTTAAAATTAATTGACTGATGTACAATAACTTTTTATACGTTCGATGCAGAACGTGTCTTTCAATTTTATGATATTTATTGGCAGAAAATTGACTTTCGGTAGTTCTTCAGAAGAAAATTTCTTAACTTGAAAACATTCTCAACTTAAAAACATTACTCATTGGTCAAAATTTGATCAATTGGGCCATCCTTAAAAAGTTGTTGGTAACGACTCACTAAAAAATTCCCATAACAAAATTTTTTTAGCGATTTTGACATATTTTTTTTTGTCCTTTATTCCAGCTTCGCATTTTCAGTGCAAGCATATAATATCAACTAAAAATTCCAACTCACGTACCCACTGTAACCACAAACCAACATTTTCTATAGGTGGTCTTATCAGAGAAACACAGATTATTAATTGAAGAGTTCTTGTAAGAATTCTCTATTTTTGTTGACGCCTGAAGCTGTGATCATTATTGAATTTAGAAAATATATTAAAAACTATGAGTATTCTACAAGTCAAGTAGATTTTTTGCTCAACATATTACTACTAACTAAATGACTCATTAAAAAAAAGAAAGCTATGAGGGGTTTCTACTTTCAGATGGTACACTTATATTAAGATTCAAGAGTAACTCTATATGAACAACGGAAGTCACTTGAAATCAACTAAGACAAAATAAAAACCAATGTTGCTAATTTCTGCATGTCGTTAAAACTTCTTACACTTCCTTTATAATCATACACTGTTACGAAATAAAATGAGAGAAAACAAAAATAAACAAATTCAAAGTTTGTTTTTTCTTTTTATATGACATAGTCACTGGGTTTACACAGTTTTTCAACAATTTTTTTGTTATATACGGCAACCAGTCCACCAAACCATTTTTCAACTATTTTTTTATTATATATGGCAACCAGTCCACCAAACTGTTTTCAGAGGCTGTACACCAACCTCCACATATGGAGGAAAATCAACATTTTTGTCAAATTTTCATAGAAAGGTATGACCTGTTACGACTAGGATTTGAACCCAGATTGCCGGGTTACAAGCCCAGTGCACTTACCACTGGACCACAGTCATAGCCAACAAATTCAAAGACTTCATAAAGTGTACAAATAGAGTTCTTGGTTTCCACAAACCTGATGGACCCCGTTTTTCTCTGCTGACCCTATTTTTTCAGTCTCTGTCAATTTTGTTTTTGCCAATATTTTCATTTTCATATGAACAACATCTTTGAACATAAAAAATACTTTGAGCTTCTACAGACTAAGTAGCTAGTTTATCATCAGGAACATTTTAACATAAAGGAGATCCACGTTTCTTCTTTGCTTTTATACAATGACCATTTTTGTTCTCTGTTGACATACTGGCCCTAATACTTTCCAAGTTATGAAACTGTTCCAGATTGTAATACATCATAGCACTTTTATTTTAAATTATTTAATTACATCTCTATAGAGCAAATGATTCATACATATATTTATATACTTTGAATTTTCTCATTCAGAAACTTTAATGTTGGCACCAAAATTGGGGTTGTTGGGAAACTGTAAAACATCAGGCTTCCTGGAAGTTGCCGGACCGTCGGACATGTCAGGCAAATTTCAAGCAGGCCCAATAACTTTTCAGCGAGTAAGTTTTTTCAGACCTTACAGGTTCTCAATTAATCGATTGAATATATGAGGAATATATTTGATAGAATATCAAGACCATTATTTAGAATCACAATTTCGTTGGCCTAAAATGGGGGCATTTATTAGGAATATTTGCTTTGCCTTACAATTCATCCCTTCATTCATTACGAATCATATAAATTCAAGCCAGAACTGGTAGTTTATAAACATCAATCGTTTCAGCATCTTGAAATTTTTCATACACCCAGTTTTATCTTCAAGTAATAATCTCAAATTCCTCTCCACCAAGACCTGTTTTCCTATTTTTTCAATGTTTTGAGTAGAATTTAAATGTAATGATAAAAATAATGTAAACTTAAAGACGTATCACGTCACAGGAAATCCTGTCAATATATGTGTAACCGTAAATTACAGGGTTTTTTCTCAGCATTTTCAGAACATGCCCCGACCCCCAGAATTGGGAATTTTTGCTACATTATGAACATATTGGGAAAAAGTCCTACAGAATAAAAATTACTCAAGTTATTGAGGATAACTTAGCTTGCACTTAGATTTCTAAAATATGATATGTTGGTTTTTTTTGTAAATAAAATATATTACTATCTTATGACCTTAACAGACTAGACTTATGTTGTATTTTTTCAAATTATTAAACTCCTTTCATAAACTATTAATCACAATAAAGGTAAAATGAAGAGGAATATAGGATTTTACAGTGGTTTAATTGATTCCGTTGCTGGTCATCAGATATTTAAAGAAATATCAACATTGTAAGTCATTCACTGGACATACAAGCAATAACAAAGTTTAAGTTCATCCACAAAACTTCCACACCCACAAAATACAATGTACCAACAAAAACATGCATAAATGCCGCTTAAACCCTTTAAGAGACATTTTGCAATTTTCCTTTAAATGTCATGATTTTCAGGAGTTTAGGCCCCTTAAAGTAACATAATTTTATTAATCTGCGCCAAAATCATGCTGAGTACACATGTGATAGTTAAAACATACATTAACATTCAACATAGATAACTTACAGACACAATAAATTACTAAATACTAGTATTATAAATATAATTAAATTATCATAAAACACACGTAAATGTTGTAAAACTATAAATCTAAATGAAACTTACAAATTTAAACCCAACCCATATAAAATAATATAATACACAAAAAGTACAACCTCAAATACTTCAACATTAACAAAAATTACATTTACAATAATTGGTTGTTTTAAATCATGATGAAGTGCATTTTTCGGAACAGGATGCAGCTGTCACTTAACTTAAAATATCCTTAACATTAAACATAAGTTACAATTAAGATGAACATTACATGCTAGACAGAACACAGCTTAAAAGCGAGTCCACTGAGACAAAATGACTGAAAATGACACAGATAGGACTAGGGTCCACAAGTCTTATCAATTAGTTGTCAAAGTCATACTAATATATGAACTTGAAAATGAACTGAAAAATATTGCATCATCTTTTGTATAAAGGACTTCTGACAGTGCAGTAGATGAAATATGTGAACATCTTCAGTGCATTTTTGCCCTATCACCAGAGGCCAAATATCGACTCCATTCCCAATTAAAAATAACCTTATCTTTTCCCAATTTAAAAATAATTCTAAACAGCCATAAAAGTCAGTAAATAAATCTGATTCATAAGTTCCCACAGATTTCATATAAAAGTTGCACAGTAGCAGTAACCTTGTCATGCGATACGGCACACTCAGATTCTAATGCCATATATTCTATTCTAATATCACTGGATTTCACATAAAATGTCACACAATAACAAGTATTATTCCAGAAAAACATACCTCAAATTTCCCAAAACAAAGCAACATGCCACATATTTTTCCCAATTTAAGCCAGGGGCCTTTTTCCAAAATGGCTGGAAAAGGCCCTGATCCTAATGGACCATTTGAGAGCATTTGAAGTCCAGCATTATTTATAGTTACATGTTTACAAGTGAGAAAATAGCACAAAGGTCATTAACTAAAAAGACAAAAGTGCCATGATGAACCAGTGACATAAACATAAGATTAAATGCCTTCTAATAATGATAAGGCCAGAAAAAATAGTCATGTTAATAGTTACTCAACAAAACAAGAGGGACAAGATGGCCCTTTTTCGCTCACCTGAGTAATGATTGCAACTTTTATGATTTTCCTGTGATTTGACCTGGTGACCTAGTTTTTAACCTGAGTTGACCCATCTTCAGACCTGTTCATGATATCATTAATACAAACATTCTGACACAGTTAAACAAAGATCCAATCAAAACTGCGACCTCTAGAAGGTTAACAAGGTTTTCCAGTGATTTGACCTGGTGACCTAGTTTTTGATCAAGGGTGACCCATGATCGAACTGAACCAAGATATCATTAAGACAATCATTTTGATGAGGTCTGGTGAACCTCCAATCAAAACTGTGACCTATGGAGGGTTAACAAAGATTTCCAATGATTTGACCTAGTGACCTAGTTTTTGACCCCCAGATGACCCATATTCAAACCTGTCCAAGATATCATTAAGACAAGCATTTTGACTAGGATTGGTGAACCTACAATCAGAACTGTAGCCCCTAGAGTGTTAACAAGGTTTTTCTATGATTTGACCTTGATTTTGACCCCAGATGACCCAAGTTCGAACTTGACCAAGATATCTTTAAGACAAGCATTTTGACAAGGTTTGGTGAACCTCCAATAAAAATTGCAACCTCTAGAACATTAACAAGGTTTTCTGGTGTGCTGACCTAGTGACCTAGTTTTTGACCGGAGATGACCCATATTCCCCTAATTTTACAAGACCATTATTACAAACATTCTGACAAAGTTTCATGAAGATCCAATTAAATCTGTGATTTCTAGAGTGTTCACAAATTTTCCATTCTATTTGACCTGGTAACCTAGTTTTTGACCCAGCCGCGGCCATGGTCCAGTGGTTAGTGCACTGGACTTGCCAAGAGATCGGGGTTCGAATCCCGGTCGCGGCAGGTCATACCCTTCCATGAAAATTTGACAAAAATGTTGATTTTCCTCCATTTGTGGAGAAGTTTCCGGCTCCTTGTGGAAGGGTAAGTTAGTACTGGTAAGTGTACAGTCCAGGAAAACTGGTTAGGTGAACTGGTCGCCATATATAACTGAAAAATTGTTGAAAAACGGCGTTAAACCCCAATACAACCAAAAAAGTTTTTGACCCCAGATGTCCAATATTCAAATTTGTCCAATTGAGACGAACATTCTGACCAGGTCTGATGAAGATTTGCTGAAAAGTGTGACCACTTAAGCATTAACAACCCCCAGGTGTGGACGCCGGAGTAGACTGACTGATCACTATAGCTCACCGAGCACTATATGCTCAGGTGAGCTAAAAAAGAAAACATACACTTACAGATAGCCTTATGTATACCTAATATTTAAAAAAGCAACAATGACAACTTATCTTCCATATATAGTCAACTGGAGGGAAGAAAACATGTCAATTACACTGAACATTCTTCTAAAATCAGTCTTTGTCCAGCAAGCAGCCCTATACTAGTTAACAAGTGTTCCTGTGTATAACAGACAGGGGAGCTATGTTCCAGATGGGGTCTGACTAGAGTCTAGAAGTCCATTAACTTTTTTCAACTTCTTGGGAGTAATTTGATGTTGAGTCATGGTAACACAAGTATTTATTTTGCTTTTCTGGTTAATTATCTTATTCCATTTTTATTACTTATTATTTATTACTTTAATCAGGGCTTTCATTTGACCCTTAAAACTGCATTTTCACTCCTGAAATCAGTAAAATACAGCTTTTGACTCTTGAGAATTTGTTCCAAAGGGTCAAATTTACAATAAGAATCTTAATAAGAATTTCTTAATAAGATTAGAAGGAAATTTCGTTGACTCTTCAAATTATCATCAGCTAAGAGTCATTTCTAATCCTCAACTTATGATGTCTAGTGAAAACCCTGCTGTAATGCCTAGGTATTTAACAAACAATACAGTTTCTAAGACATTGTAATGAAGCCGGTACGGTATTAAAATAACTGTTTTATATTAATGATTAAGCAATTTGAATAACTTGGCACTTAAAAGGATTGAATTTCATGTCCCATTTTGTTTCCAATAGCTCATAGAAGCAAGCTCCAATGAAAGGAAACAGAAAGATAGATAACTGTATCATCAACAAAGTGATAATTTTAAAAGATGGGTCGGTTTTGAGTAGTTATTTTATGTAGATTAAAAATAAGAGTTAACAAAGGACTGAGAAGTATGATTTTCTACAATAATTTATCATAAACAATGCACCCTCTGTTGAATTTCATTTTTTTTTATTGGATACCAGGGCGTTCATTTGACCCAAGCTCCCGGGCTTTGACAACGAAAGTCGCAAAATACCTCAAATTGACCCGTATCGAATATGCATCTTGCATCAACTTTGACCCGGGGCATTTTCCACTCACGCGTACACCGATACTTGCATACGTTTGAAAACAACACATTTAAATAGGACCTGTGTAAACAATTGACGTCAAGCAATAAAATTATGTCATGAGGAATATTCAGTGTATCGGATATACTGAATATTACTCATAACATTATTTTCCTCTTTCTAAAGGGCCAAGCTGCCTTCCTCCTTAAGGTAAAAGAATGAACCTCTGATACCACAGTAAAGTCTTTATGAAGCATTTTCAACAGAAATTAAGTAGAGTAAGATCAACTTTGCTTCCCTGGTTGATTGACAGACAGATGTCCTCAATAAAATTAGGCCTAAAAAAGGGTTTGTTTCCGGTAACTAGAGATCGACCCACCTTTTACCAGCCAACTCAGTAAGTTTTTATGGCACACAAATCTTGATTCTATATTGCATTTGTAATTTTCACAGCAGAGTTGGCTATATATGTAAAAAAAGACAAAAATTCTTAGCTACTGACCCATGTTTTTGGGGGCATATAACCGGAAACAAGCCTTCGTTTTTGCTTTTTTTGTTTCGGCCTTAGACACTGGGTTATCTCTCAAAAACCATGCTGCAGTTCATAGAACAAATTCGACCTGATCAAGTGTTTTTTGAATGTGATTCTTGATGAAACCACAGGGGGGCTAGCACGTTGAAGGGATGGAGTAAAATGGCGTTTTAGGCTTAAAATGGCCACACAGACCAAAAACACGTAAATCATATATATACATATACAAGGGTTACAACTTCCAAAATGACAGCTTATGTACCAAGTTTGTTTAACACTATGTAACTTTTCAACAAATTGCTCAAATTTCTAATAACTGGTGCCTACAGATAGCTAATGCATTATACTACACATAACCAGTTATAAAAAGTTACGTTGTGTAAAACAAACTTGGTGCAGAAACTGTCATTTCAGAAGTTGTAACCCTTGTATATGTATATATATGATATACATGTTTTTGGTCAATGTGGTCATTTTAGGCCTAATACAACATTATACTCCATCCCTTCAACGTGCTAGCCCCCTGTGGATGAAACAATATTTTGTCAATTGTTGTAATATACATAAGAAGAAAAATTAGAATGTTTATGACATAAACCAGTACCATATATTTCGTAAAATGGCACAATATATATACATGAATTCGGTACCCCATGAATTCATTTGCGGCCACATCAAAATGATGCAAAAGAGAACATATATGCAAGTTTCCGAGGTTAAACATTTAATTGTTGTAATGTTTACTATTAACATATTTTCCTTTATTGTATCATAATAATACATCTAAATGGCCAATACTGGATGATATTTAAATGAAGTCATAGTCTCCCCGACAACTGTTCCTGAAGAAGAACCAGAAACCGAGAAGTATCAAGTAATGTTTCTGAAATGGTTATTGTGAAGTCAAACCTTTTATGAAAATTTTTATCCATTCCAACAACGAAATGCAGATAACTTACCAGGATACCTAGACGAATCGTGGCATACGTAGGATTTATGAGTAGTGTATTGTAACTCATCATACCTTTATCAATTCGCTTCAAGGAGCAAATTGTTTACATCTATACATGACTAACATCAAAAACACAGAAATCATAAATTACCTGATCCACAGGGTCCAGGTGAGATCGATGTGCTCGCCATATGTGACTTACACAGACACAATGGATACTGACAATAAAATATACAATAAAATTAAAAAATATGACAAAACAATGGCCTAAATTAATTGCTAGACTGACTTATAATTTAGACGCTTGGATTTATTCATATTTTTATAAGCGTCTAGAGACTTTTTCAAACGAACCAGTCTACACGGCGCGCGTATTATGTATATAGTCGTGAAAGTTACTGTACACCACATTTCATCACAAAATGTCTAAGTGTCGTATTTATCTTTGCAAAGCTATTTTAAAAGAGCATTTTGGGGACTTGGCGGAGAAAGTTTGTCAATATATGATAAACAGAGGTTCATGTCCCCTCCGTCAGATTTCCTCTGACACTAGTTTGCCTCTTGACAAGGTAGTTATAACTTGATATAGCCATTTTGTTTTTGTGTGCATTAGCTTTTATACCCCTCTGGCCTCATATATATTGGACATTTAAGAAAATAAGAGATATGGTACAAAGGTCTCAACTAGAGACCAAATGTTCTCAGAATATGTCCACATCTTGGTGAAGCAAGTCTGTCATCTGGTTGCCTTATTAGCGTTCTTTAGTTTTTTAACTATTCAGAATGATTTTGACATCATCAATCCGCATGAATGTAAATGTTCAAGTACTCCAAAATTGAAGTATTACCTGGTCATTAAAGCCAGCATGCTTGGTGGCCCTTTTTAATTAGATGCCATCTAAATGTAGCTAAAATTCCTTTGATAAATGACATAACTTCCAGATCCAACACAGAAGAGTTTATTTACTGATTGCCTTGATTATATTCTGCTCTTATCATTCCTGGTTTACTAAAAAATTTTTTATTTGAATTTGAAGTGGATCAAGTTCCTTGATGCATAATTAGGCATACAAGTAGTCTAGCCTTACTTATTTGGCATTCCGGTTGGCCGATTTCATAAATGAATTTGGACAGGCCATCCTCTTAGACTATGAGGGTCGGGGCCAAATCAAAAAATGTCTCCCCGTCATAAACAGTCCAATTAGTTGGACTAACAAGTGGCCTTGATATTTGAATTATCAAAATTGTTAAATTGGAAGAATGGGTTCATTTCAGGTACGCAAAGTTTTGATAGCACTAATTCAGCAAAATGTTGTCCAATTTGTGAAGAACAAGCGTGGTATGGTTGAATATAGTGTAGATATAGATATCTTGCTTTGGAGGCATAGAATTCCTAGGTATATTCATTGTGCCAAATCTCTGTATGGAGATGCTGCTGAACTTGTCGTTGAGGATATTGTATATCATGGTCAGACTCTGATGTCTGAGGCTGTTCAAAATGTCACCAATAAGTTAAATGAAGCTTTAGAGAATGCAGGTGGGTTAGAAATGAAATGGTTTATTGCTTGTGATCTTACATTTATATATATTTTTGCCATCACAAAATTAATATGGAAGTCATATATCCATCTGCCTTCAATGTTATGTGACACTCATACTTGAGAGTGGAAGTCAACTCATTTTATCACCATGGATACAATCATTTATTCTTAACTCACTGCTTATTCAATTGAAACAAAGAGATGATGCGTTAGGATTGTTATGATATATAAAAAAATCAACAATGCATTTATCCCAATCTTCTTATTCACATTATGATTTTACATCATTTAATTGGTTAACAAAGTACAAAAGTCACTGTTTTCTGGCTTTGATAAGTTAGAATTTAAACAATTGAAATCATGCTCTGTATTTTTTTTCAGGACATCAGAAGATAGGGTCAAGTATAGTATATGATAAGTTTAATCTACTGGCTGGTACTCATTTTATTCAGCAATGCGTAAATCCTATGGAAACAGTGGAAGAAGATGAAATGGATGAGAGGGACCAGTCCAGTCTATACAGGGTTCCTCCTCTTCATCTTGCTGGTACTCAGAATTTATTATTTCACTGTATTAGTAAGAAATGTAACTTACAGTCAAACCTGAAATGATTAAGTTATGCTTATTTTCTACAATACTTGAAGAAATCTCATTTTTTCCACTTTATGAAACCTGGAGTGACTTATTATACCAGGAATAAGTAATAAAAAATTAGTTGTTTTTTGGTTACCAAACCTACCCTGATTTCTCCCCACACCTTAGACTTTTTATTAGGCCTGTAGTACAGTACATCCACAGTACACTGTCTCACTCTTTTTACCTTTCCACGCATGAGTAATCACAACAGCAGCTTTCAAAAACAACAAACATTAAAAACAAATTCCCTACCTACCTACCCTATTTTTAGGGTTTGACTTATGGCTTATTCAGACTGGTTTTGTTTTGATTAACCAGCCTTAGGATTTGATTTGTGGCTTATTCAGACTGGTATTGTTGATTGTTGATTATGTATTACTGTATGATATTGTTGTAGATGTTGGTCCGGGAAAGAGGAAAAGATCTGTAGATGATAGTGACCAACCAACGAAGAAGCAGAAAACTGACACAGTATGTAGTTTCGGTTGTTGCTCTAGAGAGATTAAATTAATTGTTAAATTTTGCAGTGGGAAAAAATCAGGCTGCTGTTATAGGGAGGTTGTTGCTCTAGAGAGAGCCACTCTAGAGAGGTTGCACTGTAGTACTTATTTGTTCTCTCATGGTTTACCATGTATTTAATGAATAGAAAATTTTGTTATAATTTTTACCCTTTCTTTCAACAATACTTCAGTTGTATACTGGTGGCCAGTTTATTTAAATAGTGTACTATGATTCTGTGCGAGTACTGACCTTGTTCTTAGCAAGTAACTGCCAATGTCTTCACATGAATTACTTGAATCAGCAGTAAAGAAAGAGTGATATAATCGGTGATTTTTTTGTATGTTTTACAGCCAAATATCAGATGTTTCCCCTGGCCCAAAGAAGTTATATTTTCCCCTAAAAGTGCTTTATAAATAAATAATAGTTTTTCAAATTTTCCCCTTTTTTTCTGATTTATCATGCTATATTTTCCACGGGTAGTTTTGAAAATTCAAAGAAAAAATCACTGGTAATATCTTCAACCAAATCATTAGAGAGAATAATTATGTGCCTCACCCAGATCTTCAAACTCATCAGGGCTTGACAATTTTTTTTCAGGCTACTTGTCCTGCAGGAAATGCAGCTAAGAATTTTAACTAGTTCCACCTACAGCAATTTCAACTTGTCCAGAGTCAATTTTTATTCATAATTACGAGCAGACTAGCAGATTTGTCGAGCTCTGCTCATTAATTTGAAGTCCAAAGATCTAGTTCTCTCCTTATGGAGATAAACTGGCAGACACGTTTATTTTCTAGAGTTAATTGCTTTGCGTGTTAATTTACTTGTTTGATTTACTTGTATAGTTTCATCATGTTCTTCCGGATATATTTTATTTGTAGGCAGCAGATGATGGAATTTACTGGAAAATTAATCCTAGAAGATTTCATCAATATTTTAGGGATCAGATGTTTATAAAAGCTATATCAAACAGAATAGACAAAGTAAGTCATACACCCTGACTTTAGACAGATGCTTCACAAAACTTATTTGATTATTTAAAGCAGCTTTACTTCATATTAATTTATTTTAGCTTGATTGTGAAACAAGCAATCATGCTCGAGTCACTCGGGAGGCATCGTGGTCCAGAGGTAGACCTCGTGATCTGAAGGTCCTGAGTTTGAATACTGGCTTTGACAGATTTTGTTCATAAACTTCTCTGTTAAACTGTTTTCTTTGGATACTGATAATTTTCATTAAACCATAACTCCACAGCTACTTGGTTGTCATTATTGATAGGTGATTGTTAGCGTAGGTATAACTGTACATATGATTTTCTTTTACTTTCAACAACTGTATTAAAAATGTGTTGTTTTTTTCAGAGAGCTGCTTCAGTTCTACAGACTATGTTGAGGTTAAGTGAAGTGAGAACTGATGATTTATGTTTTACTTCAAATCCACTCTCTTTTACTGAGGTAGGTTTGCTTTACTACAATTTTACTCTCTATTTTGGAGGTAATTTGTTTTTATTATAGATCTAATCTCTTGTATAGAGGTAATATTGATTTACTACCTGTCTATTCTCAGCTTCTGAGGTAATTTTATACTCTTGAATGTAACTATAATGTCTTGGCATTGTGTAGAAATTGTCATTTGATAGTTTTATGTTCTAAATCTTTCTAAATGGCGGTGGAAAGACTTTTCCTCTTAGACACAAACTATCTGTTTACCGTCTTAAAGTTGTCTTGAAAAAAAAATAACGTCACGGTTGCTATGAACAGAAATTCCATTTGATGAAAACTACACCATTACTTGAATTTTTCACACACATTGTTCATTATGTTGATAATGCCTATGAGATGCAGTACATCATTTCCCTGTGATGTTTCTCACTATAAATAGATTCATTTCAGATATTTCAAGCCATCCCACGTGACGCAGGAATTACAAGGAATCTCTGTGAGCAGTATCTAACATTAATGATTGATGATTCAGTGAGTAGTTATGGTCTGGTGAATGTAATTTGTTTACAAACATGGTTTGACTAATTTATCAATCACTCTTTAGTAAATGGTACCTCATGTCTTGTTTAATGATTAGCCTTCCGTTTATTCGGTGCTAAGAAAGTAACCAATCCACTGATAATCAGATTCAAATGAACATAAGGACCACTGTCTCACGAGTCTAATGCTTGTACCCAGGGAGTGTGTCTTGACAGGTAAGTAACAGTATGCAGGGCTGGACAAATATTTTTCAGGCTACTTGTCCTGCTGGATGACCAGCTAAGTATTTTAACTAGTTCTACAGTAATTTAAGCATGTTCTGAGTTAATTTCTTCTCGTGATTGCAAGCAGATGAGTTGATTTGTCAAACTCTGGTATGGTTATGTATTCAACATCAGAATTCTCAGTTTGTGGTTTTGTAAGATTGAATTTGATATGATTATGTTCTTGTTATTTCAGACAGAATTTGTTTCTAAGATTGGTGATAGTGGAGGTGGAATGTACATTGTCAGTATCCTTTTATTTAAACTTACTGATTATTGTTTGTACGTATGATAAATAAAGACAGGGTTGCATTCTTGTGAAATCCTCTTTATGATTGATATTTGGTCCTTCAAAGTTAGCTTGTCTCAACTGATATATGGACTTATATGACATTAAATATTAGTCCCAATTTATATTTGATAAAGTTGACCTGTTATGTTTTTGACTTTTATGGGTGAACAAGTAGAATCTGTGTCTGTTACTCTAAGTAAGTAATTTGTTTGTCTGTATCCTCTAAATAGGTAATTTGTTTGTTAGTGTCCTCTAAATAGGTAATTTGTTTGTTAGTGTCCTCTAAATAAGTAATCTGTTTGTCTGTGTCCTCTAAATAAGTAATCTGTTTGTCTGTGTCCTCTAAGTAGGTAATTTGTTTGTCTGTGTCCTCTAAATAGGTAATTTGTTTGTCTGTGTCCTCTAAGTAAGTAAATTGTTTGTAATTGGATCACAACCAAACATATACAGAAACCATGAATAGCCACAACAAATATTTCAAGATGGGTAAAACAGCTACACTGAGTTATGGTCCTTGAATTAGTGAAAGTACCAAAAGCAGACTGTCTGTTAAATAGTTGGAGCTTATCAATTAAGCATTACTACTAATCATCAATTAATGTACTCCCAATATAATATGTAATCTGAATACATGTAGTTGGGGTTTATTTAATAAGCATTACTGTTCATAATTAATTAATGTGCCCTAGCAAAATACTTGTGATCTTAATAGTTGGGAGTTTATCAATTAAGCATTAAATACTGGTAATTAATTAATGTACCCCATAAAATACAGGTAATCTGGTTCAGATCAAAATTCCTGTTATGTAGGATTTAGTTGAATGTCATGCAGATATAAATGTACAAAAATTTTCTCCACAGACCGTGTTTTCTTCCTTGACCATATTATAGACATAATGAAAGGCCTGACTAACTTGTGTATTGCACATTTGGAGTCTGTTGTACAAGAAAGGTATGCATAGGCTTTAACATTCTACATTGTGTATGGGTTATCTTTACTGTTTGGCAAATTCTGACTTTTTTGCTAGCATGTACGACTATATTCTGGTTTTATGTATGATGCTTGTGGATAAAGAGTAATCATGAAGCTGCTAACGTAGATGTTTGTATGGCTTTTTTTATAAATAGTTATATTGATTATTGTTAGAATACCTCTGCCAGTTCTTTGAATTGTTTTTTGTTACATGTGCATCATCCTAATGTTGATTGAGGGGCCACTGTGATGGAGTGTTTTGGTCTCTGGGTGGTTATCACTAGCCCCTCACTGCTGTAAGTTTGAATCCCACTCAGGACCAAATTTCTCATGTGAGGAAGCTGTCCAGCTAGTTAATGGAAGGTCAGAGGTTCTACCCAGGTGCAAACCTTGGTTCTTCCGGCCACTGTTAAAGCTGGAAAGTTGCAAATGGCCCTAACTGTAGGTGTGATGTTAAACCCCAGTAGAAAAAAAGAAAAAAAAGTTAATTGTTACTACGACTTTAAACTTTTATCTGTAACTCTGGTTTTCAGGTTTGGTTCTAAAAGTCTGAGAATTTTTAAAGTCTTGTTGTTAAAGAAACACTTGGAACAGAAACAGGTTAGAATTCATTTTATTAGCCTTATATATCATCTTTAAGTCTGGCCAGGTTGATTACCCGACTACATGTTTTATTTTAAAACCAACTGATCCTGTGTCTATCCTATGTATATGTGTTCATAAAGTTCACTGTGTCAATGTACTATACTTTCTAGTGATAATTGGTTATGGTTATTTAGAGTGCTTTAGGTATGAAATAAGTTGATTTTGTGTATGAATTGTAGATTTTACTTTCTAGCTTTAGAAATACACGCATATATTTAATCTTACAAATAGTGCAGTAATTACCAGTACTATCAAACCTGTGTTTGCAGCCACCTCCAAATAAAGGCCACCCTGTGAATAAAGGCCATACTTTGAAAAACTGTCATTGATTATTAAAACAAACTGACCTCTGAATAAAGGCTATCTGTCAATAACAGCCACATTTTGTCTTTCCCAAGGGTGGTCTTTGTTCACAGTGAGGTTTGACTGAAAACAGCTGTTTATCTGTTTTGTAAATGTTTTTTTTATCAGATTGAAGAAATGGCCATGATTCCATCTAAGGAGGCCAAAGAATTGTTGTATACAATGTTTGCACAGAATTTTGTCTCTGTGACTGTAAGTATTGAAGTTTTATGTACAATGTTTGCACAGAATTTTGTCTCTGTGACTGTAAGTATTGAAGTTTTATATACAATGTTTGCACAGAATTTTGTCTCTGTGACTGTAAGTATTGACGTTTTATGTACAATGTTTGCACAGAATTTTGTCTCTGTGACTGTAAGTATTGAAGTTTTATATACAATGTTTGCACAGAATTTTGTCTCTGTGACTGTAAGTATTGAAGTTTTATATACAATGTTTGCACAGAATTTTGTCTCTGTGACTGTAAGTATTGACGTTTTTAATTGAAACTGTTTGTCTGTATATCTACCATTTTTGGTTTATTTTTCCTTGGTAAATAATTCAATGACCTAATCCGTCTAATCTAATTTGATAAAACCAGATGTTTTTTCATGGCCAAATTTTCCAATTTTATTTAATTACACCCAATTGGCACCACCCCGAAATTGAGACCTCCCACTATTACGTAATACGACCACTTTTCTCCGACCAACTTGTATATTTGTTTGTTTTCTGACCCCGATATTAAGACCATGGTTGATCGCACTTAGCATCACCTTCGCACATCAGATAATGAGATTGCCGCAAGGCTTAAATTGTTCTCGGTCTGGACCTTGTATTAACAACATTTAGTGACGTTTTACGGTTGATTTGTTGTGTAGAGAATATATTAATGACAGACAATTAAAACTTTCTGTTGATTTTTGAGCTACCAGATTTGGATTAGTTTAAAGAAATTGTTTGAAAATCACTGGTTCATAAATCATATGTCAATGTCGCATTTTTTTACAAATGACTCCTAATCTAAATTTCCGGATGGACACAATTTTAATACATCTGATTAAACTTTAAATATTAGTTATTTGCTGTATTTGCTGGGGAAAATTTACTTTCACTTTAAGAAATTCGTCAATATCTTTCTGCTGATTTTCGGTTGAACTGGTACCCGTTGACTCTGGTGCACTGCTACATGGAATGGAGGCCAGTTTAATTTTCTGTCGTTGTTTAAAGATAATGTGGGAACACTGCCGAATAAACTAATTATAATAATTATGAATAAAAGCCCGTTGTACAGTCCGATCTTTCTGGTATCAAATTGTCATAAGTGGACGTATTTTATGGAAAACATTGGAATAGATATTTTTTGTTTTATGCTTTCTTGTGTATTACTCAAGCATGGTCTCTTACAAAAATGAATAGTAATATATTTTCAGACATGTATTATTCAATATATCACATTTGTGTGTTTTATCTCTTAAGAGCAAATATCCCGTAGCATACTGCATACTTTAACATGAACTACTTTTCTGGTCAGTCATCCCCTATAATAAGACCACCCCTGCTGTTAAGACCACTTTTTCAAAGAACTATAGATGGTCTTATTAGCGGGGTTCTACTGTATAAGAATATTTAATTCTGTATTTATTTTGAAAAGGTCTTCATTTTTTTTGGTGTTTGTAGTTTGTTTCATATTTTGACAGATTTTTTCTGTTTTTATTAGTACAAAGTAGTGTATATTTATGAATCATTCTTTCATTCACTTGTACAGTAAAACCTCAATATTAAGACCACCTTTGGGACCCAAAAAATCAGTTTTAATAATAAGGAGATCTCATTATCAAGTTGAATTATAGGGGTGTTCTTGAAAGCAGGTCTGAAAATTTGTGTTATAGCAAGGTAGTCATAATATTGAGGTGGTTGCTATATGAGGTATTACTTTGTTATATTGTATCACAGGAGATTTCTAAAACTGTCGACCATGCTCCGGCTAGGACATTCTACTTCTTCCGTGTACACGTGGATCAACTTGCTAGAAATATGCTTGAGAAGAGTTACAAGGTAGGATTTTATTTGTGCATTGTTTAAAACTTCCAGTTTTGAATATTAAAGTGATGAAACCTTCGCTTGTTTTGCTGGTTTATATGCTTTACCGATTAGGCTTGAAAAGAATGTTTCCAGTTTCTCAACAGAAGCCTTTTTTGCAATGACCCTAAGGTTTATGATAGCAATATCCAAAGTACGAAGATGTTTAGGGATGAATCATGCCTCCAAAGTTGGAATGATAAGTCTAGAAAAATTTGGAGAAAACCAGTTTCGCGAACTACTTACACATATTTTTTTGTCAGGTAACTAGAAACACAATTTTTTTTGGCCTTATGTTTTTTTAGTCTGTTTTACTCCCTACTGTTGTTGCTATTGTTTGATATTTTGCAATCTTGTACATATTAGAACCTTTTTTGTCCATGTAAAGAGCATTGTAATACTTTATTTACTTCGATTTTACTTTATCTTAAATTACTTAAATGTCAATTAGTAGGAAAATTAATCACTAATGAAGTGAATAATCCACCCAACATGAAGTGAATCGTGTAAAAGAATTATAGTAAAACCTTATCTCGAAGAGTCATCGGAACAGATTAAATGCTCAGTATATATGTGGCACTTGTAATAGCAAGGTATTTGCTTGTTGCTTGAAAATAATACACACCTAAGAACAAAAATGGACAGAACTTAAAGAAGTCCTTGTGATGAGTCGAGTGCTTGAATATTGTTGATGCTGGTAATAACAAAGTTTTACTGTACTTGTATTAGAATTATGATAACTTACATCTCAAAGCATTCTGTATATGTTAATATAGACGATTTTATCATTATTCAGTAAATCATTAACTATTTTTCAGGCACTTGCTAATGCAATGGTGAAGAGGGAGTCAGAGACAACGGAACATCAGTAAGTTGGAGTAACTGACATCACTTTTATTAGTTCTACTCAATATTAAATCACCGTCACTCATCACGATGTGCTTCAGAATATATTTACTGTGTCTAGGTTCTTCTGTTTATCCATTCATGATTCTTAAAAACTGTTAGGAGGTATTTAGACGGGTTGAGAATTGTAGATTGTATACATTATACCTGTATTTTGATTAATGTATAGTTGATTGTATGAAACATTCTTTGGATTGAATCACAGTGATGGACCTGTGATGTCAAAATTACAATATTTTGTATTTATCAAATATATATGTATATATACCATCCATATATATTTGATGCATTATATTCTGTGTCAATTTTTTTCTTATATGGTGATTTTCAGTTAAAGTTGGATGTTTTAGATATAATGTATTGCAAATTTAGCATCCTAAGTCTGTAACTACCGCCTTTTGATTAAGTAAGAATTAAGCTAGTTTAAGACACATTAGCTTTTGTAACTGTATCAGCGATTGTATTACCCTTCTTTGCAGGAGATTAATGGAGAAACAAGAACGAGTAGACGCCATATTAGCTAATCTTGAACAAACAGGAGCTGATGAGGCTCAGAAGGAAGAAATCATGCAAACTGTAACACCTGCTGAAAGATCACAGTTAACTAAAGTCAAACATATGATTAACATGTAAGTTAGCTTTGTGCTAGTAATTATGACAGTCAAAAAGTATAATAATGGGTTCTTTAGGGGCTAGTTCTTACTATTTAGTATCTTACTGTGACTGTGTCACTGTGGTGTACTCGAAGTACAGTTATATTTAATGTAATTTTGAGTTGTTTTTTTTCAGTCAGTTTAAATTAATTAGTTCACACCAATTCCATAGGTGTTTCGGAATATTGCAAACTATTACACACCCTTATTGTTGCAAAGGCCCAATTTTTTAATAATTCATATTTCCTTCATTCTCATTTTTACATTTACAGCTTAAGTTAACGTTATCTTATTAAATGACTTATCATTGTTAACCTTTTCATATTTATGCGCGCTACATAACCATTAGATGTCAATGTGCCATAAAACGTTAATAAATAAATAAAATGAAATCACTGTCCCAAAGTTGCTGGGACAACTTTTAAATTAATGTAATTTTAGAGGTATTGTTGTATGAATATTAGGCCAGTTAAGGTATTACCCTGTTTCAAATCTATGCTAATATGGTAGGTCCAAATAGAAGAATTTTTATGGTGGTTACTTTCTTATGATGGCCAGTATATATCTTTTCACTCTTCTTATTAATTGTAATTTGTTGCCTGGTGCCTGTTTCATAGACATATTTTACCAGATATAGCAATTTTTATAAATTATAGGTAAATCTATTGTCAACTGTTGAAGGTTAATATCTTGAATGTATACATGAGCTCAATATTTAAGTTTGAAAACTGCGACCTTGCATTCAGATCTTCATTTTGATTTTATGTTATTTCTCTTCCAGGTTACAGCAAAGTGAAATACAGTTAGAAGAAACAATTCTGGTGTTAGAGATGTACATATTCTATCTTGATCAAAAACTCAAATTTAAACTCTGACTTGATAATGTGCATATAATCTATCTTGTTAAGACATGAAATAAACTTTGTTACCACTTATTGTTTATGATTGGTATTGTTCACCGCTGACCAGTGAAATACGGTGCAACCTCTCCAAAGCAACACCCTTTTGGAGAAGCAAAATTATATTGTTGTTGATAGGTTGTTGCTCTGGAGAGGTTAAATTAATAGTTAAATAGTACATAGGGGCAAATCGTGCTGTTGCTCAAGAGAGGGTCATTCGGGAGAGGTTGCACTGTATTTGATTCTCATTGTTTTTTTAGCAGCCAACAGTATGTTTTGAACATAATATTAAGGTTTACATTGGTACATTTTTCGTGTATTCACCAACAAATCCATCACAAAAAAAATGAGAACAGAAAATATTTTTGTATTTTTTAATATGTATAAAAATAATAAGATTCATGTGTATTTCTTGTTCAAAATAATACATAATTATTAATAAAACATAATGATATGACAATCATACAGATATACTGAATTGTAACAAAACAGATAATAACAAATGAGAAATGACAACACACAGTGATAGACGATAGATGGATCAATTTACAGAGACATAACAAACATATAATGTGTGTATTATTATATTGGTGACTGGAGCTTTCCTTATACACCAGGAATAGTATAATGTGGAGTTTATATGGAAATAGAAATAATATCAAAATATTGAAGTTGCCATGGCAACAGATAGAGTACGCTAATTTGTAAGTGGAAAGTTAAGAATAGAAAGTATGACAATTGCCCAATTAAATAAAAAATATTCCTATTGATAATAGACCTAGGGTGGTAAATTTTTGATAGCGAAATGAAAAAGGTGGTTTGTTTTCCACCCTGCCTATACATGTACAATGTTTTTTCTTGTTTTCTTTTTACAAAATACACATAAACAATTAAAAAGCCAAGTATAAAAATAGGCTCACAATTAGACACTTAAAACAAACTGGAAGAGTATTTCATGGAAGATCAGGCAATGTTATTAATGGACAATAATTTGACCTGTATTTGATAGATAACATTTTTAAAATATACATAATAAATATGTGCTATTTTATTGCAAGACACTTCAAAGCAAAGTAAAAAAAAAAACAACTAAAAATTCACTGTGAACATTTCAACACGTTAAGAAGCAAACAATAGTCAGATATCTGTGATTGGATCAGTCTGTATCCCTTAAACGACAAAAGATAGGGAACATTTCAAAAAAGTTGACAGTAGGTTTCTAGTCAATGGTAAGATCATTGACTACAGCCTCAGAAATCAAATTTAGGCCATCTTAAAAAAAAATATGTTTGCTATAATGCGACCGACTCATAAAAATCGCCATGACTCAACTTTTTTTAACCTTCCCATTAAAACATTTTTTTAAACCTTTTATTAATAATTGCTTTCTAGAAAAAAAATCTCTACCTACCTACCTACCCATTGAAAAAATGTTGGGTCAGCAAACAAACCAATTTATATGGATAGCTTTATCATCAAAGCTTTATGCAGTAATTTTGTGATACCAACATGTCTACATAATAACTGAGTAATTGAACAACGAATAAGAAGTGGAGCATTTATACATTTAGGAGACATTTTCACTGGCATATGATGATTAAAATGAAAATCAGTATGTTTTAATTATGGCAAGAATTGAACAGAATGTTATAGGCCATACATTTGGTTTATACGATTTCTAAAAACCTACAAATAACTTACATGATGAACATGCCAAATGTTTAAATACATTGATGAAACTAAGAATGAACTAATATATCACGTTCTATTACAACTATACAGTCAAACCTGTGTTTGCTATCACCTCTGAGTAAAGGCCACCCTGTGAACAAAGGCCGTTCTTTAAAAAAAAACATAACTGATTATTTAGAACAAATAAATGTCACCAGTCAATAAAGACCATCTTTTGTCTTCCCCAAGGGTGGTCTTTGTTCACAGGTTTGACTGTATATGAATCAACTTGCAATCTATGATTTTTCCTTAGGTGATTTATTTTTCAGAGCATGTAACAAAATCAATTAAAAAAGAAATCACGCATATCAATAAATAATGCGTTAAATAAAGATTTAATTTTTCCCTAAAACTGAAGAATGTGAAGTTTGAAAAATCTTAACTTTTAGATGGTGAATGTAATTTTTAAAAATTGTGAAGTAAACTAAACACAAAAACAAGCAGCATTCTGTATAATTTCAAGTTAGAACAACCACCATAGCTTGTGAAGATCTATACGACCCATAAAATAATTTCTTTTGATTTCTTGATTACAAAATTGTATGTTATTGATTTTTTGTTGAGTTTCATAAATTGTTAACCATTTGCCTCATAAGCATCTTTAGGACTCTTTCAAATTCAAAGCTAATATACAAAACATCCATTTATTTAAGAAAATTCTGTTATTTCTCTCTGACAGAGTGAAAAACCTTGTGGCAAAAGAAGCCATTATTCATTACAAGTAATGGCTTCTTTGGCCACAATGTTTTCAATGGTTGTCTGCTTCAGATGCAGGGAAATGCGGTATTACGAGGCAAAGGGTTAAAAAAACTGTAAAATAAAGAGGATAACTTCCACAGCTATAAAACTTGCAAAACAACAAGAAAAAATATTGTAATTAATATATAACAACAACAGCAAGCAAATGAATATATCAGCAGTATCATATTAACATATCTATAATTGATTAGCTGTATATAACACCAATACATGGAAGACATACCATTTTATACAATGTTCTTGCTAAACTTAAGTGTGTATTAAAACTACAATTAAATTAAGATAGTCTCTATAAAATCAACAAATAAAAGATGAGACACATCAAGGGATTTTGGGCCTGGAGATGGAATTTAATTGCTATTAAAACTGTACATTTATTCGTTCGACTAAAATATATCATTTAAGAAATAAAAGAACAATAAAATTATCATATCTTTAAACAAAGGAATAAAAATTTATAAAACACGTCATAATCAATTTCTCACATATACTTTCCTTGTACCACAAAATGCCTAAGTTTCATCAAAAGGCCAAAAATCGCATGATGTAGTTTTAGCAAAACTGATTCGACACAAAAATGCATGGCAGTGATATTGTCAAAATACACAAAGTAACAGAGCATAGACTGACAAACATAGATTTGAAGAAATGAGACAAAGTAAGTTTTTCTAATAAACAAATAACCGTATATGTCAGAGTTTGGAGACAAAATTTTTTTTTCCAACTAACAACCGACTAGACTTGTCATATAATGGAGACAAAAATAGATTTTTCCATCATTTTAGATTGAAGATTTCAACACGAAAAAAACAACTGACACCAAACAATTGTGGTACAGATTTCTGAAGCACAGGGAATACAAGGATTGTTGAACATCTAGCAATATATACCTGTACATAGATCCAGTGAAATAAAAATGTTAAAATAAATTAATATAGGAATGTACTAGACTCTTAGAGTGGAAATATTTAAGTATCACGTGATAATAATAAAGTCAAATTGGTAACAATTAAAACTCAATTATGTAAAATTGAAATAAAAATAAGGAATGTTATGAAACAGTGAGAGAATAATTGATTATCAATATAATAACTGACTGTAATAGATAATAGATAATGTTAAAATCACGTAAAATTGAGACGTTTTTAGTGTAAAACAAATATTTGTCATTTGTATATGTATAAGACTGGTAGGAATGTAATACTGTAAAATACCATAAAATGACGTGACATTCAAAGAACCAGTCCAGAAATGTCGAAGCAAAGATTCATTGTGCTAAATACTGATTGAAGTTCATACACAAAAATCTCATTTAGGGAGAATTCATGGGTGAAAATTGAAAATTTTCAAAGAACAGGAAATCTTAATCTTGGTGCTGCAAAAACAATAAAAACCAGTAGGGTTCACACCTGGGAAAAACTGGAGGTTCCAGAAAATTCTGGAAAACTTTTAACCATGAGAACTTCATTACAAAGACCATTAATTTTTAGACCTTTTTTCAATATTTCCCGAATATATCAAATTGATAATGAGACATACATAATATTAATTTCTTTTCTTTTGGTCCAAAAACTGGTTTTAAATCGAGGTTTTGCAGTAAATACAACATGGAAGGTACTACAACATAGCACATATAAATAAACACAACCCTTGTAGAATACAAATATAGGTGAAATCAATAAGTGTACATTCATGTTAACATTTGTTTTAAAACATTATAACATACAATATTTCTAGTTACTTCGTTAAATCATCAATAAAACAATAAAAAATATCTGAATATCATAGTGTGAGAAGTGAGCCACTTCACACACAACAACAAAAGCATGGAATGTGCTGTCAAAAATAATTCTTATTGTCGCTATAAAAATATATTACTAAGCTAGATGCAAAACGAAACCATTATCGATACAGGGAATGTGTACCATAGAACCAAACTATTCTAAAATCCCAAATCAATATTACACATAGCATTAACAAACAGTTTGTCTTCAACTCTCATCTGTAGAAGAGAAAGGTGACAATGTCTGATCATTCAATGGTCTGTAACCATAGTTCTACATCAGTAGAGTGACTCTGTATCATTAGACTTGACGACATTTCCTCCATATTGAACAAAGAGAACACTATAACCAGTCATGCATACAGTGTTAGCAAAACTGTTCCATACTTCGTAGTTCTATAATATTGTATAATGCTTGTCGTACATCTGGATCCATGTGACCCTGTAACACAATATGCATTTATACATTAAAATCATATCATAAAATCAAAAGAGTAAAGCAAACAGACAATAAGATGACAGGAACTGTCACAAAACCAGGTTTTCAAAAGAAGTTGCACACAGAATATTACATGTGCCCAAATAAAAACAAAGGGCCATAATTCCACAAAAAAATGATTGAATTACAAAACCCTGGGTTACTCGATGTTAATTATGCGAAATTTTGTAAAAAATCCCTCGAGAAATGTAGGACGAGTTGCATGCAGAAGAAACTGTGGATGATCCCCACCCACCAACATTCACCAACTTAATAACCAGGATTTTTCCTTCAGAAGGCTTAGTTAAAAAATTAACTTGAATAATAGTCATTTTAGTTTGAAATTTCCTGAACTTGTAAAGACTCCTGTCCGTAAATAACAAACTATTCATTTGAAGGATTAATGGAACTTTTTCTGCTGCATTGTTAAAAATTATTTGCATTTAAATGAGTTATGGAGATACATTAAACAAGAGATTCTGGTTCATACATAATGTTATCTTAATTCATGTTTATTTTATACAGTGCAACCTTTCCAAAGAAAGAAGCTTTGGAAGAAGCAAAACAATGTTGTTGTTGAGAGGCTGTTGTTCTAGAGAGCTTAAATTAATTGTTAAATTGTACAGTGGGAAAAACTCATGCTGTTGTTTAAGGGAGGTTTCTGCTCAAGAGAGGGCCGCTCTGGCGAGGTTGCACTGTACATAAATATGTAACAGTTACCTGAACTGCACTTAGTAAATGTGTTCTGTATGTATTGATAACTTCTCTATAGTGACGATCAGATTCCTGTAAATATATAATACTATACTGGTAATAATAAATGTCAACAAATATAACACAAATCTCAGGTTATAAACTGTTTGATGTACTAAAAAGATGAAATAATCAAGCATGACGCTTTTGTTATCTAAACAAAAAGTAAATATGATGATTATAATTTATCATTATAACTGATGTTTAATAATTGCATGAATTTTGTACACACTCTGTGCCTCATTCACAGAAGATACCCCATTGTATTATCAATCAATCTAGTGACGAGACATAAAATTTTAAACTAAATACTAGAATACAATAAACTGATTGTAAGAATTCAGGTTAAAATACAAAATTAAGTTCACAATTTGACACTGTTAACCAAGAAGCACTAATGAAAAAAAGTCTACTATTTCATTGCCATAATTGCTTTTTTACCCATTTAAGAATGTGTCAAACAGTGACTGGGAAAGTGCAATATACATAAGAATACACAAAACTAACAATGATTCAATTAATTAAGTGAAGTGTTAACAAACGAGGCACTGATAAGGTTCAAATACATCATGAAACTGATTACTAAATCTAGCAATACTGAAATATACACAAAAATATACACAAACTACCCATTTTAAACAGAACAATGAATTACAATCACAGACAAATGCAACTAGAATAAACATAGTTTTTAATTTCAAGAGACTGTGAAGAATTGGTGATTCTGTAACATATGCAGCAGCCCATACAAGGAATACAGATCAATAGTTAAGTGTAAGAAGTTCAAATACAACAGAATTTTAACAACTCTTGGATTGTAGACAACTTTGTGCATATTCCGTAACTCCAAGATTTCAGACCAAACAGAAACTGAGATATACGTGCCACCATTTCCACAGCTAGCTACATGAACAATCTTCACACATAACCATTAAAATAGACAGTACCTTAAAATCATACGTTCTTCATTATTCTTTTGAAAACAAATTCTGGAATAGACTAACTGACTCAAAAGGATGAGATGTTTGAAAATAAAAATATTGCACTTTCCCAAAGATTAAATCATATCACATAAATTCTACCATAGGTCTAAAACCCCATCAAATTAAACAAAGCTCTTCGCTACAGTAATATAGAGAATTTAAAAACCTACAGCAAGTTGCTGTTGTAGTCTAGATATCTGAATCTGTAAAGAACGTATCCGCCTATCCTTCTCAACAATCGCTTCAACTGATGCCTTATCAACTCCATCTTTGACATTAGTCTGGGCAACAGCATCAGGTCTTCCCATTTCATCTTTCTTTTCTGCATTCTTGCTATCCTTTTCGTCCTTTTTCTCATTTACATCAACAGCTTTCTTCAGTGTTGATAACTCTTCCTGAATAAGAGCATTTGATTTTGAAAGTTCTTTTATAGTCATTTCTAATTGTTCTTTTTCCATTGCTAAAACTTCATTTTCTTGCTGTAGTTTTTCTTTTTCCACAGACATAGCTGGATTGTGATTTTCTACATTAACACTAGCTGTTTGAACCTCTAGAAATTCTTGTTCTAGCTTTTCTTTATCAGCTAGTAAATCTGAATAATCCTGTTCTAACTGTGTATAATCTTGCTGTAAACCTTCATGTGATCCCTGAATGTTTTCAAACTCATCTTGCAGAGAATCAAACTCCTGTTGAATTTGATCCCTTTCATATTCAGTTCTCTGACATGAAGTTTGCAAACTTTGAACTTCCTCTAATACAATATCATGGTTTTGTTTTAATTCTTCACATACTTTTTCTAATTCTATAATTTTCTCAAACAGTTTATCTCTCTCTTCAACAACTCGAGCAAACTCACTTGCTTTACCACTGTGACTGGCTGATGCATACTTCCTTTCTAGTTCTTCTTTTTCTTTCAATGTACTCTGATTTTGATCATGCAGTTTCTCTACTTCTTGTACTAACCTTTCAATATCATCATGCATTGCATTGGCATCAGCTAAGAGATATTCATTTTCCTTTGCCAAGTCTTGTTTACCAGATGCAATCTTTTCCATTTCTTCTAATGTTTGCTCCTTTTCAAGCACCAATTGATCATACATTTCTTGTAGATTGTCACCAGCAATCACTAACTTATTATATGTGTCTCTTAATGCTTCAAGCTCTTCAGTCAATAATGAATTTTCTGTTGTCAAAGCAGCATTTTCTTTCTTGATATCATCAAATTCTTGAAGAACATTTGCAGGTGTCTGTTGTTTAGCTTCCATTGCACTTTCTTGTTCTAAATCCTTATTTGAATTATCACTCATTGGTTTCTCGGTATTAGCTTTAAGAACACTGACTTCAGCACGTAACTTTTGAACTTCATTATGTAATTGCGTATTCTCTCCTTCCAACACTTGCAGATTTTGAATTTGTTCCTCAGGAAAGACATTGTTATCTTGTATCTAATAATGAATAACATGATATCAATAAAACTGCAGTAATTAACAATTCACACATAAAATCCTGCACTGCAATAATAATACAAGACTTAATAATTTGACTGAGGATTGTAATTAATGTCATTTGTCTCACATCCATGTTTTTTTGCATATCAAGTGGAGAAGTGAGCATTTATTTACAAAAATGAGGTGGAACAAGTGGGTATTCCAGGGATCTGGATATGTTATTTGTAATCACGATATGTTATCATAACTAAACTATCACTTATATACCATTCAATTCAGTACAAGTCTGTCACACAAGTGTTTGAGAATGTTCATAGTTATACAATGAGTTGAATTTCTAAACGTCCATCATATAAGAAAGAAATCATGATCTGAAAGTCAGATTGTTAGATAGAATATATTAACCCTTTGCCTCATAAGCATACTTTGGACTCTTCCAAATTCAAAGCTAATATACAAAACATCAATTTATTTAAAAAAAATTGGGTCATCTATCTCAGACAGAGTGGGAAACATTATGGCAAAAGAAGCCATTACTCATTACAAGCAATGGTTTCTTTTGCCACAATATTTCAAAAGTCATCTGCTTCAGATGCTGGGGGGGAATGTGGTATCATGAGGCAAAGGGTTAAATGTCTACCTGGAAATCAACCAGGAGTGTTCATCGATTTTCCTCCAGTGCTGTAAAATACAAGGTAGACATCTAGAAATTCAGCTCAGTGTATTTACCTGCTTCTGAAGATGTTGTCTGTCTAATTCAATTTCTTCAAGACGTTTTCTGAGTCGCTCGATTTCTGAACTATCATCTAGAGATGCCAGCGATGAAATACTTCCAGTTTTTTCCTAAATAAAACAATCAAAATCTTTGTGAGTGAAAAAGAAATCACTAAGAACAGAAATAGCACATACCAGTGACTTGAAATCTTGTAACAAATACATGTATATTTGGACAAAGAAGAGTACAAATCTGAAGAACATGAAAATTTTAAACTATATTAATAAATAAACATCAACCTGAAAGACATGTTTGATAACTACTCTTAACCCTTTGCACTATAATACCGCATTTCCCCGCAGCCAAAGCAGACAACTTTTGAAAACATTGTGGCAAAAGAAGCCATTATTTGTAGTTGCTTTCTGTCAGAGAAATGACCTGATTTTTTAAACTAAGTTAATGTTTTGCATATTAGCTTTGAATTTGGAAGAGTCCAAAATATGTTTAAGAGGTAAAGGGTTAAGGGAACATTTGATACCCATAAACCTGATCAATCGTACTCCATTCTGTGGTATGCTTCATAAATGTTAGAAACGTTGTTTTTTTTGTGTTAACATTGGAGTATAAAAAAAGTTATTAGCTAACAGAGCACTATAAGGCTAAGAAATAAAATAAAAAAGTACTTTCAGTATTAAATTTAAATCAAGGACTGGCCTCTCAGAGTCATAAGTACAGAACACAAAAATCTTAGTCCTCAGAAAGCATTAATAATAAAACATTACAAAAGAAAAACACACAAGAAAATGTAAAAATATCAAGACAAAACATAAGACGAAATTCATCAACAATTTCCCATTAGACATCAATTTGTTCTCCTAAAATTAAATAATTCTAATGATTGACGGAAAATTCACATCCATTAACAAGAAGATATAAACATACACAGTTATTACAATCATACTGGAAACCTAAATTTTAATGTAACTGTTGTGATAAAAAGAATTACTGTAAAAAAATAATCACTAGAGCTGAAATCTGAAATTTTAACAAAAAAACTAGCACAAAATCGAAGCAACACATTTTAAACTGGAAAAATCACAAAAAAGCACTCTTCAAAATGAAAACAAATAATTTGTTATAACACTAAATTCAAATTGAAATTCAAAATACACTACAAAACAGTTCTAGCAAAAATAGAACACCAGTCAGAAAATGGTGGGAAATTGACGTCTGTCAAGATACAGAATGAATGATTACTAATTACGTCTGCTACAAACAATGATGACCTAACAATAGTGATTTCCAATTGTAGGGCGAAAATATGAAAAAAATGAAATATCAGGACGACCATAACCATGAAAAATGACTCTAGTAATGAAATATTTTGAAATAATATAATAATATAAATACAATTTATAAAGACGCCTGCCACTAATAAAAAAACGAATCACACATAAATATGGAAATATGGTTGTGTTTAGAGGGAGAATTTTACTGCAATTTGAAGTGAATGGAATGTTGAGAAAAGTTAGATAAAAATATTCAACTCCTGACATAGACGAAGTAACCAAGATTTGTTCAATATTAACCAAAATGTTCCATTATGAATTAGTCACTTTTAGGATCTAGGCTGAGGATGAGTGAACGAAATAACTTATTGAATGACATTTAGTAAGAAATATGCATGTGTTATGATCAGATAGGAAATGTAACAATCTACGACCTAATTTATTCTAATCTAAAAAGGGGTAGCCATGAAAATAAATTGATCAGCACATAAAAAATGGGTCATACACTACAATACTTACTCTCCAACCAAAACGGCTGGTTAAAGTAGTGCCATTTTTCTGAAATAATGGTTATATGTAAACCTTTAAGTAAATTCACACCACTGCTTCTAGTATCTTTTGGCTTTAGATAAAAATGCTTGTTGGGGTAAGCAATACGTGTCACTTCTGCCTTAGTGTTGTAGGGGTGAACATAATTATAAATATTCTAGTCAAAAGAACAGACCAGTGATTAAAATTCAACTGATGAAATGATTTGGTGTATAATCTGTCCATGAACGTGAACATAATTATATATGTCTGATCAAGTTAGAAGTTCCACTACAAGAATCTGATGGTGTTTTCATGCTAAACTGTGTATTCAGTCGATTGTGTGAGTTGAGTATAGAACCAGAAAGAAAGGTCACTGATAAATGATCAAGTTCAGTCTATTGAAGGAAGACATCAGGGTGAGCATATTATCAGACCATGCACAATTAATTCTAAAATACAAGTTTCTAATTTAACAAACTAAAAATCCCTAAACAGGAACAGTACACTAAATCCGACGCATCTATAAGAATATGTTATCAAAATTCAGAGAACTATTGGCAGTATTTCAACAAACAACTACAGTAAAACCTCATTTGACATCCACTACAATATTAAGACCACTTCATTGTAATGACCCCTTATTTTTATATTTTTTAATGTTTCCTCTACATCTTCTACCTCAATCATTATTTTGATTAAAAGCACAATACTAATTTTTTTCATAATCAAATGTGAATACGAGAATTTATCATACATAAAAAGTGCTAATCATTTCTAATTACATGTATATGAGAGTACAGAAATCATGCAGCAGACGGACTAATCTGATTGGTTGATTCACTTACATGTAAACGTTCACGTAAAGCTTTGTTTTCTTGACGTAGTTGTTGAACTTGATTATTTAACAACAACAAAGTCTGAGGTTTATAGTCCACTATGGCTGTTTTATTTGCTGGAAAAAAAAACACGAAAAATAAAAAAACTATATTAACTGAAGCATGAACTACATTTTTTTTACCAAACAGGATTTCACAACTGCAATCCTGTAAGCTGTATACAGTAGAATGGTACTAGTGACCAACAATACAGATAACATTGAAAAAAAAAACAATGAGGATAATTTAAGTATATAAGAAACAGCATCACTGACATTGTCTTAAAAACATTTTTTTACAAATATTAAGAAAAAAATGCACAAAAAAGAAAAATACAAATTCTATACACATTCTTCTAAAATAATGATCAGTTGAAAATTGATATAATTCTTCACATCTATGTAGAAACACAACATGCCAGCAGAAAAGAATTCTATTCTTAGGAACTCATGTCGTGAATTTTACACACGAGATAAGAATGCCACTTAGACAAAGTTTTATATTAACCCTTTGCCTCATCAGCATATTTTGGACACTTCTAAATTTAAAGCAACTATACTAAAAATCAATTTATTTAAGAAAATTGGGCTATTTCTCTTGGAGTGGAAAACATTGTGGCAGAAGAAGTCATTACTCATGAAAAGCAATGTCTTCTTTTGTCATAATGTTTTCAAAGGTAGTCTGCTTCAGATGCCGGGAAATGTGGCATTATGAGACAAAGGGTTAAGTTACCTACCAAATAAATCTTCATCATCATCATCACTATCATTCCAACTGTCTTCACCAGATTCAACACCATTAATTGCCTACAATTAAGTCAAAAGGTCAAATTTCTACAGCTTAAAGGTCAAGGACAGAAAACAACTTATCATTGAACATGATCCAAAATTTCTAACAATACATAAACATGATGTCCCAAAAAGGTATATGAAATATGACCAAAAAAAATAAAAATCACAAAAAACATTAATAACTTGACAAACCTGAAAATCAGGTGAAAGTCAAGTGTCAGAAAACAGATGACTATTTAACATCTTTGTACTGAAGAAATGTCAAAGAATATAGCATATTTACTGTATATTCTCTTATAAACGCCCCTCCCCTAATAAACGCTCACCCCTTTTTGGACAAGAGAAAACAGCAGTGACTTGCCATGACAGGCTATTTTAATCCGAGATGAACAATAGAAATTAGTAGAAAACACTTTTTAAATCCAAGAAATGACACAAACACATTTGCAAAAATGTAACACCCCAGGGGGCGATTATTACGGAATATACGATAATAACATACCAGTACTTAACATTAAATACAAGTAAAATTAGAAAGATCACCTGCCGCACCAAAAAGCATTTTGATACAGAACTGAGACTTTCATAATGGCATGTACTGACAATGTCCGTACATTATGACACCCATTTTTACTTACCTGTTTTTTCTTCATTTTCTTCATTTTGTCTATAAGTCTTACGTTTTTATCCTGTTCCTCATTGAGTTGTGATTTCAAGGAAGATAACTCATTCTCTAACTCTTGAACTTCTTCTTCATCCTGCAATATAACAAACTTATTCAGGCCACGGCCGTGGTCCAGTGGTTAGTGCGCTGGACTTGTAACTGGGAGATCTGGGTTCGAATCTCGGTCACAGCAGGTTATACCCTTCTATGAAAATTTGACAAACATGTCGATTTTCCTCCACATGTGGAGAAGTTAGCAGCTCCATGTGGAAAGGTAAGTTAGTACTGGTTAGTATATAGTCCAGGAAAGCTGGTCAGGTGAACCGATCAACATATTTTGAGATATCAGACATTATACGACATACCAGACTATAGACAAGAACTGCTGAGCCCTTGAGGACATCATTCAAACAATGATGAAATCTTTAATGTCTTAATTTAAAAGCAGTACGGTAAAACTAACTCTAGAAAATTGAACATGTAGACATTATAATTCCCAAGGGTGGCCTTTGTTCACAGGTTCAACTGTACAGGTATTTTTTTTTGAGCAAACAAGGAGCAGAAGTCGCCAAATAGCAACATGTCAAGCCTAAAGTGTGACCTTGACCTTTGAGGTATGGACCTAGGTCTTGCGCACAACACATCGTCTCATCATGGTGAACGATTGTGCCAAGTCAATTTAAAATTCATTGATTCATTGGGAAGTTATGGTCAGGACAAAGTCAAGTCTGACGGACTAACACACGGACGCACAAACACGGAACCGCTATTTTGACAACTATGTCAAGCTCACCACAAGCCGACTAGACAAAAATTGTTCTCTAGGCTAATACTTGTGTTTGATATGAACCAAACAGAGAATAGACTGAACAATGTAAGTCATACCACAGGGGGTGGAGCTGGCGTTGATAATTGTTTCTTTAAACCATCATACGCTTCTTGAAGTCTTTTATGTTCTACTCTCAAATTGTTCAAATCTTCATTGATATGTTCATTCTCTTCTTCCAATTCCTGGTGAAAAACAAGCAACAAATATAAACATGTATATAACATACCTGATTAACTGTTCAACTTTAACATTAAGAACATTAGGAGTTTGTAGCAAATCAGTCCAGCCAATCAATACAAAATCAGAGCAAGCAACCTAAAAATACTGAATAGCTGATTCATCACTATTGTAGTTTTGAAAATTAAATCCTTTAATTAATAATCACTGAACATTTTTATACCAATAATGAACATAACAGAAATACTAGTGTTAGTAAAATTTATTATTTGAATTAAAATCTTGTTTAGAAATCATGTAATACAGTCATAACTGACTTAATGGTGGACTGTGAATAAATGGAACATCCTGGCCCCTGTTTGGCACATTTTAATTAATATTATACATCAAATAAATCACTGAACAAAGTTCGACTGAGCAATTAGGCCACAATTCTTCTCTACTATTTGTGACCTTTGTAGGGGGCTGTGAGTTCAAATCCCACCCGGAATTAAATTTCACAAGTGAGGAAGCTGTCCAGCTAGCTTTCATAGTGTTCAACCAAGGTGTAAGCCCGAGGACTTCTTCCACTGATAAAGCTGAAAAGTCTACATATGACCCAGGTTGTTGGTGCAATGTCAAACCCCAGTGAAAAAAAAAAATTGGTGACCTTTGTTCAGAGGTTTGACTGTTTGGTCTTTGTCAATTAAAGCTATTACCACCTCTACATGACATATAGAAACCTGATCACAACTTGATTACACACCATTTATTTACTAAAGTGTTTCTACAGAATGTAAGAATGACAGAGAATATTGAAAATCAATTCCATTTTTAGTTTTTTTCTCTTGAAAGACAAATATTAATACAGGAAGAGTCTTTCTACCCCTAGTCTTCTTTTACTAAAATATTCAAAACCAAACCAATACAAAGATTTTTATAGAGATACAGTAAAACCCCTGAAAACAGGACTCCCTGAAAACCGAAATTATCTGAAAATCAGACAATTTTTCAAGTCCCATTTTCTCTTCGATAATAAATAGTTATCTGAAAACCAGAATTCTTAGAAAACTGGACTTATGGATCAGTCTGGAAGCAGTCCATTTTTCAGGGGTTTTACTGTACTTAAATCTTAAGAAAACAGACATAGAAATACAGTGATTATGGATTGGTCTCATTCTTTCAAAGAAAAACTTGAACGTCATCGCAATTAAAATGCTTTTGCAACATTTTTCGATTATTTTTCCCTGACATTGATTCAGACAGAATGACCTAAGCTTGACTTTAATTTATACATAAGCAATGTTTCACAATGCATAGTTAATAATAAGTCATTCCCAAACGCATTTATGACATAATGAATCATGCATTTTCTCACACACAAAACAGGTAAGCTAGCTGACCATATTATTGGTATGCATCGTTACAAACATACAGCAGGGTTGTCACTAGATGTCAAAAGTTCAGGATCAAAAATGACCCTTGACTGATGATTATTTGAAGAGTCAACAAAATTCCTTCTAATTTTATTGTAAATTTGACCCTTTGGTACAAATTCTCAAGTGTCAAAAGCTTTATTTTACTGATTTCAAGAGTCAAAAGGCTGTTTTAACAGTCAAATGAAAGCCCTGTACAGCCATTAAATTCAAATCGAAATAAAAAACAACATAAATAAATCCATAGTTGTGAAAGAATCCACAATTATTCACTACAAACACAACAAACATTATACATATATATTATAAATATACAAACAATGACATTTGCGAGTATACAGAGGATTACATTGGTTGTATGGGTGATTAAATAATGCTATACAGTCAAACCTGGTTTAATGGCCACTTGAATATAAAGGCCACCATGTTTAGCAGAGTTTAGCACACATTTATTGATTCCATAGACTAGATCAATCTCCGTATAAAGTCTAACAGTAAATGAATGCATTGATTCTCTCTATGCGGTGGCTACTGTGAACGGGTTTGACTGTACACAAACGACATGCTTTCCACATACATTGATGTAGTACAAGATACAATAATCTACATATAGTATATGTACCCATATATCAAGCCATGTGAAGTTTGTCACTGTATTCTATGCCTTAAAACACTGAAAATCACTGATGTACAGATCTACACAGCAGCTTGAAAATAGGAGTTTCTGATTGGTTGGATGAGATGTAGTAGGTGTGGCCTAATATTCATTATCAGTATATGGTAATGTCACAAAATGCTCACCAGTATACAATGACAAAGTACACAGACGGCTGACCATAACCAGTAACAGTCCACCAACATCTTGTTACATACGGGCTATGCCCAAAATATTGTTTTATTTGAAAATATAGTTTTCAGTCTATTGACCTACATGACAAGCACTTGTTACATATGCTTTACATGATATGATATATGATATGAATTACTGGAGTATATATGAAAGCATGCATACAGTGCACAAATTATTCAACTACAGCACAAAAAATGGAAATAACGCTGTGAGTTTTTTGTTTAAAAAACATAGTGACACTCATCTTGTTACCATGGCAACAGAAAAACTAACCAATCAGCCAGAACTTACCAGACGTCTGTGGGCCTATGATTGGATAATGTAATTTTAGCATAAAATTAATAAACAGCAAATAATTATATTCTCATTGCAAGTGTTGCTTGAAAACTAAAATCAAACATTAAGATAAAAATAATCGACATGTTTTGTTTCATTTTTAAACAAATTTTAAAGAAAACCATTCATTGTTTATCATAAAAATGATCTGAAATCCTGCAACATTTATCAAAGTAAGTAAAATCCTTTTTTTCAGGATGTTTCCACTAAAAAAGCATTACAGCTTTAATAAATAGACATAGACATTATAATTTATGTATAAGAAAGAATTTAGCCTAGTTTAAACATATCCAAAAAAATCCAGTCTACACAAGAGATCACCAACTTTAAATGTGATGGGTGTAAACTATAAACAATCAAAATATATCACTTGACAAAATTGAAAACTGTCATCTGAAAAAAGGATGGCATAGAAATGGAGGGATGTCGTTAAAAATGGAGGTGGTAATGTAACACTGTATCCTGCTTTAACTACAGAACTAAATCACACACTGGCCACTCCTAGCAACAATAACATAAAAAAACATTGATGAGGAACCAGTTATATATTTAAAGAAGAGAAATATTTGATAAATGAAACACATAAACTAGAGCTCTCCAGAGTGGCACCAATGCTCGTCCGTTTTACATGTTGGCAATGGGGCCACATTTGAAATTTTGAGTTTGAGCACAATAAGTCATAATTTATGACCAAAATTCTATGTTAAAAAGGGGCATAACTCCAAAAGTATAGCTTTCAGAATAATGCCCCCAGTCTTGCAACTGTGCCTTGTCATAATAATCAAGTGTTGCAAGAGTTGTGTTGATATCTTCAAAAGTGTTTGAGTAATGGGCTACATTAAAGTTTCTTCACAACAAGGGCAAAGATGACAACATCAACCCAACAATCATAGTAGCTCAATTTTTTCTTCTAAATAAACAAGCGAAAATTGATCTCATTAAAGATATTAGGCCTTAAAGCATAAATCAACTCAAGTTTTCATTCAATGAAAATAACAACAGTGTCCTAGTTTCTGATAACAGTTTTGAGTGCAATCTCACAATCTAATTGAGTTTGATCTCAGCAAAAAATGGAAATGATATCAAATAATAACTTTTGCTTTCAGTGAACAAATAATTCATGAGCTATAAAGTCTGGTAATGATACAATTACATGAAAAAAATATACAAATACAGTATTATAATCCCCAAAAACAGGACTCTTGAAAACCAAAATTCTCTGAAAATCTGACAATTCCCATTTTTTCTTATTAGATAATCAAAAGTTCTTGGAAAACTGGAATTCTCAGAAAACCGGACTTTTGGCCCAGTCTGAAAAGGGTCCGGTTTTCAGGGGTTTTACTGTAACAATTTTTTTCATCAATTTATATCATTTTACCAGCAAGGTTAACTATCTGTCCTATCATTTTCTGTGAAATATGAAAGTTCCATGTACCTGTAAGTTGTGATACGGTTACAATTTTCCTGATTAATACAGAATATATAATCATTAACCATTATTCATGGACTATATTCCTATCTAAATGACCAGTAAATGATTGTTACAATCCACGCAATCTATTTAACAACTGCAAGTGTCAGTAAAAGTACCTTTACTATTATAACTTGGCGGCGTGTGTGAAAAACATGCGTAATGTAATGCTGAAAGATTTTCTAACACAAACCATTCAGAATAGAAACGTTTAACATACGTCTTAGTTAAAGAGAGTCTTATACCAACATATCTTAACATGCCGTACAGAGCCAGAGACCTAAAAGAATGGACCCATCACCAAATAAGGTACTAAATGATATCAACACACACATTACCTGATAGGCTTCTATAGTTCTTTGTTCGATAACAGACTTGGGTGGACAAGCAGCTTGTAAGGCAAGCATTTCATCATCAGTTGCATCCTGTTATAATTCAAATTCTCACTAGGTTAATATTTGTTCTATTCAATGGAAACAAAAAAAAACCCTGTCTCCGTATTACAAAATATCACGATACATATATACAGCATTTTATGACTGAAAATATACGACAACAGCAGGCACACCACAGCATACTGGTGTACAGGACTATATAGGATTAGCAAGCCGTGGAATGATGGTATGTTTCATGATATTTTATTAAATAAATGAAATAAGAATATCTAGCTTACAATGTCATGATTATGAGATCAAAATGATTGGAATAAAATTAAAAAAAGGATCTAACAAGCAGAAATATCACATGTTTAAACAATTATTTTTAAAATTAGAAAAATGCTTTTATATTGAATACAAAATTCAATTCACAGCATGAAATACATAATTTTCGATGTTCAAAGTGATATTTAATAACAATCATAAGAATATAATAAAACTTTTACTTCTATGTCTATATAAAAATTATGAAAGCAAGAAAAACAATTAGTAGTTATTAGTTTGAATACCAGTCTATTATAAACCAATTTTTTCCAGTCAGGTGTGCTTTACCATAAAAAATAATTGAATTAATTAACTTGAATAAAATCGTTATTAAATTGAATGATATTAAAAAAGTAATTTTTAGTACATAATTAATAAAACTAGACTGGATTTTTGTTGCTGTATGTATGATGTATATTGTAAATGAATATATATGAATTTCAGTAAAGACTTACTGCGACCCTGAATTAGACAGAAATGATTGTAAATCTCCTGAATGGTTGTAATGTGTAAAGTAGAATACATCTGGTACATGTATTATAATTATGTTGTATACAAGCAGTAAGAATATTCATGCACAGAGTATGGGTAGGTAATGGTCAAAGAATTATATGTAATAAATATGTAATAAATATACTACATTCACACATGCAATATATTTAACATGCTGTATTGTTTTTTTATGTACAAGATTTGGTTTACCTACAAGGCATAGAGACATATATCAATGAGATTTCTCTCTACATATATCATAATACAACTGCTCTCTACGCACCATTAGATGCAAAATGACTGTTCAAGGTTACTGATCACATGATCACTAGTCACATGATCACCACAGTCACATGATCACTAGTCACATGACTACTGTATAACATGATCTACGGTTAGCATCTACGTCATTTCTTTCATCATTTCAAGACTGTGTACCAGTCAGTTATATGACAACTTTACCTTAGATAATGTAACAGCTAGAATTTGGGTTACCTCGTCATTTTCTTCGACTGGTTCAGGAATTCGGTGAACCGGTTCCGGTGTTGATTCTAGGACAAATTTAGCAACCAGGTTTTCCTGTCAAGGGAGATAACTGGCTCATGAAATTAACTGAATTGTGGGATGGAACTCATTTTGCACCTTGAATTAATTGTGTATGTGCATTAATAATGACCACATACAAACACAGATGTTTCTATCAGTTTAAGAATGTATTAAGATGAGAACGTTATGGATAATTAAGGAGAGAACAATTAACAAATATCACAACAAATTAGATGTGAGGTGTCACAGCAACAGTTATGGTATTAAAATCATTACGTAATGCACACTAGCAAAAAACTGAAGAAAAAAATAAATGTTATTGTATGGAAAAATATCTAGCGAAGAAAAATAAATGAAATGAATCTGATACTAAGGGAAATGTATCATTTCCATGATTAACTATATAAACTACAAGTGCTGTATTCAGACTGTGTATCGTGTGTTAATTATATTCTCAGATAAAAATACTAGCTACCAGTCTATCTGTAAACACTAATCTGGTATTAACAATACAGAATACAGACTAGGACTTAAAGACATTTAAAGACCGCATAAAAGCCCCTTATGATAGATTTGGTCTTTACATGAAAGATTACATCAGGTCAGAACTAGTCACCATAAGCATGTAATTGTAATGAAAAGCAATACCGCACCATTATGCTTATAATTCATGATGTTTCAAACTTAGAACACAGTTTTTTTAAATGAAATTACCAAAAAACCTTGATTTATCATTGTTTACTTCATTAAAAGCTTGAGTAAAACATAAGAAATATTTTTTCACCATTAAAATACAATATAAAGGGCAGTGTTAAAGCAAGGACCATTTTCCAATACATTTGAAAAATTTAAAAACATGCAAAAAGCTTGAGCTGTTGTAGTTCAACATTTGTGAGCATGCAAAGCATAAAGTAAATTTAAACAAGAGAAAAAATCAATTAGATTAAAAACGGTGAATGAATTAGATATAACTTCGGAAAAGGAAAGTAATATTTTTACACAAAAAGTATTGTCAGTGAAATGTTTGTGACAACAGCTGCATGGGATCACGACAAGTGTGCGCGGGTTTGAAATATATTGTATTCGATTGCTGTAACGATTTTTTGTTCATTGAAATGATTAAGGGAAAAAATGATAGTAAACTTTTATAAATGAAACAAAAAAAGTTACAACTTAATTGACATCTTAACAAAGAATTGCTGTACAATGAACTGAGCATACCAAAGTGAAAATCACAATTCTGTCAAAAAATGCAAAAATAAGTTTTGAAAAATCTCTAAAAAAGCTCTAACAATTACTTCAATGTAACATTAAGGTTTCATATACTGTTATATTTCAAACCCCATACATTAGGCATTATTTCTTGTATTAAACATTTCACCTTATCTACTGGAGCTGCAATATCTGTCTCGTCTACCACAATATCTGGTGCTGCTGCTTCTGCTGAAAAGGGAGGTAATACATATAATAACTAAACCAGCAGTTACTTCCCTTTGATTAAAATAAAAATTGCTTTAAACATGGTCCGTTACTGAGAACAAATATTTTAAGTTGAATAAGAATAGTCAGAAGGAAGCATTTCCCCTATCTGAAGCAGAAGACTTTTGAAAACATTGTGGCAAAAGAAACCATTGCTTATAATGAATAATGGCTTCTTTTGCCACAATGTTTTCCACTCTGTCAGAGAGAAATAACCCAATTTTCTTAAATAAATTGATGTTTTGTATATTAGCTCTGAATTTGGAAGAGATGAAAATTAATGTAAGAACTACTTATAACAAACCATTCTTTGTAGCTTCTGGTTGTTGCTGTTGTTCAGCATCTTGTTCCTGTTGACCAACTGACCACTGCGCCTGTGTCGGTGCCCGGCTAAAGACCTCACGTAAATTCACAAAGCCGGAATCCAGACCATATGATAATGCATCATGACCTTAACAAAAAATTTTGAAGTAAATGTAACCAGAAATGTTAGAACTGAGCTTTCTCACGTAATTATTCCCAAACTTCAGAAGATATACCTGTAATGTGTTCTGCTAAAAGAAGTACAATAAAGTTTTTCAGCTTTTACAGTTATATTAAAACTTTGTATAACTGTATTAAACAAATCATATGTAAAATTCAATCACAGAATAATGATTTTTACTGTTATCAGTAACATATTTGAACACCTATTCACAAATAAAAGGTCAAGGAGAAAAAATAGCATACATATACATGAAGGGAATAAAACAATGCAATTTTCTTCTAAATATATGTCACAGCTAAATTATCTGCATCTTCAGGTTTTGTATTAATGTATTTTTCATTAAGAGACCACTTTCAGTCTTTCCCTTGAGCGGTCGCTTAATACAAGATTGACTGTATATTGTGAATGAAAAAATCCAGTTAGTGGCATATGCTATACAGTCAATCCAGTGTTAACAGCCACATAAAAAAAACTGCCATTTGAAAAGAGGAAACTATCAGGCAATATTTGTTAAACTTGTAGTGCAATTACAAAGATCAGCAGCCAGCCAGACCTGAGTAGACTATTGTACTGACTATCTGTAGGGAGGTTACTGTTGTAGGAAGGTTAATATTTCTCTTTTTAAACTGATTTGTGAAGTTATGGCTGCTTTGTAGTAAGATAGAGTAAACTTCTTATACACAATTTTTTTTTCACTGGGTTTAACCTTGTTTTTCAAGATTTTTCAGTTATATATGGTGGTCAGTTCACCTAATGAGTTTTCCTGGACTGTATACTAACCAGTACTAACATACCCTTCCACAAGGAGCCAGCAACTTCTCCACATATGGAGGAAAAATCGAAATTCTTGACAAATTTTCATAAAAGGGTATGACCTGCCCCAATCAGTATTTGAACACGGATCGACAGGATACAAGTCCAGTGCACTAATCACTGGACCACAGTTGCGGCTCTCTGATACGTAAAAGCCAACTGAGCAGGATGGTCAGATTTTAGTCTCTTTTGGTGGTATCAGTTGACAGGTTGTAATTAATTAGTTTTTATCAATTAGTTAGCAATTAATTAGCATCAGCATACCAGCTTCATCACAGAATCTAGGGTCAGCTCCCTTTTTCAATAAGAACTCACAAACTTCTACACTCCCTTTCTTCGCTGCGGCCATTAATGGTGTCCTGATAATGTACAACAATAAAACACATTCTAAAAGTACATTGTATAAAAAAAGCAAATGCTTCCATAACAAATCACACAGAAATATGCCTAAAAAAAGCATCACTTCAAAAATGGATAATGAAAAATGCAGTTTTTAAATACAATTTAACCGTGTACTCAAGTCTTTTGTTCTTTGTCTTATGGGCCGACGGAACACAACACGGTCATAGGAGGAGGAAAGAAAAATAAAAATAAAATTTCAAAACAGATTTTTTTGGTAAGAAAGATGAATAATAGAATTTCAAGTCAAATACTTAATATAAAGATATTAAATCTTTTTAACCACAATTCAAAATGTTGATTTCAATTGGTCAACAATTGGTACTTTTTTACCCAGTTCTCATTTTTCACCAATTACATCTATCCCGACATTTTGTATGCAAAAATGTCATTCATCGAGAGTGGATGGAAAAAAGAAACTCAGGATTTACAATTCTATTTTTTCTGAATTTTTTTGTTTTCAAAGGAAGGTCCATAAAACGAAAAATCGAAAAAAGCCTCAGAGGAAAAATGAATTTTATAGATAGAAACTTACAGTTTATGCTCATCATGAGCATTGGGATTTCCCCCTTTATCAACAAGCTCCTTACATATGGGTAAATCTTCTGAGAAAGCTGCATAAAACAATGGTGGCTTACCAGTCTGCAAATATTTAGAAAATGACAATATGAGACTATCCTTAATCAATCATAGTTTTCTGCAACATGAACCAAACTTTGAACAGTGGAGAGGTAGGCAAGTGATTTCTTTGTTGATATTATATGTTTGTACACTAAAAATGAAAAACTGGAGTAAAGAACAAAAAAATTGTTCAAAATTACAAATAATTTCTGGGTCAGGTGATTTTTGAATGAGTCAGTTGTGTAACAGCAAGCCAACAATTTTTTAAAGATGATTTAATACATAGCAGTAGCCAGTCCACAAATATTGAAAAAAAAACGTAAGAACATTCTGTGTAAACAATTGGTTAACTCAGTCCGTAGAACACAAGACTTTTGGGTGAGAAGTCATGAGTTCAAGATCTAAGCAAAGCAAATGTTTCTCTGTGCCAAATTGACAGAAGAATGGATCATTATGTGTTACTATCTCTATCCATGCAAAACTCAGAATTTTGTGTGACATCTGGATCCCGAACATCAGTTCTAACTGACAATCATTCCTATGCTATATTTGAGCTTGGCAGACAATGGTTCCCACATGAAAATGATGCCCTAGATGCTTGTTCCTATATAATTTTGCCACCCCAGACAGAGGTTCCTACGATATTTTGACAGACCGGACAATTGTTCCCACATTTGTTTGTTATTTGTGACCCAAGACATCCGTCCCTGTGTAAATATAATGTCATACAAAAGTGTATAAGTGTAACTAGGTCAAAAATAGCATAGGAACGATTGTCCATAGGGACCATTGTTTGGTTACCGTGACATCTAGCATACCTTGTCTCGACTGTTCGGATCTGCTCCATGTTTGAGTAATACTTGAACACACTGTATTTTTCCACGAACACATGCATGATGTAATGCTGTAAGACTGAGGCTGTCTTTATGATCAATAACCCCACCAGCCTGAAAAAAAATAATAAAAATAACATCAACACTAACACAAACAAATCTCATACCTTATATCTTTATTCTGGTCAATTCACTACATTTTTAATAACCATCCTCTTACCATAGACATTAAAAAATATGGGAGGATTTGAGTTCAGTACATGGCTGTGTAAAATACTAAAATACAAGATGACAAGCTCTTGTTATTACTGACTCTTGTTTGTTACACAGACTAGCTCTGGTAGAGCCCTATTAAGGAAGTGAGTAAAGTATACAAAGGTCATACAAGGGAATAAATAAGACTCTGTTTGTATATGTCAAGGGGTCACTAGCTCGCTACAGTCAAACTAATGGTAACAAAATGTGACATTAAATAATACTTCTTTTTCTAAAACATTTCATTTTAATGATTATCACACATTTCAATAAAGAATAACACGCATACACAAGTTTCAAAATATCTAACCATTAAATGCAATGCTTGAATGCAAAACAAACTTCTCCCATAACAATACGTATTCCAAATTGATTTTTATCTTACAGACTTTGATTAATGAAGCGCATTCATATATTATGTACATAAAATGCATTACTTAATAGCAATAGTATTTTATGATGAATATTACACAGTGTAACGATTTCACAACATAGCCCTAAATATCTCATCTCCACGATAATAATCTAAGATAAAAAATTACATTAAACCTTGGCATTGTCCATACATATGAACACTCTTTAATAGGATAAGAAATAAATGAGGTTTTGATACGGTGGTTAAATTTTCAATCATCTAAATATGAAAGACTTTCAACATGACTGATATTACATATTTCATTTATCAATTTTACACAATAAATAACACAAATTAGAAATAATAACGACTGTGTACCATTGTTTTTGTACTGGAGAGACTTAATTCCGGACATGAGTGATTGCAAGAATGAGAAATTTGCCTGTGTAAGTCAGTCAACGATAGATAATTACCAACAGATTTACTAATAAGCTCCCTTATCAGTGTGTTTAACATACATCATTTAATTCAATCAAGTAGTCATTTATATCCAAATATGGAAGATAATCTAAGACCAGAATAATAGGAAACAATAAAATCACTATGGCAGAATAATTCCTTACGATATATAGAAATACTGTACAGTAAAACTTCACATAGTGGGCACTTCAACATGACCATCACAATAATAGCATTGTGTTATTGGTCCAAAAGGTGGTCTTAATTTCGAGGTTTTACTGTCCTAATGGACCAAAATGTTCGAATTCACATTAAAATCTATTCAGCAAAATGACTTGATTTTATCATTTTTACAAAGCCTATTTAAACTACAACATTTCTATGCAAATAAAATAGGTGAACCAATTTCTGTGTTTCTACAGAGAGAAAAACACCAGGCAATATTGATTTGAAATTCTGTGATTTATAGAAAACATTCTCTGTTAATATAATTCTGTATTATTTACAAATATGTTTGTTATAAGCTGACAAAGATTTGGGCGTAAACAGAAAATATTATACAAAATAAGCAATATACTGAATACCAAAGACTCCCTAATAAATGCCCCAGGGACATTACATTAATTCTTTTTGTTAATTAGTCAAGTTAAAAGCTTGAAGTGAGATTTGCCACTACCATGGTCCAGTGGTTTATAGTGCTGGACTTGTAACTGGGTGATACAGGTTCAAATCCCAGTTGTGGCAGGTCATACCCTTCTACAAAAATTTGGCAAAAATGTCAATTTTCCTCCATATGTTGCTGCCTCCTTGTGGAAGGGTAAGTTAGTACTGATTAGTATACAGTCCAGGAAAACTGGTTAGGTGATCTGGCCTCCGTATATAACTGAAAAATTGTTGAAACCGGATGAAAAAAAAGAAGAGAGATTCAAAGTATACAAATCATTAAAACTTTCATCGTGAGTGATAACATTTTGTTTGTCAAAGTAAATTTGGAGCATTAATTGAGGAAGTAGCAGTCAGCAGGGAATTTTCAGTTCATTGTTTATACAATAAATCTGTGGATTGCTCACATACCTCTATAAGTTTTTCTACAATTCTGTGATGTCCATCTCGAGCGGCCAACTGCACTGATGTATTACCTATAAAATATCAACATATATACATGAATATGTCAACATACACCAGACATACCATACATTAGGCCTAAAAAAGGTTTGTTTCCGGTTACCCAACCAACCCAATATTTTACCTGCTGGCTCATAAGTTTTTACGGCATAAAATTTTAGTGCTATATTGTCATTTTCACAACTCATTAATAATACAGCACACATATTCCCACACAGTGTTGCTAATACATGTAAAAAAACAACATAAAACAAAAAATCCCTACCTACCGACCCATATTTTTTGGGCATGTAACCGGAAACATACCTTTCTTTTAGGCCTCAAAGATATCTCTATTTGCAGGCAGCCATTCACTTGGGGTTGAAAGTATAAAAAATAGGACAGTACAAAATATCTAACATTGTACTGCAGAGTGAAGATAGAAAGATAACGAAATTTGAAAAGGTAGCCAAAATTATCGTAATAATGGTATATGACAAAATGATTGGACTATAATTGCAAACAGTGCTTCAAGAAGATGCAATAATAAACAAGGCCACACTTAAAACTCTTCAGTATATTTTATACACTATTGTGAATAATCATGCAACAAATTGCAGATAGAAATATCTTATTGTCAACTCACAATACACGCAACCGCATGATAACAATTGTCTTTTCAAATCTGACAGTAAAAATACAAGAAAAACTTAATGACAACTAAATATGTGAAAAATCCACGATATTCAAAATGAAAGATTTAGGCCAGTCATTCATGTTGACTTTTATTGCACAGGAAAATAATTATAGAATAAACAAGTTTCAGCTGTTATTAGCTGATTTCATGGTTAACTAATTTAAATGCAGGCTCGGAAACTGTAAATACTGGATGTATATACAGTGAGTGCAACCTCTCCAAAGTTACCCTCTTTTGAGCAACAGATGATTTTTCCCCACTTACAGATGTAGAAATGGTTCTAAGGATGCCTCTGTGGTGGAGCAGTTTACAGTCTCTGACTTATCACTGGCACCTCACGGCTGTGAATTCAAATCCCACTACGGACCTTATTTCACATTTATGAGGAAGCTGTCCTGCTAGCTTACAGAAGGACGGAGGTTCTACTCAGGTGTAAGCCAGGGGCTTTCCTCCACATTAAGTAACCAAAGGCCCCAACTGTTGGTGTGATATTAAACTCCAGTGAAAACAAAAGAAATGATTCCAGGGGTAATGTTCTCCAATATATGACTATTTTTCCACATATGCCTGGGTGAAAGCTGAAAATTTTTGAAAAAAAAACCAGAAATAACCTTGATGCCGCAGAAACAATAAAACCAGTACGGTATGGACCTGGAAGATTCTGTAAAATTCTGGAAAACTTTTAACCATGCATATGTATATTGCACGTACCTTGTATAGATAAAACATTCACTTCTGCTCCATGAGTTATCAAGTTGGTAACAACATCAATATAACCTAGACTACACGCAACATGAAATCTGAAAGTAGAAAATGACAAACTTATAGCACAAGAATCAATTACAACATCAAACTTATACATTTGTCCTTATAACCAAATAAGGAAATGCATACCCTAACATACAGTAGCCTAGTCTATCAACATAACTAGCAACTAGTCTATTAACATAACTAGCAACTAGTCTATTAACATAATTAGCAACTACTCTGTTAACATTACTGGCAACTAGTCTATTAACATAATTAGCAACTAGTCTATTAACATAACTAGCAACTAGTCTATTAACATTACTAGCAACTAGTCTATTAACATAACTAGCTACTAGTCTATTAACATAACTAGCAAATTGTCTATTAACATTACTAGCAACTGGTCTATTAACATAACTAGCAACTAGTCTATTAACATAACTAGCAACTAGTCTATTAACATTACTAGCAACTAGTCTTTTAACATAACTAGCAACTAGTCTATTAACATAACCAGCAACTTGTCCATCAATTCTACAGTGTTCAATGAACTAATCTAACCAAGCAGAAATTTGATTAAAAATTTAATCAAATTGTAGATCATATGTAACAAAGACCCAGCTAGTCCACGAGTAAAGCACCATGGTGGAGACAACAGACATGACTCATACACAACATCGTCACGTAGGTCTGTACTGTCTTAGGTACTTTTTTATGCATATATAGAAGACTAAATATGTGTCACTATAAGCCTAAGTGGTACAAATCTCTACTGCTCTTATAACAGTCTCGGGCAGACCTGATTCATGACACACTAGACGAGAAAGAGTTTCACCAATCATTATAGATTAAGAGGCATACACCCAAATTGTATAAGAAATTGTTGTTACTTTTAAAATAGAGCATTTTAATGTCAGTTTAAAAGCACAACTAGACTTGATAACTACTAAAATATCATTTCTGAAGATTATAATAGATAATTCAGAAATGAATAATGCAATATGTCTGCATCAACTTTATCAAGGATTTATTCCATTCAATATTTATATCAACAGTATAAATACATTACATACAAAGCAATTCAATGATACAGAAACATGTAAATTATGAATACACTATTACTTTTCTCTTCATGACAGATTTATGAAGTTTAGTAAAATTCAATCCAAACTGAATATTGAGTTTGATCCGATATTGTTATACAATACTGCAGATTGAAATTTCATATTATACAGAATGAAATAATTTTACTGCTTGTCTGATTAAGTTAGAGACATATTTCCTGATATATTGCTTTGTCTGGCATTATGATTGATGACACAATATCCAAGTATAAGAAATGTAACACAATGACTGTATCATGTACTACTGAAGAGTTTCAAGTGGAGATAGAAAAAGTCAAGTGATGTAAGTATTGGTTACTGTGGAATAACTCTGTGTCATTTACAAATTATGGCAAGACATTGATATTTAATATGTCATACTCTTCAAATATGGAGGAAAGAAAGTCTGTCATGTGATAACCACAATTCTATGTTGAGTGAAACAGAAATTTCAAGCAGACCATTCCAGCAAAATAAATTAACACATTGATTTTTCAGGCGAAACACACACACAGGGCTAGTGATGCCTTTTGAATAGAATAAGTTACTCAGCATTAGATCATTTGACTGGTTCCTCCCTTTAACAATGACCAGGTCAAAGCAACATATCCACTTAGATACTTGCATTAGTTTCTAAATCTGGTTGGTAAATTTTAGATAAAATTTTTAAATTCTTTATGAAGATTTCACCATAGGAGACAAATTTAAAGGCCTGTTGAGATAAATACCACATTGAGAATATCTGGAGTACAATGGTGACATATTGACACCTATTTAGTATGTTACACATAATATCTTAAAAACATGAAATATTTCAACATAACAAGCTAGTTGAACAGGGTGAAGACTTTGGGTAAATATTTACCATTCATCCATCATACAATCTATCCACTGAGATGAATGGATGGATTAAATTAGATAAAAGATGTTGAATGTATACAAACATTGGATTGGCAGGAAATCCAAGTTAAAACAGACACAATATTCTATCTATGATTTAATAAATGTACACAAATGAAAAAGGAAGGGCGTCATAGTTGTATGTATAATTTTATGGCACTGTCTTGATGTTAACTTTGATTTGTGTCAAATAGACACCATGTAAAATCTACTCAGGTCGTTTCAATCACTCTGTTTGATTCTTTTTACCAAGTTTTAACTTTGCACCAACAACCAGGGTCATTTGGTGACTCCAGCATTAAAAGTGGAGGAAGATCTCAGGCTTACACCTGGGTAAAACAACCGGCTTCCTCGCATGTGACATTGTGGGTGGGATTCAAACTCACAGCAGAGAGGGGCTAGTGATTACCAGTCAAAGAGCATAACCACTCAACCATAGAAAGCTCCCAATCTCAGTTTGAGGTTAATGTATTAGATTTAGACCTTATATAATCTAGAGATCAAGGGTTCAAACCTTTGATATTCATTTCAATGTGACAATTTGACTCATGTCACTGAGGTTCTTCAGTCCTGATGGATCAAAAAAAGATTCAGCAAGGCAATGTTTGTGTTCATACCAGCATCTTTCACATACTTATCAGTCTAGTGATTGACACACGGTTCGCATGGACTGGTACTAAATACAAAATCATTTCAAATAAACTGAAGCAGACTTATCTGATCATTGCTAATAAACAGCTAAACCCAGGGTCACTGGATTATTATCCTGCATTCACAACATTTAAACTGAATTAATGGTTTAAAACCCCATCAAAATCTATTGTTTGTTTTTATGTGACGTATTGTCACTGGGGTTTAAACCCATTTTCAACATTTTTTTCAGTTATATACAGCAACAAGTTCACCTAACCAGTTTTCCTGGACTGTATACTAACCAGTCCTAACTTACCCTTCCACAAGGAGGTGGCAACTTCTCCACAAATGGAGGAAAATCAACATTTTGTCAAATTTCCATAGAAGGGTATGACCTGCTGCTACCGGGATTCGAACCCGGATCTCTGGGTTACAAGTCCAGCGCACAAACCATTGGACCATGGCCACAGCTATCAAAATCTATATCTACATGAAACTTCAGAGTTTGTCAAAAAGCTGTTGTATATAAGCTTCCGTGAACAAACCATAAATGTACGTTTGGTGTAAAATGCTCGAGATGTTCAATACAGTCTAGTCTGAGAATCTGAATAAAATGTTCATAAATACAGCAAGATGTAAATAAGTAACTCACATTTAAAATACAGTGTACCGGTATGTCATTTCTACTTGAGAATTAGTTTACGATTTAAATAAAAGGTTTTGCAATCATGTAACACACATTCCCGCTTGATGGTATGTCAAGATAACAGATATATGTTTATATCTCGATATATCTCTACACTGGAAGAACAATATATAGTGTTCACAATACAATACACTAGACACAATATGACATCTATACACTTGTAAACTATTCATTATTATCCAATGATCCATCGTTAACGTCACACCCAAACATAAACCACAAATACACTACATTCAGAACTCGTAAAATTTCAAATGTTCCGTCACACAGAGACAAACTGAAACAGAAAGTCAAAGGTTACATCTTTTTTATTTCCGAAGGGTTTAACACCGTTTTTCAACACAGGCCGAATCACCTAACCAGTTTTCCAGGACTGTATTCTAGCCAGTACTAACTTATCCTTCCACAAAGACCTGGAAACTTCTCCACATGTGGAGGAAAATCAACATTTTTGTCACAATTTTTGTCACATTTTTTGTCACAATTTTTGTCACTGAATGTTGGATCTCTGACAAGACGAGACATTTGTCTTACGAAATTTACCTTTTGGAGAAAAACACTTACATTTGAGAATTTTGAAGCATTGTACAAATTGTACATCTACGTGAAAGGTGCTAGATGAAGTAAAATAACATGTCAAGGTATCATTCTTGAAATTTAGCATTTACATAATTTTAAATCATTTACGTAATGTCCAGTGAATGTCAGGCTTCTCGAAACTGCTGGAATGCTTGCCTGACATTTGGTCAGGCAGAGTTAGAATTTCTGCGTGACAAAATGAAAATTTGTCTGACTGAATACATTATGAATAAGTGATAAATGCTGTAAATCATGCCTGACTGTCGGACATCTGCTCAGGTACTCACTGAACAGTTATAGCTCCAAACAGCTCGAAATTGCCTGACAAGTCCAAAGGTCCAGCAACTTTCAGGAAGCCTGGAATGATCAGTTCAAACTTGAACCTCACATCATTTCAGTGCTTTTCTTTTCACCGTTAGGGGAAGATGATGGACCCTTAGAGAAGAGGAAAATACTTAGTAGTACTGCAGGGGAAATATACCCTAACTAAGCATACAAATCCTTTAATATTTAATAACCAATAGGTTACAACTTAAAATGTAATAAGACACAAAAAATCTATACTACAGGTAAATTCATGACCAACAAATAAAATTAATCTGAAGGGGATTTTTTTAAATAACTGGGGATAAAAACACAATTTTCAGACATGGGTAAGAAGCCGTATTTCAGTCTCCTAAATTAGTCCCCTAAAAATATCCACTGCACTTAGCACCATATGGCCATGTGGCTCACTTAAATTTGACCAAAATTGTTTATGCCAGAGTCAGCCTAATGAACTGTATTCTTCTACTTTAAAAATACATTGTGTATTTATCTTTTACAATCATTCAGTGATATCATCAATAAAAATATAAAACGGCTTATTAACATCAATATGCATGTTACATGTATATCACATGTATGTATTTTATGTCCAATATAACTGTTCCCTTAATCGCATTTTTTTCAGATAGTTATCAAAGTTGTTTTTATAATTAAAGAAAGGATATATTGCATTCAACTTAGGGGAAAATGACATCCATGGTGAATCACATTTTTTTCACTTTTCTAAAAAAAGGTAAAAAAAGGTGAGGGTTTCTACTTTACTGAGACTAGTTTTTATTAGGGAAACTCGGTCCTATAAAAGTACATCAAAATCTCCATTAACAATGTGGTAAGAATTGATTTATTTGTACATCAATATACAAACCCATATTGATGCGTTTTCAACTCAATTTTATAAGATTGAACTAAATTTTTGCATATTCTCATTTTCCACAATTCAATTAATTTCCATTTCATTGTACGAAATCATCCCCGAAGTCAGAATAAATCAACTACATCAACGGTATCACATGAACTTAAAATCTCATAATGGTCTCTGATTTATCGTTGCATTATTGTACAATACAAATATTCCTCGACATTGGAATACAAAAGTTTAGATATTCAATAAATTATCCCTATCAAACATTCATGTTCAATCAAGCATTTATTGATTAGAAGATTTAGCATCTCAATTTATGAACGCTTCATACAAATTTGTAGTTAAGTCAGAACAGTATTTCTAAACTGATATATTTATGTCCCAGTAAAACATGTGATCATAAGCTACATAATAGAAAGTCTATGGCCTTGATACATGGGTGAAACTTGAAAATTTTCAAAAACCAGAAATCCTAACCTCAGTGCCGCACAAACAATAAAAGCCAGTAAGATCCGGTCCTGGGAAAAAACGGAGGTTCCGGAAAATTCCATAAAACTTACACCCATGTTTTATGTAAAGTATGCTGTTATTCAGAGGTTTAATTGGTCTTAATTAGATCAATAAATGTGAACAAACAGGATGACAATGCTCACAAAGTGACCCGTATTTACAGGTGGCTGTATTCTCAGATTTGACTGTAGTCAAAGACATAGGGAGCAAGCACATTGAGGGGATGGTGTACAATAGTGTATAAAGGCAGAAAATGACCACAAGGACCAAACACACATTTATCATATATATATATACTTCATTGAGGTAGCCCTCTATGGTTGAAAAGGAATCCACATGTTGTGTTTAAGTCTACTGTCCCATTTAATCTATGTCTAAATTTTATCAGATTAAAATGCATGTAACTCAGAGACAAATGTAATTTATTTTTACTAAAAGCTGACAGTGATGATGTTCTCAGATATTGTAGTAAACATTTACTGTCTGTGTATGAGCAACAACAAATCTGTACCCTAGCCAAAAAAAGCTTCGTAAAAGCTACATTAAAGCTGCGTTAAAGCTACGTTTAATGTATGCAAAAGCTACGTTAAAGCTGCGTTAAAGCTAGTGGTATTGGCACCTTCGCAAAAGCTGCATTTTTTAAAACCAAAAGGTGCAGAATTCCTCGAGTCAAACCCTCACTTTTTGTTAAAGACGAAGCTTTTGTGAACCTTTCAAAGAAAAATGCACCTTATAATGCAGAAGCTTTGCAAAAGCTGCATTTAGCTTCGCAAAAGCTGCGCTTTCTGGAAAGCTTTGCTATTTTTTGGCAAGGGCACCAATGCCTGAACAATACAACCATGAAAAAACCACAGCAAGAGGGCCATCATAGCCCTTTATTTGCTCCCCTGAGTAAAGACTGAAACTTCTTAAGTTTTCCAGTGATTTGACCTGGTGACCGAGTTTTTGACCTGAGATGACGTATGTTAAAACTTTTTCAAGGTATCATTGAGACAAACATTCTGACAAGGCTTGACCTCTAGAGTGTAAACAAGGTTTTCAAGTGACTTGACCTAGTGACCTAATTTTTAACCCAAGATGACCAATTGTCAATCTTATCATTGAGACAAACATTCTGACCAGGTTTGGTGAAAATCCAGTCCAAACGGTGACCTCTGGAGTGTTAACAAGGTTTTGCTGTGATTTGACCTAGTGACCTAGCTTTGTCAAAGTAATACTAACTTAATACTAAAATATTTCAGTGCGGTTTTGTGAAAATTAAGTATGTTTTCTTCATTATCATTCAAAATCAATGTATATCAACAGTATAATCAATCACAGTATATATTTACAATCATAGATACAGTTGAATCCTGTCAGGATAGTCTTTGAATAATGTGTTCCACTTACATTCTTTTCAGACAATTAGATAATCACAAGTACCAAATACAGTGAAACTTCATCATGACAAGCATCAATATCACAAGCACCCAACTTGTCTCGAGTTTTTAAAATCCGGCCAATATCTGTTTTAGTTGCGTAACCAACAAACAAGCACCTAGTTATTACGAGCACCCCGTTTATCTAAAAAATTTATTCTGTTCCGATGATTCCTCAATGGCTCCTTGAGATAATGAGGATTTACTGTATATAACTATGAACTTACACTGATAATCCCTTAGGCCCAAGTTTAGTTGGATTCAGACTTTTCTTTCTAAGAAGTTCATCAACTTTTGCCAAATCATTCCCTTCTACAGCTTTCATTAATTTCTCATCATTTTTACTCCACTCTGAGAGCTGTAATATAAAACATTAATGTTTTAAACAAAATAAAAAAGGAACAAGACGACAGGAACTGTCACAAAAATAAGTTTTCATGAGAAGATGCACACAGAATATTGCATGTGCAAAAAGTGCACAAAGGGCCGTAATTCTACAAAAAATTATCGAATCAGAAAATACCGACGATATGCGCTGGGGTGCTTGGTGATGTTATTTATGTGAAACTTTTGCCGAAATCCATTGAGAAATGTAGGAGAAGTTGTTTGCAGAAGAAATTGAGGTCACCTGCTGCAGACATTCGCCAATTTAATAACCAGAACTTTCCTCCGGAAAACCAAGTTAAAAACAACCCAACCTGTATGAAGAGACCACCCAAAGAAAACGACACGGTCACTTCTCAGACACAGTCTCTTAATTAGGGCTTTCATTTGACCCTTAAAACTGTATTTTTACCCTTGAAATCAGTAAAATAAAGCTCCTGACTCTTGAGAATTTGTACCAAAGGGTCAAATTTACAATAAGATTAGAAAGAAATTTTGTTAACTGTTCAAATTATCATCAGCCAAGGGTCATTTTTGACCCTCAACTTTTGATGTCTAGTGAAAACCCTGCTCTTAATACAACATTTGTTTATTTTACACCAGAAATAGGAATGAACAATCAGCCTCTAAATGCAGGTGGTCTTATAATAGCTGCAGTCTCTTGAGCAAGTTAGACTGACACATCATCAAAACAGCAGATAGGAATGGTTTGAAAAAAAAAATACTAATAATTCCCCATGTATCTAATTTGAAGTACGCTGCAATGTCATTATTTGAACTTTACTTAAACTTGGACCCAATAAGAAAATGAGAAGCATATTTGTGATAAAAACTGAATATATTCCACAACAGACAATAGATTTTCAAATGAAAAATTTGCTTAACTATATCACCATTTTTTTTTCCTGCTATAGCAGGGGTGGTTTATAGGCATCTTCTCCTCAGTAAAAATGCAGGTTTCCCCTAAAATTAAGTTTACATCAAGTTTTTTTGTCCCCCTTTTTGCAAAAATACTGTATTTTTCCCAAATTTTAAAAAAGGCCCCTTCCCTACCTATGATAAAAAAGCCCTGATTGCTGTTTATTATTAATTAAACAGGTTATACATAAATACACATGATTTATATATATGCAAGGTTCTTACATCAGTTGTACTTTTCCTCAAACCCTTAAAAAGGCTTTTCATCTTCGACGGTTTATGTTCCTTCTTCGACATCTTTGTCTTTCTTTGTTACTTTTCTATCATAACAAGATTCAACAGTTGAAGCTCCTGATTTTTTAAATTACCTCCCTTCTGCCACACACTTCTGTTGTCTCGAAAGACGCATCTGAAAATTAAGATAGGACATAAAACAAGCATGCATAAAAATTTTCTTTAATTGGGGGGGACACATTATTTTATCTTCTTCAAGTGGTTTATGCTGGTTAGGGGAAATCTGACCATACCTTACAAATAATTGTAAGAAAAAGCTGCTTTGTTAATTTTGTAAGTCCAGCAGTATCACAGTTAAGAAACAATCATCAGATCCAGTTTCACAGACCATAATCCATTCATCTAAGCCGAGGTGCAGAAATGAGCCAGGAGCCAGAAAAATCAACTGGATATTTGAGCATTCTCACTGGCTACTTTTTCCCCACAGGGCGCGTTGTCCCTTTGCCTCCTATGGGGAAACCCTCAGACCCCCCCCCTTCAACTTTTAGTAGCTTACTGGCTGCACGAAAACATTTCTACACCCCTGTCTAAGTTCAAATTGAAAAGTGGTTCCATTATTTTTCAGAGTGTTTAGAAAGACTAGAGATGTTTCAGTTGAAACAAGCAAGGTTTTAACACATGTTGTATCAAAATTGAAGTTAAAGGGGATGCATTACAACACGGAAATTCCATTATGTCCATACTAGCTTAATGTCTTCAGCATAGGGGATTAGCACGTTGAAGGCATGGTGTATAATGATGTATTAGGACTAAAATGGCTATACGGACCAAAAACACATATACATGTATTCATTTATACTATTATATTCAGAGCAACCGCTCTTATACTGACGCGTTTTTGTCCAATTTACAATTTGCAACAGTGCCCCTTTAGATGGAGACAACTTGTTTTACGCAGGATGTGATGTGTCATCATTTTCTGTGCTTTATTTTTAGCCTGGTTCCATGATATTAGGTCTCGATAAACTAACCTCATTACATGAAATCAGACAGTTGAGCAGTCTATTATTTGTACACGGAGATAAGAAAACATTCTCTTTCCATTGGACAAAAATATTAAAATAAATGTTTTGCAACAAATCGAGAAATTTTAAATGGGCCCCAAAGTTTTAAGCTGATGTATTTTATTGAGGACTCGCAAAATAAATCATGTCATGCCGCAATAAATCATGCATCTTATTCAAAATCATACGAGACTCAGCTGCTTTGCAGCCAAATAAAACTGCTCCAATCTTAGTACATATAAGAAAGCCAGTGTATTAAGTGTTTACTGCTAAAATTAATATTAATTTTGATTCGCAATAATTCACTAAAACTGGACATAAACTAGATGGGTTTCCATTTACTGATAAGCTATATCAGATTCTGTGAGATTCTTGTTTAATACTGATATTTCGCTTGACAATATTTATACATGTAAAGGTGAATAAATGATTAAATAAAGTACATGTGTACTTTGTGAAGTTCTTGTTTTAAACTAGACTAACACATGTATATTGATGTCATTCCAAAAATCTTTAAGAAACTTGTAATAAAACAGAAATGAACAGCATGTTTCACTGTAGATTCAGCGTTCCCATTAGAAGCTGTAGTTACTTTAAACCCTTTACCTCATAAGCATACTTTGGACTCTCCCAAATTCAAAGGTAATATTCAAAACATCAATTTATTTAAGAAAATTGGGTTATTTCTCTCTGACAGAGTGGAAAACACTGTGGCAAAAGAAGCCATAACTCATTACAAGCAATAGTTTCTTTTGCCACAATGTTTTTAAAAGTCGTCTGCTTCAAATGCGGGGAAATGCAGTATAAGGACGCAAAGGGTTAAAAAGAACATTCTTACATTTCTGTAGCCCGATTACCTAGAGTGCAACAAGTACTTACCCGAAAACACAGTCACATAAAACAGACTTTAACCTGATTTTATGTTTACAAAGATAAATCATTCTCGAGAAATCAATCCACCAAGACATTCCATTAATTTAGAGTGAATCAATATTACATACAGACTATTCAATATATTACAGCCTATAGTCGTAATAAATAATTCGAACAGATAGTGAAGTCTGATAATTTCCTTAGAGTAAACAATTCATGGGTGCTTGTTAGGCAGGCTAGGGTACAAAAACTGTGACAGTGAACTGTATAAAACTGTGAAATACCTCTTTGACTCCAAAGATATAAGCTTTGTGTGATATTCCATGTTTAGTACCAAAACTGTTCATGACATACATGCAGTCAGAACACAGTTCTATCATTTTTATACCAAAATTCATTAAAACATTCAATAAACCATGAGCGAAGATTGGATTTATTTTGACATTCACCCCATATAACATATAACAAGTCACTCAAAGCTACTAAACAAAAAATCATGCTCTTTTATACATGACTGTCTCTCAAACTAGTCTTCATAAAATTAACTACAGGCCTAAGGCCAGAAAAAAATAGTTGTGTTTACAGTAACCTGACATACCCTATTTTTGGTGCCAAATTTAAAGTCCCTAACAAAAGTACCCAATGTATGAAAACTTTTGAGGACAAATTGTACAAAGTATGAAATATATGTTAAGAAAAAACAATTTGTCACCTACCCTACCCTAATTTTTGGTCAAGTAACAGTAAACTTTTTTTCATGCCTTGTACAATACATGTACGTATGTTATTGTATGTAATAAAGAAGTATGACCTCTTTATAACAACATCCAGAGTTCCGGGCAGCTAAATGCTAACTAGTTGTTATAATATAATAAGTAACCAAATATGTTTATAAGATCATTTTTCACTCATCATTTTCAAATCTTTCTTTTTTCCCAAAAAAATATACCGTAATAAGCCTTCTCTAGCTATTAAGGCGAATTGTCTCTTGTCTATGACGTGACCTACATTATGTATTTCTAACCAATAAATGACTACAACAGCCATAAGAGTTAATTATTTACAACTATATGTCACAAACACTTTGTTATAGTGATTGATAGGTAATCTGTGTAAGTCAATCAGAATAATATTATCTCATCAATCGATTCAATAAGAAACCCTGTCTTCTCATACTTAACACTTTGATGTATTAGTAAAATATCGTATCACCTTTTTATAGTCCATAAAACGGGTGTAAATTCCGATTGCTATCATTAACAGTAAATTGAACTATTTGAAAATTGAACCAGATTTTATGCTGGTTTCAACGTGAATGACCTTCAAATTGAAGAATCATTTGAGGATGTTCTATTTCTATATATTTATTTATGAAATAATTATGCACAATCCTTTAATGTAAAATTCACACTGATAGTATTTTATTTTTACATAAAGGAGACTTTTGGCGTGAAAAGTTCATTAAAAATTGTATAAAAGAATAAAACTAAGACGTTTGGTAACATGAGCTAATAAATTATGAAGTGAATGAAGCATATGATGTAGTGAATAGTAAAAAGTAGTAAATGTTTTGAATTCATGAAAACTGATCATGCATAAATACGTCCATGATGTAATTTGCATAATTTATTAACACTTGACATTATTGTAAATGTGGCTTGAAAACGTGATTACCTGTGTAATATGTCAAGCTAGAATGTTGAACAATACAACATTTACTGTTATCAGGGATTTTTTGTGCAATTTCATGTAAGGTCCAGGTCTGGTTCAATTGGGAAAAAATGCATGGTGTGACACCAAAATTTTTAGGTTAGGAATTAGAAAAAAATGTCTTCATTTTCTATCGGGAAAGGTCCATTTACCAGACCCAAGCAAAGAAGGAAACAAATCGCTGGTTTACATATAGTTGTGAGGTAGAAAAACTTAAAGGCCCAACACTCACTTGTTCTTTAGTGATTAAATGACCTTTAGTTTCTTCTGATTGAGTTTTAATAAAGTAGTTAGATTCAGTGCAACCAAGAACTTTAATACCAGTGATACATTAGGCAGTTGAAAATGTAAGGTCAAATATATTTCAATGTTGAATCTTTGGTGAGGAAGTGGTCAACGATTAAATTTTTGTCTACTACAGTTTTACTAATGTCTTTTCAGCACAAAAAACACAATTAATGCCACTGACACTTGGATGACTTAGTCCCTCTTTGAGTGCACTAACATGGCTTTAAACAATCTCAGTCTTATATGTGCAAAGTTAATTATAAAATTATCATTCTTAAGAGATCCTCAGAATTCAGACTAATAATTAAAGCTTCGACTTTCATTACATCAAAATTGACTGCATAATTCTTTGCTTTCAAGTCATTATCAAGGGGTGCAGAAATGAGCCAGAAGCTGGAAAAATCGACTGGCTGTTTGAGCATTCTCACCTGCAATTTTTCTCCACAGGGGGCACTGCCCCTACGCCCCTAACTGGCAGGCACCCTCACACCCCCTTCTACTTTTAGTAGCTTACTGGCTACATAAAAAAACATTTCTACACCCCTAATTATAACTTATTATTGACACATAGGAAAACAACGATAAGGTCATACTTAAAAAAATGTTGGTTTGCAGTAATGAGCCAAACTTTTAACAGTGTCAGTAGGTTAGGCTTTTATAGATTATATGCTTTTGCTGAAAACTAAAAGCTGGAATGAAGAAGAAAATTTTTTGGTCAAAATTGCTGCAATTTTTGGGGAGTGGGGATGTTTTAAATAGTCAGTCATGTTACTGCAGATAAGCAATTTATTACAGATTGCCTAATGTGACATTTATAGAAGAAAGCAGTATAACTTTGCAAATACTATCATCATTTTCCTAATTCTGTAATAATACAATAAGTCATATGATATTAAAGTAATTATCACTGACATTGAAACAAAACATAAATTATGTATCTGCATGATCTCCGTAAGCCTAGAAAAAATAATCACGATTGACCCTACAATTTTTTAGATTTTTTTTTTCAACCTATCTACCTTTTTAAATATTAACAATTAAGTAACCATAAACATGACTAATTTTGTTCTAGCCTTATCTGCTTAAGAAAAAAGATGGTAAAAATCTGCTATGAGTTATTGTGTTAAGCTATAAAAAATAATTCTTAATTACATTTTAGCTATTAAATAAACTGAAAACCAATTTAGCTTATAAACATTATTTTTATTATTATTTGCAGTAGTACATTTTCCCATTTAATAAATACAGAAGAGATCTTCTGAATTTCCAGGGCAGAGATGTTGTCTCAGAGATTATATTACAGTTAGTGTACAGTTAGCACATATATATCTATTTATAAATTTTGCAGGGCTTTTTTCACAGGCAAGGGAAGGGGCCTTTGTCTTAGATTCGGAAAAAATAACACAGTATTTTTGCAAAAGGGGAAGAAAAAAAAATTGAAGTAAATTGGGTTTTAGGGGTAAACTGCATGATTTAAAAGTTTGTTTTTGAACAACATGAAAACTGATAATTCTATCCATAAGGTGTTCAAATTTCAATAAACTAGGATCAGAAACGAAGATTTAAGAGAAATTTCCCTATCATTTATTGAATACTCCCTATACATTACAGATTTATCCTTCAAGTTTGTAAACATACCAAATACTTCCTATTAAATGCCCCAGAGAGGGTGGGGGCTCACGTCTTACAGATTTTTTTCATTTTGTCAAGTAACAGTTAGCTGAAAAGATTTCTGGGCCTGTTGGATATAATTTGAATGATTACGCCAGAAAAAGTCATGCTCAGGTTACCCACCTGACCCTATTTTTGGGCACAGACATAAAGATCCTTACAGCAAAATCCAAAGTACAAAAATATTTGGGGATGAATTGTACCTCCAATATATGAAAGATATATGTTTAGAAAAACAGAGTAGAAAAATTTTTCAACCTTCCTATCATATTTTTTTTTGGTTGAGTAACCCAAAACATGATTTATTTTCTAGCCCTATTGAAGTAATGATGGGGAGCCACATTTTTTTTCAATTTTTCTCAAAAAGATTTGGGCCATAACACAGGGGAGGGGCATGTATTTGCAAATATTTGGTATTTATTGTATAATTGTATGTATCATACATGAATACAATCAGTCAAGCAATGGATGGCATTCCACAGTCACCAATCTTAACTAGAAAACAATAACTTTTACAACTGATAGTGAACTATCTATTAAACATAAGACATTATAGTATATGATAAAATTCTATTCATATTTGGGTTATCAAAATATGACAAAATGTAAATACATCATGGAACATTATCATTTTTACCAGAGTGTAGCAACTTCAAATCACAGGAGAATAGTATTATCACAAACTATTTAACTGAAAACTTATAATTATATCTATATCCAAGATATTTTCTATAGGCTAAAAATGTATCAAACATTTCTAAATAAATGCCCCACAGGATGTGACGTAAGCAAGACTGTTCAATTCCTCAAGTTATCAATTTAACAATTTTTAATCGCAATGGATATTTGAAGGGATATTAACTTAAGATTTTAAGTTGAGGCACAAACTTTTTCTCACTAATGGTGGGTTCAATTTAAATCGTGGATTAATTAGGAAATAGCAGATAGGTCATCAAAGGTTGTAGCAATGAATCGGTAATACACAAACATACATAGATCAAAACACAATGGCCAAGCAAATAGTTAGAAAGGTTTCAATATTAGATTATTGCAGACTGGTATGGACAGAAACAAATTAATTTTTTTTTCAAGTGTATTTGTGATCGGCAAAAACATTTGCCTTTGGCTTAATTTATGCCAATCCTGTAAATAAAGAAGACCCAAATATAGCCTTTTTGCACAGTTGACCTTTAAACAGAGGTTATTTTGGTTTATTATAACGGAGCATGAGTGCTTAAGTTGTTTGGAGTTAACATCATACCAACAGCCAGGGTTATCTGGCAACTTGTCCCGGCTTTAATGGTGGAGGAAGACCCATACATGCTCCTTTTGTAGAACCACCAACCTATCATAAGCTAGTTGGACAGCTACCCTACATGTGAAATTTGTTGGGGTGGGATTTGAACTCACAGTGGTGAGGGGCTAATGATCACTAGTTGGAGACTATATAACCACTGAACCATGGAGGCCACTTGTGAGGCTCTTTAACAGTTACAGTTGTTTATAAATGGTGGTCACAAACTCAGATTTATCTTTATTTTAAACAGTGTTGTCTGTAACTGCCAAGCATGAAATTATACCCAGCTTCAAATCACACTCAGGATATCTCATGAAACCCAGTATTTAACCTACATCACTTAGCAAAGCCACAAAAACTGTAACTCCTCTTCAGTCAAAAAAGAGCAACTACACATAAACCATATATCATGTATATTTCAATACAATTAATCCAATGATTAAGTATTGTAATGAAGTCTTTCATCTTGACAAATTAAGCTCAAATAGATTGAGCATAACATTATAGCAAAGAGTAAATCTTAAACAACACCTGGTCGACCGTGGCTTAATTTAACACTCCATACATTCCTTCCTGTGCAAAATGAGCTCAATTTTAAAGTATATAGTATGACAAAGGATTATTTTATTGTCTTTATTTATTTAAGAGAAAAAATGTGAAATCGTAGTATGTTTAATGATGCAGAACATAAGTCTACAGTATCCAATTATGACACACATTGTTTAAATCTTTTATGATAATATTATGTTACTTACTCAATGGTTTAAATTCATATAAATAGGTTAAACAGATGAAGGGTAGCAATAACAAAACACACAAGAATGCCTTTATTGATAAAGTCAAACAATTTCATTAAATACTTTTGCAAGTTTTAAATGAAAAAGAGTAATTTGCTTACACTTAGAAATTTAATAACTTCAAACAAGGTCACCTATGTCAGAGCATGTAGCTTTCACAAGTTAGGTTAAATTTTAAGCTTCAATTTTGTGTCAACTGAATAAAACAACAGAATATAATGTTTTAGAAGAGGAATGAAAAATATGTTCTATGTATTTCAGCCATCTTAAGTTAGTTCAACAAATGTTACACCCCTCTGGAAAAATCTTTAAAATCATACAGTTACCTCCTAAAATTTAGTCAACAACAAGTTTTTCTTCCCCTTCTAAAATAGTGTGTTATTTTTTCCCCAAATTTAGTGAAGGACCCTTCCCCTACCTGTGAAAAAAGCCCTGCATAATTACATGCAACAGAAACAATCACAGAGGTGTAATACTGGTACCAGTAGTCATATGATCATATGAACACTGAAGCCGTTTGCATACTTTCTGGTAAATGTCTGCAACAATTATTGACCAAAGGGATGTCATCTGTAGCAGGGGTGTAAAAATGTTATCATGTAGCTGGTAAGCTATTAAGAGTAAAAGGGGTTCTGAGGGTTCACTGTTCACTGGGGGGAAGGCAACACCCCCTGTGGAGTAAAAGTAGCCAGCAAGAATGATCAAATAGCCGGGTCGATTTTTCCGGCTTCCAGCTCATTTCAACACCCATGCTGTAGGTGAACATTGTTTAGTCCTAAACCCTCCAAGCAAGATTGTGAATAAAATTGATTTCCAATGTGTTTTAATGCTTAGCATACGTCTGTCTGATGCATGATGATGTGCTGGAATAATTAGTGAGCAGAGCCCTATGATTGTATAGATTGGTGTAAAACAGCTATCATTTCCATTAAATGACAATTGTATGACTACAATAGAGGTGGTATAGATCAAGTTGGACACCATGTTCCTCAACATCCCATGAAGACAATCAGCAGGAAGGATTAATAAAATGACTTAATGAGACCATGTGATGATGCAGTCAATATGATTATTAATATTTTTGAATGTCTGTAATGCGAAGTTACAAATATATGCATGCGCATCTTAACAGAGAATTTATATTGTGTACAAGATAAAGAACAGAATACAAGCATATCGGTCCATTATGCCAATAATTTGTTTCTCAAGCCATACGATCTATAAATATAATCCTTGTTCCAGATAGACCAGTATAATCAACATTCATCTGTAGGCATTATTCAAGTAAATGTATTTATAATCATGAAATAAACCATACTGATTAGACATATATATTAAGCCAGGCTGGTGGGACAATTACAATTGCCCACATTTTTGCATGCATGCAGTCAATTAAACCACATCAACACTAATCAACTAACCCATAAATTGTAAAATTCATACAGACTCTTAATGTAATCTCATAATTGTGGGTGGATGCATTCAAAAAGCCAGCCAAATAGCTGACATTCTTTCTTAAGTTATGCATGCTTGAGTCACAATACAACACAAAATGTTTAACTATAATTCTTTAACTGCACGTTCCAATTTACCGTAAGTTATATTGAACACATACAAAAAAAGCATAAGCATTAATAACTGTCAGTTCATTGTTAGACTATTAAAATTATTTCACTTACTGTCAAGAAAATTATTCCATGTTTAAAGCTTAAAACAAAATTTTAACTGTTTACAACTTTTTGACACCTGAACAGGTAACAATATGCATTGCGCATGCTCAATGTAATTTAGAAACTACTTCCTGGTTTGGGGAGCGTCTCAAATAAATAATAAAAAAGTAACGAAAATATTTGTTAAGATCAAAAATACACAACCGAGTGGCTGACGGAGCTGGGCGAACTACGATAGAGAACGGGAAGTAATACAAGTAAGAGATTTCGGAAGTAATTCTAAAGGCGACTGAAGGAGTGAATTTCGTAATGCGTTTCTTCTTTCGCCGATATTAAAGGAAAAATACGAAAATGACTTTTAGTTGGTTCATTTTGTATAAGGGAAGACTTATACATGCTATATACTTACATGGACGTATATGTGGTGAGTCTGAATGACACAAGTTAAATGTACTAAACTTGTACGCTGTAAATGACAGTCTGCTGTCAATAATAGACAAAATTACAAGAGAGCCATAATGACCTGCATCGCTCACCAGAATAAATGTAAGTTACTAAAAAGGTAGATACACTTTTGAGCAGACAAAGGAAACGATAATAAACTTGATAAAGGATCACCAAATTAAGGATATTAAAATAGAATATGTGATGACCGGAGGATGCTACCGACCTTTGGTGATGATCCATCCATCGGTTCATTAAAATAAGTCATTTTAAGGTATTTCTATATTTAGCTCTGATGGCCCCCAAAAGGCCCGCTTGACAGACTGTTTATGTGATATTTTATGAATTTTTATTACGCTTGGATCGGTAGCGTATTGATGATCTCTCGCATCAGTGCGTATGTTTCTTTTCAACATCCACAAACTAGAAATAAAATAAATCAAGTAAAAAATTGAGTCCAGTATTTGACTCATTAGTTCTAGTTGTGCAATGTAAAATATACATTTGCGACGTTAGTGGATATGTCGGGGATGAAACTCTACATATAGCTGTCAAGGGTCCACTGGCTTCAGGTGTGCGATTTTTGAAAGCAGAGGGCTGTGAGGGCCCCCGATGGGTCCAGGACAACGCCCTGGCCAGGGGGGACAGAGGACCCCGAAAGCTCCAGAAATATAGCTAATTCAGCATACATGTAAAATGTACGGTAGCACCGTTTTGTATGACGTAATCAATAAAACTGGATATGCGCACGGTTACCGCTGAAATGAGAAAGCAGAAACTTGTTTACATAGCGGAAATATTCGACTTTTATGCGAAGAAGACATGCTGATAGCCCACTGTTCAAAATTCATTTGTAACTTGCATTTTTATTTCTTTAGAGGACAATATTTTTAATATGCGTGTGTTCTAGACAACTACGTGTGTGAGCGTGATTCAAGGCTCAAATGCGTGTGACACATGCGCAATGCGTGTGACTTGACAAGTATGTGTACATCCCTAAAGTAATGTAACTGATAGGTCATTGTTTTTCAGTGGTATATACTTATATATTAAAGAAATATTTATATATATGTTGCGTGTATGTGCGTGCGTGCGTGCAAGCATGTATGTGAGTCTAGATCAATCGGGTTTGTTCAATATAACAGCATAGTATGTTGGCATGTTGCGTGTATGTATATATACATGAAGATAAAAATAAAACGGGATTCCTAAAAAAGTACACATGCAAAAATCTCAACTTTCTCAAAACACTACCAATTATTATTGAGTAATTCTTTTTGGTGTCGTGCTTTTGAAATAAAGGTGTACAGCAGAGTTTTTTTACATGATGCTGAAATAAAAAATTGATATTCCCATTCCTGGGTGTTATATCACGCGATAACACGAGCTTTTATAATGAACAAAAAACGCATTCAGCAACCTCATCCACAACCAAGAACTAGAAATGATGTCATTCCGAAAAACTTTCCATTAAATTAATTTTGTATTCAATATTTATGATTTTATACAAGTGCTATGGAGTCTGTATAATAGACACGTATTTATATTTAGAGTTAAAAGTGGCCAGTATACAAGTCAGTGTTAGTTGGTTAAAATTCCTCACACGCTCCCCCGTGATTTTTTATACTGAATTATCACGAGCGTTATCACAAAATTCTTTACGCGTATCTCTAGATCTATAAGAAAAAACACAGACGTTTACAAATAGGAACAATAACCAGCATTAAACTGTGTTCCTATATAAAAACCACGCATTCCTTTTCGCCTAACATTTCCTTTTCGCTCATTTCACACGTTGTCGTATTCTTTTCATTGTTTTGAATCTTTCCCTAAGTGTGTACATTTCCGTTATACACAGCGCCTCCTATGTCAATAATCCAAATGTGTTCGTCAGTGGTTAAACTGACAGCTGAAAGAGCAGAGCCTACCGCAATAATTCTGATTGCAGCTATGTGACTGAAATGGAATATGGTTAAAACACTCGATTGTAGGACTTTAATTCTCAGTTGACATGCGCTATTTTGAACTGTTTATTTAATGCTCCTGCCAGTAAAATTATTAGTCTAAATTTTGACAGCGCATATCCATAGGCATTAAGAGTGGTCAACGTAAATATACAGTTAACATGGACACACGTGTTGTTTTATTTTCCATTACTTTTTCTGGACTTATTACTGTTGTTTTGTGTTTGGGTAGCAATGGTCTTCATTATACAGACGAATGGGCTGTCGAAGTGAAAGGTGGCGAACGAGTTGCAAGGCAACTGGCCAGAGACTATGGCTTCATATTAGTGGACAGGGTATGTTGCGTTTATTATGTGTCTGATATCTTTTGATTGAATAACAATAAAATATCGACCTTCATGCACATTATTTACAGCATTCATATTGCATTAGAACATTCTAACTTCATTTTCATACACTGATGCTACTTTTAAATAGCATTGATCCTTTTTATGATAGAATACTATGTTATGTTATTGGTATTTGATTGTCTGAAATTTATATGAAGTTAGTATTTTCCCATTAAATCAATTGAAAGCAAGTGCTTTGAGAGATGTGAGTATTTCAAATCGAATAATTAGTTTATGATTGATTTTCCTTAATATCTTTGGACCAATGAATTATGACATTATGAGACTCCATACAATGATACCGTTGATACAAAGCTCTGCAGGCAGACACATATGGCTGGTTTATGCATCACATACTAGTGCAAGCTGTGGGCCCAAAATTACTCACGATGCTTCAATTATCACAATTCCAGATTATCCTGGATTAAGCTCTATAAATTTGTGTTTTAATCTTAAATGAGCTTTTTTTTCAAAATGAGTACCGGTGTATGAATTCAACTTAGTAGTTCAGTCCTAGGGAGCATTCTATTTTTGTTGCTTGCCCCAAGTTTCACTGAATAGATCAAATACACACAAGCAAAAATCCAGACTCAGTGGGTTTTAGCAGTGAGTGTTTAAATTTCCGTGTATTTAGCTAATTCATGCTTTTTAACCAATTAGACGATAATTTCTTACTTGGCTTCTTGGACATATTTTGAATATTAATTTGCCGACAGTTACAACTTACACTAATGTACAAAATAAATCAATAAAAAGAGATTTAATGAATGTTTGAACATTTTTGTGTTTACTGTAAATTACTATTATATATTAACACTGTGCAAGTATTCCCCAATCCTTGTCATCTTATCACCCCATTAACATTCTGATAAATTTGTTAAATTTCTCTTTCTCAGACGTTACTTTGCATAAATTATTTTTTTGCAGACAGTCTCTGTTTGTATGCTTTTAGTTTCATACTTTAATGAATGTAAAAAATAGTCACTCACGATCCTTGTTAAATTTCTTTTATCTTCGATTATTTAATGCACTTGGCAGTAATGGTTGAAAAGAAAAGCGTATAAAATAGTGCAGAACCCCCCAATACAGTACGAGGTATTCATCCATTCATCAGTGCACGCTCAGGAATGTCATAAAACATTTTGATGCAATTGTGAAAGCCTGCAGTACATCACTTTAGATGCCAAAACATTATTTAGAACAACAATGAACTAAATTATTAAATGTTAATGTGTGGTATCGTAAGAATAAACCACAATGAATCCTTGTCACATTTAAATTAAATGATGAGAATGCTTATCACATTTTACTGTAAAAAATGTTCTAAAGATTTAGCCTAGTTTAGAACTTTGTAAATGAGAGGAGAATCTTTGTAAACCATATAATTAGTTACATCTAAATTATTCTGCGTCTTAAATTTTATGTAAACACCGCACAGCATTCAAATATAATTACTTGTTGGCTTAAAAAATTATTTCTAACGTTTATCAAAGAGTACTTTAATCTAAGTTAAACACCTTGAATGTTACATACAAACAATATCAGGTATATTTATACTGTAAATATTAATTGAGGTAAATATGATTTTTGAAGTAAATGTTTGGGAAGGAACATTAAGTAAACATAGATTATTTTCAAGTAGAATTTATGAAGAAGGTTTCTTACATCTGATGTTTGGGTGTGTGACAAGACCTTGGCTTGTAATTTTATTTTATAATCTTCATGAATCCATCCTCTGTATTGAGTTTACACTGAGTTCATGTGATAGGGTTGTATATCATAACCATGCCTTTGAACTTTTTATTTGGTCTACATACCACTAACATACCCTATATCAGCCCATGAAATAACATGATAAAAATATTTAATATTGATAACCTTTGCTGTGTTTATGAAGTAAATTTAAGGGCACTGTAGCTTTAAACAAACAAATGTTGAAATATTTCGTAGATTAAGTGGAATTATAATTGCTTTGTGGGTGCTTACTTCAACCTTGTGAAAGTTCAGGAAATTGTTCACAATAACTTAGTATGAAAACACTTGTAACTTTGATGTGCATGTCTACCTACTCATGTTTTTTTTTTATACAATACATACAATACAAGGTCCATATTTCTGAAGCATCTGAAGTAGAGGATTATCTGAACAAAATTTCATATTGCACTTTTTATTTAGACTTCAACATTTAAGTTTTCAACCCACTATAATGATGTCTTTAATACTGCAGTCATAAACTCATTAACTTAACCAAGAAATGACTTAGATTTGTTCGTAATTGAGATTTATCTTAAGAAAAAAAAACTTATTACCACTAAAAGGAACATTTCTCAATGCTTCATAAATTTGAACCCTCCCACCTGAAAACTAAAATTGTTTTATTTCTTGACCAAACCGAGAGTAACGTAAATTTTCAATATTCATTCTTGTGAATGCATTGATATTCTTTCATTTATTTTTCATTACTTTCGGGAAGAAATGATTGCTTTGTTGCTTAGTTACATATTCTGACACTTAAGTTCACAAGTCGCACACAAACTACATCAATTGTATCTTTTTATGAATGAAATTACAAATTTCATTCTTATATTATTGATGTTCAGTGCATTTCACCTGCAGATATTTTCTGCAGCACATATACAACCTGATGACACTATAAATCATATGTTGGCATATGTAAGATAATGGCTTGGCATTGGATAGCTCGTGTTATCATCAGCCATCTTTGTTTGAAACTTGGCAAGTAGATATAAACACTATGTTCAGTTGTGGTGTAATATTACAAATGTACTTTACTCTTCTGCCTTATAATAATTCTGCAGTGTAAAAAATTCATATTCAAATGCAGTCGAAACAAACATTCTATGATCGGTAACACAGTTTGCCAAAAGTAGCTAGCCTTTATCAGACTTGGAAGAAAACTTCCTTCTTTGTTCTTTTTTTTGGAAAAAAATCTTAATTTCTTTACCAGACTAAATTTCCATCAGATGTCAGAAGGTTACTGACTGTCACATTAGACCCACACTTCAAGAGTTTTTGGCCTTGTGACTTGAGCATTAAAAAATGAATGTAGAAAAGAGAAAATTTTTGCTTGCATGAAGCAATTTTTACAAATACTGTCTTTAACCCATTCCCGCTGGACTACGACTTTTTTGTTGTCTATCGATAGCCGCTCAACTACGCATATTTTGTTGTCTATCGATAGCCGCTGGACTGCGACTTTTTTGTTGTCTATCGATAGCCGCTCAACTACGCATATTTACGCGTCTGGTTTAAAGTGCGTATTTAGCCATTAAAAACTAATATTCGAACCTTAAAACAAACCTATACATAAAAAATAAACATTCGCGAAACCAATAATAAAAAAAAAATGTGTAGTTGCTATGAAAACTTTTGTCGTAATTTACCTTTAAAAAGTGTTACTCCATAATATGAAACACGATTATTCCACACAGACAGTAAATTCTCCACAAAAAATCAATACTTGTATCCCTTATGAAAATTACGTCACAAAGATTTCAAGCAGACAAAACATTGACCTGTTTTTAATTTTGCACTAGAAAACACGCGTCAAGGTCGTTGTCAAAAATAAACGTCCAATGAAAAGTCGATAATTCATTGATCACGCGGGAATTCCCCATACAACACGTGTTAAGGGTCGGTGATTGTTTCCGAAGTTAACAGTCATAAAAGACGATTTCCTGTGTATATTTCGGGGCCATAAAACCTGCTGACACTGTGTGACACGTTACGTAAGTATATGTAATTGTTAATTGAAATTTATTTATGATGTTGATTGGAAAAAAAATGCAGCCATGGGAAACTAAGCGATTATTTTAGGTCCGTGACGAAACTTACGACTACGATCACCAAAAGCTTCAGCTGTCTATAATTTTAGTAGATATGTAGTTTACGTATTTTTTTAATTATGACAAATATTTTTGAAAGTGATTCAGATGAGTCTGATTTTTCTGATTTTGAGTTTGATGATTTATTGTCTGACGTTGAGATTCCTTCGCTCAATGAGAAATCCTCAGATTATGATAATGATGATACTTCCTAATGATGAATGAACATTTCACTAGGATACGGTGTTTTTTTTTTGAAAAATAATTATAAATGATGTTTTGTTTATTCAATAATTTAACATTTAATTATTGTAAAGTAATATATATGCAGCATAGTAGAATAAGATATATATATAATGATTTGAATAGAGAAATGATCTCAGATATTGTCTTCCAAAAAGTCATGTCTGTAATTTTCAATAAATAAATAAATAATTAAATGAATAAGAATATTCATTGTTTTTTCCTGTCATTGATGTGAAAATATCAGAAAAAATGCTTTATTAAAAAATATAATAGTAGTCTGTGTGCTCAAAGGGAAAACTTAAATTTATTTTTACATTGTTACTGTGATTTGTTGTTAATAAGATTCATTACTGTGATTGCATATTTTTGTCATTTTTATCTTTCAGATTGAACAATTTGTTGAGAGGTCTGGACCAAAGATTCCTGTTGACTTAAACATCTAATTCAGGAACATTATATCAGTCACTTTATAGGGAATATCTACCATCATTGTTTGTGTAGCAAGTTTGGATTGTAATAAGTACTTATTAGAAATCCAGGAATATCTGGTGTACATTTATTCATTCAGTTGGATTAGGAAATTAGTCAGTGTTAGTGTTGTTCATTTGTTCGGCCAGATGAGGAAATACATCAGTGTTATTTAGTTTATTTATTAAATCTATCCTATTCTAAAAATCACAGTTGACGATCTGAACATTATTTTGAAAACAGTGGGTTTCCAAGAATAAAATATTTCAACATAAGGAACTTTGGAGCTTCACATTCATCAAAAATAAGTGATAATACGTAGACTGTTACTATGTCAATTGTTCACATTTTTTAATATAACTATTTAATATTTATGAAATTATAACTGAATGATATGTGTTATATATTCTGTGTATTTGTTGAATTACTTTTTATTTGTTATAGTCTTCATATCAACTGGAAATAACATCATTTATCACTAAAAATAATATTTTGTCTTCTTTATTTCTCCATAAAATCACTTTGGATTTAAATACAGACAAAAAAATGGTACCATAAGAAAGGAAATTTAATTCTCTACAAACATTACATCCATCATAAAATGGTTAAACCATGATTTATTATAGTAAATTCAGTTTAAACACAATAGGTATCAGATTTAAATATTTTCCCTATAAACCCTGATGGTACAGTGTACTAAGCTGATACCTTATCTAATGGTTACTGATAAGCCATATACTGATAGCACTGTATGAATAGGTTATCTGATTTAAGTTATCTCTAAGTGGTAATGGGTTAATTAAAGCTGGAGAATTATTCAGACAACCAAAAGGATCTAAAATGGTCATGATAAGACTGTGCTATGGTAGACAGGCGGTATTTTCTCAAAAGCATAACCCATGAATATACTGGATATATTTGTCTCATATAGGTTACTTGTTAATTACATCTGCACATTTACTGTATTCTGAAACCATATCCTAACAGGAGTTTTTTCTGTGTAATTTACAGTTTAACTACACTATCAGCCTCAGCAATCAGAATATTGTTGGCTCATTAACGAAAAATATTCTTCCCTCGAACACAAATCATGCAAATTTTCTCGTTTGATTGATTTGCATTTTTCGATTTCTTTGCATGGCGAATAACAATTCATGTAAATAGTTGTATTCTCATGATAAAACCAACTTCTTAAAAGTGGTGGTCGATTGTATTTGTCTGCTAGAGCAATCTATTTCAAACCTTGTTGGTTGCTTGGAGACATAGCTATGCTAATTTCAAGGGAGTTGGTTTGGTTTTCGTACTTTTATGCAAGTCTTGCATTATTTTGTTACTTTCACGGATTCTGCACCTCGGCTTTTGTACCCAGACGGATCAATGCTCATCCGATACAAACACAAATATTTCTTAACAGTCTTCATTACTGATCGCATGAAACTGTTCGAATAATAGTTTGGTGTTTTGCCGTTGTTACAAATTTTTTTTGCAATTTGATAACCAGATGAAGAATTGTTGTATTTGTTTTGTAGAGAAATCTGTGTGTGGTCTAGTGTTTTGATTTATACACATTATGATTTAAAATGTATTGTGAAGAAATTCAAGATATGCTTTTGATGATTATCAATTATCGTATTACAATTTGTACTTTAAATTCAACACCAAACTAGGCGGTATATTACATAATAAATAAAATTACTAACAAAAGAAACTATGATTTAATTCAAATTTCAGAAAAAAAAACTAGGTTGTTACATGAATCCAGCAATTTGTTATCAGGAAAAAAATTACATTCTCATACAAATTGAAACTGCTTTTTTTCTCCTGGAACAATTACCCATGGGACGGTTTTAAATATTGATACTCAGTGTGAGGGAAGAGAAAGGCTGTCGGCCCCTGGATGATATGCATGAAAACATCGCTATTTAATAGAGTTAAGTGTTACGCTAGTTTCACAAAATGTCATGCTGAAACCTCTGATCCGATGGTGTATGCTTGCTGGTGTGAGTATAATGTTGATCTTAGGATTAGAGCATGCTTCATTTACTTTCCCGTAGCTTCGATCTGCAGTTCTAGGAATGAAAATCTCTCCAATGCTCTGAACTCTGACTTTGTATTGACAGCATTTTCCAGTTTTATCCTTGACTGACTCTTTTGCTTCTACTTAATTTTCGCATAACCATTTTTTTCACCACTAGAATTGATACAATTTTTACACTTGAACTGTCTAGCCTGCTGCCAATCTCAGAGATCCTTGATAAGACGATTAGCTATTCGTGAGTTTTATTTTAGATTCATATGAATATTCAGTATTAATTGTTACAGCTAAATGCAGACATGGGATCTTCCTATCATACTATTTTTGGCACGATGCCAAGCAAGAGCAATGTTATCGAATTTAGAAGCCTTGAATTCTAGAAGATATAAAATACAATGGGTCCACAAAGAGATACTCCGAAGTTACGCTGTATGTTGTAACACACGCTGGCTCTGTGCTAAAAATTATCCTAATGTTGTATTAGATCAATAGAGGCATATTTAATGTAATAGGGCATCACTTCTCATTATAGTATAGCTGTCTGTTAGCCTCCAAGTGCTTGTGGCCAGACCTAACATCAATACTGGTATTGTTTCCTACTTGTATGTCTTCCTAAAATTTTATCATCCAGAGAGTAATTTTGTTAGCTTTATATATAGGTTGCTATGTATTGCCATCTGCTTATTGTTTATTGTCTGTCAGTTGGTCTATCATGATAATGGTCACTGACCCTTAATATTGCAGTGTATTTTTGTTGTTGCATGATTTTTCTGGGTAGGATTCCAGATAGATATGTGGGAAACTGTTTACGAAACTAATATTGTATTTATGTTTACATATGTGTACCAGCATTGTAACTGGTGGTGCTATTAGGCTGAAACAATTTCCAGGTATCTGACAACAGCCTTAGATCAATTATTCTGTAGTTAAGAATATTACTTATCCGAAAATGTTTATCCAAATTTATGGTCACTGCTAAGAAATATAATCATTGCTGGGAGAATGTCAGCCCCTTTGATATCTGATAACAAACTACATGAGTAATGTAAGGTACATTAAATGTGACAAAAATGCAAATACTTTCTACTTCTACCTGCTATTCAAATTTCCTTATTTCAAAATGAAATTGATCAAATTGTTGATATTTTTCACAGTGATGTATATATTTTCCTTATTTTCTGAAGTGGTTGCAAACTTTTATGTCATAGGGCATTTTTTACAGGTAGGGGAAGGGGCCTTCTTATATTTGGGGGAAAATAATGTTTTTTTTGTTTTCTTTTTCAAAACGGGGAAGAAAAAACTAGAGGTAAATTGAATTTTACACATAAACTGCATGATTTTAAAGATTTTTCTGACAGGAAGATGCCTATAAATGGCACCTTCTAGAGAAGGAAATAAACCCTTGGATAGAAGTGATGACCATGTAATATGTGATTGTGAATAGTCAAACTGTAGACTAGCTACCTGGTAAAGGCAGGATTGATGTACACACATGTACCAGCATATATGGGGGTATATGTTTGTAAGTGCAGTTGCTGATATAGTATGTATTCACATGGTATTATGGTATTTCCAGCATGGAAGCTAATAGTCTTATCATTATCTGTACATCAAATAATTATCTATGTATGAAAAAGATTATGTATGACCCATGTATGTTTATCTGCCCAATCATCTGCTCTTAGTTATCTCTCATTATCTTGGTTTTCTTCTGTTAATATTTTTGGATCTGACTTGTTCCCATGGACACTAGATTGGCAAACAAATATTATCCATTACAATCTTACTATGTTGATTGTCAGAAACTAGTTCACTTACCCTTAAAACCCATTTGTGCCAATGAAACAGCATGCTACTTAAGGAATTAATAAGGGAATAGTTCGAAAATAAGTGGTTGTTATATGAGGTTATATTGTCTTAATATTATGATAGTTACTGTACATCATACAATTCTGTGCTTGTCCATGGCAATTTCCTCTTGTTCATGCATGATGTTGGGCTTGTTGTAGAAGCCATGGACTGCATTTATTTAAATATCTCATTTCTAGAACGTAACATTTTCTCCCTTCTTGTTTAAGTCAGTGAGGTCTATTTAAATCAATGATCAATTTAGTTTCAGGAATCAAATCAAACTCATTTGGCATGTGTGTGTTGCAAAAAATGGAGCATTAGTGAGTGTTTTCATGGATTTAGGCTGTATCCGAATCAATGGAAACTTTATCTGGCATTGAGTTTTAAATTCGTAACTCTGAGGTCAAGAACCACTAAAATTTTCTTGTGTTTGCAAGATATCTTGATATTTTTTGGATGTGTTTAATGAAATACTCAACAAATAATGGTATCAATTTATATGACCTAATTAAATAAGGCCTAAACAAAAAAGGTTTGTTTCCGGTTACATGCCCAAAAAAATATGGGTCGTTGGTAGGGATTTTTTTCTTTTACTTTTTTTTACATATATTGGCAAGACTGTTGTGAAAATTACAATACAGCACTAAGATTTTGATTCTGTAAAAACTTTTTGAGTCGGCAGATAAAAGATGGGTCCATCGGGTAACCGGAATCAAACCTATTTTTTTTACACCTAATATCTGACCAAAGTATAAATTTTCGGCATAAATTGCAAATAAAGATAACAGTACTTCAGTGGTTAGAAATGTACACCAGCCACAAAAGTGAGCCTTTTAATGGTAAAATAAAAGATTGGTGTGTTTGAAGTATGAGTTGTATTTGATAATTGACATCATATGCTCAGACTGGACGGTAGGCTATCTCGTGCCTCAATCTGACATTAAAGCAAATCTTTCATCTTAGATTGTTATCTGTTTTCGCTCTGAACGCTACCTTTCACAAAGAAGGTACAACTTCATTTCAGTTTAACAGTTTCCGAGACTGGTAATTAAAAGTGTACAATTTCACATTTTCTTTCATGTTTAGGTCTATGATAAAAATCAGGATATTTGATATGTATACTTAAATCAGAAAAATGAAAGTATTTTAACTTTAGATACAAACTGGGCTTGTTCAAAGTGTTGGAGGTTGTGTACTTAAAAACATAGTACATCTAGCTATGACTTTTAAAGAAATTATAGTAGATAATGAATCTTTGTACAGTTGTAACTTCTATAGAAATTTCACTTTGCATTAAGACAAATGCTGCGCTGTGTGATATAAATCATTTATAAATTTAGAATTTTTGTGAACCTAATAATGAAAAAAGCTATATTATAGGTGGGTGTAAATACATTAAGAAATTGGATTTTGTTTGTCAGCCTTGTTCAAATCCATGTTTTTCTTCCCGATATATTGGGTCCAGACCAGACGTACCCTAATAATATATTGTAGCAAATATCTTGATTGTGTTATATTCCAAGTTATCACAGTTATTTTTTTGTTCTTTGTATCTGAAACCCTTTGCGATTGACTCTCAGCTGATTAAATACTTGATTAGTTGATAAATGAATGATTTCTAGAATTTTAAATACCAAACTATTTAGCTGATGAAATATAAACTCTATAAGTGATCAATTAATGTTATTTCCAATTAAATGAAAATTTCCAAATATTTTATCAAGAAGAGAAAATGTCAATCTTACTTACCTCTGGTTACAAATCTCATTTCCCCCTCCAGAACTATTAGTTGATTTTAGTGGGAAATATCAGTTTAAAAAATCATTCGTTATTTGTGGTATTCAAAGGCCACCCAGGGTTTGCAAATTCATAGCTGGTTTTATGCATACATTATTCGGTGTAATTTTCTGTAAGCTACCTATAGAGTGTAGGTAGGGAATTGTAAATGATTGATGCATAATGGCTGTTAACTGTAGTGTTAATCTTGATTTTTCTTATTTTTGTTTTCTGTTACATAAATGTTCTGTCACATGTTGTAATTATCATTTGACAGATAGATTCTACCAGGCAATTGTGACATTGTTCGCCTCTCCGTGATGTACTGTTAACTCTTTACTGATTTTGAAACAAGTCGGCATTCATTGCTCCTCAACTTCCATACTTATGGTATTAAAAATTCAAGCTTATGTAATTATCCCTGAGAAGAAATCCCTTTCATGATCATGAGTTCTACTAAAATTATGCCAAAAATAGATTTGTGTATATACTGCTGTCAGTAGAAATGTATTGCCATTAACTGATATCAGCTGCTCAATAGTTATCTGTTGTTTAAATTAAGTTGAATTGTGCTTTCTTTGTTTACACTTGCATTGTTGAGTTCTGTCCCGCAGGTGCAAATCATCAACTGTGTGGCTTAATGCCATTAGTTGACGATTGTACAATATACTCATCATTTGTCGAAATTGAAAGGTAATGATGCAAAAACTGATGATATTGTTGTTAAAGGCATTAAACAAATCCACAGGTGTTTGATAACAGGGCATAGTGTAGTTAAAACTGAAAGTTTTTTCACATTATCTCTTACCAAACTATAATTTTACACTTAATTGTTGTTAAATTTTAACTCGGTGCAAAAATGTTGCACCTGAATTTCATGTCTGATCAAGTGAAAGCAATGAACATCTTACACATAATTCGCATGTACTTAAACCAGTAGTTAAAATTGCGTAATTCAGTCAATATCTCTGTGAAATAAAAAAAAATTTCCTTTGAACTTACGCTTGAAAAGATTTTACTCGTTTATTTGTAATTCTCTAGCAACTCTTGAATTCTCATTAAATTTAAGACCAAATACTATTATATTTTTTTCTTCTCTTATTGGATTGTATTCTTAATTCCTATTTACTGTATAATGCTCCTGGTTATGCCAATATGTATGTGCTTATATCTGAAGCAAATTCATTGAAAGATCTGCTGACAGGGCATTTGTTTGACCCTTAAAACAGCATTTTGACTGTTGAAATCGGTAAAATAAACCTTCTGACTCTTGAGAATTTGTACCAAAGGGTCAAATTTACAATAAAATTTCAAAGGAATTTTAGTGAACGAATCCCTCAAATTTTTGTTTTGGTGAATTAAGTTTGCACATCTTGATACAGGCTTATGACTACTGTATGGTGGCTTCTAATTCAGCCACTTTAAACGCCTGAAACTTTTTTTAAAAAACTAAAGATTTACATTCAGATTTTTTTGTTTAATAGGCTTTAACAGGCTTTTGTAAATTCCTGATGGTAAATTTAGATTTAAATTCAACCTAGTGACTGTAATCTCACTGCTGATGCTTCTATTCATTTCAATGATAGCTTTCTTGCTTTCTTGCTTTCTTGTCTAAATTGATTTGGCTGTGAATGAATGATCACTTGCCAGTTCAACTTTCCTACCTTAATTATAGGTGTCGGGTACAAGTCTTTATTTGTCCTAAATCGTATGCATCATGATACATCATTATACTGTCTGTATGATTATACGGTATGTCAGTTTGTGTAGAGTGTTACCTTGATTTGTTACATCTGATTCACAAGATAATGTCAGACCTTCTGTATTTGTTTGTAACATTTTTTTAAGTTAGACCAAACAAGATACAGTCAAACCAAAGTTAATAACCATCTGTGCATAATAGCCACCTGTGAATAATGTCCACTTGTGAATTATGGCTACCTGTGAATTATGACCACCTTGTGAACAAGAGCCTTTCTTTGACATACATTTATTCATGAAATAGACCAAATTTAAACCTCTGAATTAAAACCAACTCACTAGCGTTGTTCCTAGATAAACTGTAAGGCCTAAAGAAAGAAAAAGGTTTGGGTCACTATGGTAGGGATTTTTTTCTTGTGCATTTTTTTTTACATATATAGGCAACACTGTTGTGAAAATTACAATATAGCACTAAGATTTAGATTCCATAAAAACTTTTGAGTCGGCAGGTAAAAGATGGGTCCGTCAGGTAACCGGAAACAAACCTTTTTTTTTTCGTCTGATGAACCTGGTCTGAACTCCTAAATCAAATAGCAAGGGGCTTAAAGTACTGGAATGGTCCGACTGGTTCCAAGATGATCAATGTAAAAGTTACTAAAACTGGGTACCAATATCCGGTACTGGTTATCAGAATCAGAAATGCAAAAATTAGGCGTACATTAGTTTGTTTCATGTTTACTTTGTTCACTGAATCGCAATGAACCTGTATGCAGTACAGTACGTATAATGCGGAGTATTCTAATCTTGTAGGAACATTCTAGAATTGTTGATTGTCGCATTAACACAGTTAACATTTATATTTTGGCAGCGAATATTAGATATGTTACATATTACATGTTATATTGTCACGATGTACAGGTACTTGCAGGTATTGATAGCCTAATTATTGTCAGATACACTGGTATGTCTGTTTATAAGCAAACTACAATCAACTGATCGCATACCAATTATTCCCTAATGAATGCCCCTCCTCTAATTGACAAATCCACCCTTATTGATGAAAGATATATTGGGGTACATATTTGATGGATTGTAATTTGTTGATGATGATAATGAATATAAATGGCAGTCTGAGAATGTTGTTGTTGTTGATGATGTTTGGATTCTTAAGTTGTTTTTTTTTTTTGTTGTTGTTGTCGTTGTTGCTTTTTCGTTTAAATCCTAGTGAAATCCAGAATCCATTTGTTTTCATTCTCACAAAAGTTTCTTGTTAGATAAATTTCTGCGTACACTCACTGTGTATGTTATTTTAATAATGTTGGTTCTAAAATTTATATGCCATGACTGTGGTCCATTGGTTAGTGCACTGGACATGTAGCATGTGGTACAGGTTCAAATCCTGGTCACAGCAGGTCGTACCTTTCTATGAAAATGTGAAATTGGACAAAATGTTGATTTTCCACCATAAGTGGAGAAGTTGCCAGCTCTTTGTGGAAGGTTACATTAGTACTGGTTGGAATACAGCCCAGGAAAACTGGTAAGGTGAACCGGCCACCATATATTGCTGAAAAATGGCGTTAAACCCTGTGAAAAAAAAAATCACAAAATACATGCATGCTTCTGTTTAACTGCATTTGTATCTGTAGTGTTGGGTTTATTAGTAATAAGTCTTCATTATCATTATCTTAACTGAGTCTCTGATATTGAGGAAATATTTTAACGGTTTATTAGTTTCTATCAGTATTTGTGAAGTGGATTTTACTGTTTGTTTTAACATCAAGGAGTGTAATGGTATGAGGTGTTTATTGATAGGGTACCAAATTTCCTAACACTACCTGTTGTAATGTGATGAAAACACCAAGGGTACATTTCTTGTTTCTTTAGATAGTAGATGATCTGATAGGACAATGAAAGATTTATTTACCTCAAGTTGCTATGGCAACATTTTAAGATTTTTGATGGTTCTTTCAAGATAAGATGTTTTGGTGCAGGAATATTGATTTTTTCATTCTGTATTTTCTGTCTTGTCATTGTTATTTCCATTTGTTTTTCATTATTTTTTTTTTATTATTTTTTCTTTCGCCGTTCATCCGATTGCTGATGTCTGAAGTGCTAGTCCCTTATAACTTGGCTGTCATCTCAAATATCTGGTCAATAGAATTTCATTGGAGGTAATGTTAAGACCATAATGTATTGTGTGTTTCGAGTCTCCAATATTGTATGACAAGTATCAGCTCTATGTCATAGAAGCTTTTACTTCCTTCCTGGAAATTTCATTGCTACTGTTACCTAGAATTAGAGGTCTCGCAATTTCTCAAAACGAAATAAATCAAAATTCCTTTGTTTCTGTACATTGTAGACAGAGATTAGATTCTGGAATATTATGCTGAAAATTAAACTAGTGAAATCAAAGATTTTGAAATGGTCTTGGACTTACTGTTTATACTATTGTATGTATGTATAAATATAATTCATGTTAGAATATTCACTAATGAATGTCCAATTTCTAATTATTGTTTCTTATTGTCCCGTTTGAGAAAATTTATTAATTGTGACTTGATCGCTGCAGGTGCTTTAATAATTTTAATCATTGTTCCAATTATATCGTGTTCATCTAAAATTAAACTGGAGCTTGACAAGTTGAAACATCTTATATGTAATGTCTTTGAGGGGGCATTTAGCGGTATTTATTTGGAAATATTTGTTATTTATTTATTTATTTATTTTACTCAATTATTGTACAGGATTTAATCTGTTAAAATGATTTGTTCCTGGTTGACAAATAGATGCTTGCCCCTTTAAAATCAGGAATTGTCAAGAGGCGATCTTTGATCTTAATCATTGAAAAGGTTGGAAAACAGGATCTGTGAATCAGGTTTCGCAAACTCTTCCACTATTCTGTTGTATTTTAGCTGTATTTTATTTCCTTATATGACTGTCATACAATTGTATTTCAAGTCTCTTCCCATACAATTGATTTCTGTATAGACTTTTTGTAAGCAAGCGAAGAATATATTGTGGGTCTGTGGCTTATATTATATAGGAAAACAAGAATCTAACGTTTTCTATCTTAGCTTAATTATGTCTCTTGGGAATGATCACATTACCTTCTGAGGTTGCTTTTACAGTCAGGTAATAAGTATTGAACCCTCCTATATTTTTCTGTATATATTAACCTGATTTTACATTTGTGTGTATATGTTGCTATAATTTAATGATAAAAGTTAGTTTAAGGTTGATACCTTCTTGTCCGTCTGCCAATACGGCAAACATCATTATTTTTGATCTTGGAAATTTTCTTAGAATATTCTCTCAATATATCTGTTCCTATCAATAGTTTTATCATGGATTACCTGTGGTCTTTCTGTGATAAAACTCTCATATTTTCCCTTCCTTGAGTCTTCCTCTATTTTCTTGTTGTATAAACATAGAAATCACAACTAGAGCCGAATAAATTCATTTAGCTTGGAATGTGTTCAAGAAAACCGCAGTTTTATGCCTGCCCATTATTTCCCAATCAATCTGGGCTTGGTAAAAACAGCTGAAATAAGGGCACTGACTGGAGTATGTTTTAGTGTTCGTTAATTATGGATGTTAACTAATTCATTGTTCTCTGATTTAAGTTAAAAGCTTGATTCGCTACGAGGTCCCCTGAGCGATAATGAGTTTCTTGTTGTAACAATGTGCGGCTGATACAATGTCATCTCATTATCACATGAGGTTTTTCATGGAATGTCAGACTTCAACTCAAGGTCTGTGGTGAATTATAAATATATTTCTTACTTGAGGCAATTAATTCCTGACTGATGATGATCTACATGGTCAGATAACAGAAAAACATTGAGAACAATGTCATGATGATTATAGCCAACTCATGATTGACTTGCATATAGATATAATGCATTGTTAGATAGATATAAGCCACATATTCTGCTCTGTATGCATTTAGATATATGTATTATGGTATTCATTCTATGGTACACATTACAGAGCAAATAATACTTTGTATTAATGATTTGGCTATATTGATACAGTTACCAAAAATTTCAGGAATTATCCATGATCTGTTTCTGCATTGTGTAGGCACATTTCATGAACCTAGAATGTCCAGAAATGTTTTAAACCTAACTTGACGATTCTTGAAGTATTCTGGACATGAAGAATTCTTTTTCAAAATAAACTTAAAAATTTGCATTGACAAGTCATGAACCAGTATGTTAATTAACTACTCTAAAATTCATGCATGAACTGTTTCAAGTAATCATGAACTGCCCTTTAATTTTAAGAAATATCCTTAATGCATGAAATGTCTTTGAAGATCAAACATATTTTTTGTTGTTTGCTTGATTTTAATTGCAAGAAAACAACAAAATATTATCAAAGAACACTGAATTACACAGTTAATAATTCCAATATTATTTACTTAGGCTTCAGATCTCAAATCTAACATTAACAAAGGTTTTTTTGTCTTGAACCATCAAGAACTGTTTACATGTCTACTGTAGATATTTGTTGTCTTCTCTTTTGGGAAAACAGATTCAATCAGGATAAGTAACATTGTTTCTTCAATCGATAGTTGTGAGGTAACGTAAGGGTATTTCGTAACATCTATACGGTTAATGGATGTCTTAGAACTATTAATTGTTTGCACTGCAAAATGTAGTTGACTACGGGGGCGTATTAGTCTCTTAATGTCAAGGATGTAGTAATGTTTTCATGTAGCCAGCAAGCTACTAACAGTGGAAGGAGGGGGGGTCTGAGGGTCCCCCCCAGTAGACTGGCAAAAGGGGCAATATCATCTGTGGGAGAAAAAGTAGTTGATGAGAATGTTCAAATAGCTGTTTTTTTTTCTGGCATCATTTCTACACCCCTGTAATGTAGTTAAAAAAATGCAAGCAGAATGATCATTTAGATGTATTTTGTTCACTAGGGAATATTAAGTCATCTCATTTACCCATTCTGTCCAGTATTGATTTATTCTGTCCCTGATGAAAGTTAATATTGCCCATGCAGTACACAAAAATTAAATAACGATACTGACAAAGATGATTAAATTAGATATAAATTCTTATAAATAAGAGAATTTAATCTCTGGGCAATGAATTATTTAACAACCGACTGAGATTTTGGTGATTGAAGAATTGAAGTTGGATCAGCACTTTCTTGCATTTGGATTTTCCCACTCTTGTAGCAAGAGGTAAAACTAGTATAGGGGTGACTAGGTCTTTCCCACTCTTGTAGCAAGAGGTAAAACTAGTATAGTGGTGACTAAGTGGGGTGCACAGTAAAACTTACAGGGATAAATTCTCCTGGGTTGGAATGTAAAAGAAAGAGAACAATTTGACCTGCAGTGTCTCACTGGAAGGAATGTCTAATGATTGCAATACAATGGATAGAAGTCATAGAAAAGCCAAATAACTTTTTTGGAATGGCATGAATGCAGGAATTTTCTATACGCACTGACAATAATTGGTCACGCATGTGCTTAAACTATATCGCATTATGTTTACATCACATAATAAAAATTATAGTGTTTCACAAAAGTGATTTTGACTGGCCATATATGATTGATTTGTTCTTCAATTATGCTGTTAAAATAATAAAAATTCTTTGTTTCATTAAAAACGGAGCTTGACACTTTATGTGTAATTCTAGCTGGAAGTTTAGTTTGAAATCAGATTTAGGCACATTTGTAGGGCTCCTGATCATGGGTTAGAAATCATATTTATTTCATTTTCATCATAGGGGTATAGGAATGAATTCTTAAAGGCTTAGAGTTGGATTGATGGGTTTCTTAATGATTCTGAAGCACCATTTTGATTCCAAATATACTTAACCCACTATGGATATGTCTGGCATGGATTGGTAATTGAATTCTTATACCTAACTTTAGAAGCTAGGGCACTGTGGATGCCAGTTGCTCCTCCCCCAGCCTCCCTCCAAATCTGCCCTTGGTATTCACCTGACAACCATGGCCAACATTTGATATATATCAGTTTGATTCTTGTCAGAATTATTATTTCATCAATAATTTATTCTGGTTTATTGTTCATTTAATGTCTCAATAGAATCCAGACATATTCTTGTTGGCAGACACTTTGGATTGAATACAACTGTATGACTGAATATAAAAGATTCTGTGAAGTCCAATTATCAATGTCTAGGTGTGTAATGAATGGATTGTAGATACAAATGTGATTATGTTTTATGTTCTATTCTTTTTTCTCTGGGGTTTAATGTCACACCAACAGCTAGGATCATTTGGTGACTTTTCCAGCTTTATTGGTTGAGGAAGACCCCAGGCATACTTTTTGGTAGAACCACCAAACCTTCTTAAAGCTAGCTGTACAACTTCCTCACTTTTGAAATTTGGTCTCAGATGGGATTTGTACTCACAAGACAGAGGGGCTGGTGATTATTTGTCAGAGACCATAACTATTCTACTATGGAGGCCCCTTTTATATTCCACGCAGGGATTAGCTACCAACCTTATATTTCCATGTACACAATCAATCATATAAGACTAGGGTGGTTGTTAATAATTTGTTCACTTCAAAGCTCTATATTAACCTATCAACTGGCACAATAAGCTGAATAAACTGCAGTTATTTTCTGGAATATAAGCGAACAAAGTCTTCATTACGTCCATTTATATCCGACTAAAATGGTTAATAATTTGTTCATTGGCCAAAATAACTCTCCATCATGAAGTGGCGATTGTTCTGAACTATAGTATACTGTATATATGTGCTCCTTATAAGACCATGCTGGAAATTATTGGCATAGAGAATACGAGGAGGCAATATTTTATTGCTAGCCTCAGAGATTCCATACATATTGATGGTTGGTTAGTTATGACAGTTTATGGCATCTTGCAAGTTATGAAACCCTATTGATTAGCATTCATAGATCGCCGACTCAGCAGATCACTGGCGCTATTTGACAGCGGAGTATTACCAATTTGTCCTGGGACAACCAAATTCAGTTGCCATAATATTTCTTACAAGTTTTAATCAAACATAGGCACATATAACAAATTTATTTTTTGGCAAAGTCATTGATTTTTCTATAATCAAAGAAAAGCTGGAATATTCAGGATTTTGACAGGCACAAAGCTTTAGAATGTTGCTGAGATTGTGGAAACCGTACTGAATCATATACACAGCTTTAAATAGCCAGCTCTACTGTATTAAATTATGTTATATGCATTTGACAAGAAACATTTTTTTTTCTCAGAAGAAATGATATGCTGACTGTGTGGATTGGGTGGTTAAAATTATCTGTTACTTTTTGCATAGTGAACTCACCTCACACTGACATTTAAATACCATTTTATGTTAGTCAGGAAGTAAGCTGATTTCTTTATTACTGTTATTATATTATGTTATTGAAACTGGAAGCCTTGGGTATTAGTTGAACGAATATTTTCTGCAATTATATTTTAGTGTAATTAGTACATTCAGTGCAAATGACTTTGCCAACTGACTTGTCCTTCTCATCTTTTAACAATTTTTAATACGACTGAACTTAGAAATTGCGCTGTCAATAAACGCATTGCTTTACGTGTAGTTTTATGTATACATAATTGTCTGCTGTAATACTTATACATTTTACAGTCTGTTATATTCTTCCAACAACAGCAATGTTGTCATTCCAGCATCATAACTTTCATTGCTGTTATGAAATGCTTCCTTTATATCCCTCCTATGTTCCTCCTTAATGACATATTGCTGTAAATTTTACACCCTAGAAGTGATTATATCTTTTCCATAAACAATGTAAATAATAAGTAATTACAGCCTTGATATTTGCAACGTTTTTACCTATCCGTTGCGCTTACTTCTAACAAATTATCCTTGAAAATGAAAACAATTTATTGTGTATTTGTATGAACTTTGTTCATTATTGGTTGCTCTAGAAGTTTGTTTAGATAATGAATTGGAACGAATAATTACGTTGTTGTACTCAGCTGATTGCTTCATTTATCCTTGAATTTACTATGTATCCATGTCGTGATTGCATTCTGTTTCATGATGCAGGTTTTTGCAGTAGTCCTTGATGGAGTTTGGATTTTCCATTACATTTCCGAGAACCAAGTACACAAAAAAAGAATGAACTGTATACTTTCGGTATAGGTCCAATCATTTCTGTGGTTTATGTTTTATTCTAATCCTTTGGCATATTTATAAATGTGCCTTTAATTAGTTGACAGCTGCAAAGTGGGTCCTAATTAATTTAAATAGATTGTTACCACAATCTTGAGAAGCTTGTATTTTTTTCATATTTTTATGAGGCGAATTGTGTAAAATGCTTGGAGTACATGAAAGGTGTAATGAGCCGCAGCATGTGGCCTATCAGCCAGTGAAATGAGGGGTTGTCTAAAAAAACTGAGACTTAAACATATTGCTGGAACGTCTACAATCCACTAAAAACATTCATAAGTGCTTTGTCTTCATTATGGTAAGCTGATGAACTGTGATCTGAACATTATTTCTTAAATCCTTGCTGTTAGAATACTTAAAGATGAGCCATGGAACGAAGCAACAGCATTTGAAGCAACAGCATTCGTTGTAATTTCCAAGTGTTGCTAATTTTTTTCTCATTTTTTTTGCAATGTTTACTCTCTCTTGCAGTGTGAAGTCCTTGTGTTTTTTTTTTACCTCTGCAGCTGTACATCACCCATCTGCATGGTTAAACAACACAAGATTGTCTCCTGTACCTGTCAGTTCATTATCCTTTCTTTCTGCAGCTATTTTTGTGAGATTTCTCTGATAAACATTTTGACTTAATGTGATTCAATGAAGTTGATAATGATTTTGGTGTATAAGGCTATAATGAGATAGATACACAGCAGGATACAATTGCTATTTGTTTGCTCTTGGCTACAGTTTTGTTAAAATCTCATCTTCTATAATGGAAGAATTCCAGATAGTATATTTCAATAATAGATGATTTTGTTAAACTATATTTGGTGTCAAGATGTCTTTGTATTCACTTTTGGGGTGTCGTGTTGTGGCTTTCTTACCCTGACAATTGGCGAAGTCGGCACATGAAAGGGACCTCACAGATTGATGTACTCCCGTGCTATTAATGTGGTTTAGAACCATATGTGCCATGATCATATGTACTGAAATTATGTATGTCAGTGTACCAACTGTACCCAGATACATTAACTTTATCGGGTGGGTCATCTAGTCATTAAGCTGTATAGACTGATGTAGCGTTTTGTCAATCAATTGATGTGGTAAATACGTTTTTTAACGACTTTTGTGTTTGACATCTTTGGATCAAGTCTGCTGCCTTCTCATTAAGGAATGGGCTAAATATTTTACCACCTAAATCATCAGATCAGTTTCCCCTAATGAATTTTCACTTCGTAATTTAATATTTACATGGTGACATGGTTCCTATGATGAAGTTTCTTACACTTCTCTCTTTAGATTACCATCAAATGACAGACTTACCATGTCATATCTGTGCGATATAATGTCGGCCATATGGTCAACTATTGATGTAAATCTCATCTGCTTGTTTAACAAGACTGTTTGTATTGTTGACCCAGTGTTTGAATATGGATAGGGTCATCCAGTGATCTCGTTGCTTCACTTAGTCTAGAAAAATCTATATATTTTCTGAATGGACCTGATTATGGGATCTTGTTGTTATATCAGTTTCTATGTGGTTTTATGGTCAGATGCAAGCTGTGGTCCACATTATTTATTTTGAATGCTGTTTACTATAAACCATACAATTCTTTGAACTGAACCACAACAAGACTACTGTGGAACTTTTATCTATTTTCTCTCTCAATGACAGAAAAGCCGTATCTCAATACTTTAAAATTAATTGAATTTTGTCTGAAATTTGCCTCAAGTTGACCTTTTGTTATTATGTTAGATTATTAATGGTTTCATAACCCTTTGGCTGTCTGACTACAATATACAACTATAATCAATAATACTGACAAATGGGCAAGTTAATCACTGGCTTACAGACAAATCTATTCTATGATTTTATTGGTCCTGTTTGCATCTCTTTAGTTGTATTATTGGGTCAGCTTATAGAGCGTCAGAAATGTTATGATCAACTGGTACAATATCTTGTATTATATGGTGTTGATTATTTGGCGCAATGGAATGATTAAAACTGGAAGGTTTCATTGTCTAGAGTTTACACCTTGTACACCTGATCCGAAGGTCATGGTTTCGAATCCCGCCTTGGGGTACTACAGTGAAACTGAATCTTCAAGATTCCTTTTAAAAGTAAAAAGGAAATTAGTACTTCCCAGTAACTCAAAAGGCAGTTATAAAGGATGATTGATATTGTTGTTTTGCAATTGATGTGGTTTAAATGTGTTTACACTTATTGATGCTTGTGGGTATATTGAATATAATACTCCCTAAGTGTATTTATTTGTTGGCACAATGATGTATTATTTGGTAAAAATTGTTATATTGAAGCGCATTTGCGCTACTTGATATTATCCTGTCATCATCAAATTTGCTATTCAGACCCTTTTTGTACTTGGAGACCAAAGAAACTCTTGCCTCCATCTCTGTCAAAATGTCTTCAAGTTTCCGAGATATCTGAGGATACTGCACGAGTTTTTGTGGAATTGTCTTACTGAAAACCCTTTGTGCATGGTTAGAATTCAAGTAACTTAAGCTGCAGATCCCTTAGAATTGTTGAGTGAATATGATGGTAAAATGCAAATGATTTTCGTTTTTCTGTTAGAAATTCCTCCATTTCTAAAGAGCACATAATATGTGAGTGAAGTTACTTTATTTCCTACATTTCTGAACAGCATGTAATATGTGGAGTGAATTAAGAATTTGGTAGGAAATCCAATGAATATAACCGAATTAGATACAAAATGTATCATTTGATGACTGTCCTATCAATTTGAAATATTACTGATTGCTTGTTTTGTATTTCATCATACACGATCAATGTGGTTGATTAGAGTTTGTTAACCTTGTGTATTATATGGATGATTTTATATTCAATGTTGTCTTTCTCATGGGATCATCCTTATTTACTGTTATACAGACTGGTATGTGTCTCAAACTCATGAATATTCTGACATTACTAATGTTGTAGGTTTATTCTATTAGACAGTGGAGAATTAGTCTTTTCGAAGGCGTTGAAGTGCTTTAATAAGAATTGGCAGTCAGGACATTTCAAGTCATTAATTAAGGCTGACAGTGTTTATATTTAGGAATTTATATTATTGCTAGAATGATGCTATTTTTCTTTGGACCCATTCATTGTTAAAACAACAGTTACATGTTTATAATTCCAATCATCTCATGGTATTTGGAATTTTTTGGAACCAAATGTTTGTTTAATTTTGTATGACATTTTTACAATGCTTGTTCATAACATAATTTTTACCCAGGTTCAAACCCAAATGACATTTTGAAACTTTTGAAAAGTTTTTGTTCATATCAAATGGATTTCATTGTACAATGTGATGACATTTCAGATTATGAGTGGAATATTGAAAGATTTGATCTAGAAACAAATATGAAAAAATTATCCGAATATGTTCATCCGAAATAATGGTCAGTATAAAATACTGAGTAAGCTTTAAATAAGTAAGTCTTAAACATTCTGGGACAGTATTGGGTCATGCTAATGTTGCATGAGGTGTTCATATTGTTCATTGTGATTAATCTCAAACTTGCTTCCTGATTTTATATCAATGATGATTTTCATCTGAGGCAGAATTTAGATTCTAAAGTAACAAGTTGGTATTTTTTGTTTCTTGAATAATTCATAGGTTTTAAATAGGACATGACTCTGCTTTTCAATGGGGCTCAACATTTGTTGATTTCTGTACAAGTAATTGTATTTGAAAGGAATAAAATTAGACTGTGTTTAATTGTTTTGTGTGAAAGTATTTCTGTTCGGATGATTATTTCCTCATAGAAAATGGTCCTTGAGTGATAGAGATGTTATAGAAATGGTTTTAGAGATGTTTGATTGATTATACTGCAGAATGTTCTAATCTAATTCAGCTTGACATGTTCTCTTTGACTTGCCAATAGTTTGTTGCTGTAGTGTGTACATTATAACTTGTCTAAATTTCTTATGTGTAAATAATTGTATGTAGAATAAGGGTTGCACCTGAGACATATTGACTAAACCTTGTGTATACATGTATATTTTACTCTAAGCTGTCTTTGGAAATATGTCATAGAATGGAGTATAAAATGTCTTTTTCTACCATGGTCTAAAATCTTATATGTCTGATATTTTAGCTCTTTTATCACTATTTTGCCTTGGTATTCTGTACACTGCTAATTATAGAAACAAAACATATTTCTACAAGGTTCTGTTATTGCAAATATTACGTCGAAGTAATAACATTTTTCTTCATACTCCTCCGTGGAGGTGGTTATGATGTCGCCATATGTTTAATAAAAAAAAAATGTGGGAAACATAAGCCATCAGTGCAAATGAATCAGGATATTTGATGTTCACTTACCCTCTCATGTATCTGTTCTTGTTGTTATGACACAAATTTGTGCAATATTAAGTGGATACTGAGACATTAAGTATGCATATCACAGTCACAAGTAGCTTTGTACTCAAGGAAACAGATGATGAATATTATATACTTAATACTCTCGAAATAATTATATAAAAAAAGGAACAATGAATTTTTTTAATGTATGTCAAGTGTTGTTTTCTGCGTATTTTGTTCCATAGTTTAGCTTTTGTTCTGAGGACTATTGGACTATGTTACCTAACATTATTAGTGTATGTGGGACAATGCATAATTTATAAGTGTGATGGTGGATATAGCCACTTTATTGACAAGTTCTATGTATAAGTAGTCGAAGTGTTTTCATGATGATAATTTTGTTTATCTGTGTTGTAAACACTCGCTCTCAGACATGAAATGTGGAAAACTTGTTGGCACTTTAAGTGGAAAAACTATGAAAATGATCCAAGTTACAAAATCTCCTTCAGTTAAATAATTTCTCAAACCTGATGATTTGAAGCCAAATATATATATATGTGTTTTAAAGTTCACATCCTGTTTGTACATTAGTGATTCCCACACCTTTTTTCTCACTTAGTTTGGTAACAATTATACTGAATACTTAATATTCAAAGCACTGCCCCTAATTAACATCTTATTGAGAAAAACTGAAAAAAAAACTTGACTAACCATAACTGCTTTTTATGTTATATTATATCCAGTGTGTTGAATATTTAAATCAACAATGTCCAAAGAAACAGAAAATATTTTGGTTGTGTAAATGGCCTTAAGCTTAGGAAAGACGGTACTTACACAGCAGGACTTGGGACTTTGAACTGATCATATAGAAACAAACTATCGTGATTGACTTAAATTTTACTGTTGACATAAATTGCTTGATTATAATATATACCCAATTTTCCAATATTTACTATATTCTATAGCTCAAAAGCTATGTTTCATGACTAACTTTGACTATTGTTACATACAAGGTATTATATATGTATTTTTTTGTTTATAAATTATTAATTATCTATGTTTCAGGTTTTAGATAACATCTATACATTCCGGCATTCCAGAGTGGCCAAACGGTCCAAGTTCCCCAGCAAATTCTACCATAGATCTCTTGCTCAAGATTCTCATGTAAGTATTGTATGCTAATTTGATCCAGACAATTTAACTTGTTCACAAAGGCCACCATAGGCAGAGAAGAAATAAGGCCCTACTGCACAGTTTGCCTTTGTTTAAAGTTTTTATGTTTTTTTACATCAATGAGTTACTGTGTGCTGAGGAGCCTTAACTCACAGATGTCTAATTACCCATGTTCGACTGTATACTTTCTCTCTTTAAAAACATCGCCTCATCAGAAATATCTAGCTGTGTTGAGAACTATCATAAAAAAGAAATACTTCAGTGGTATGGTGATGATAAAATTGTTGTTTGCGCTTTAACTGCCATCTCCAAAGGTTGGATGTTCTGTTTAAGGAGCATGCATAAAACATTGACATTTCAAGTTAATATTTTTCATTGTAGAATTATGATAAAGACAACTTAATGCTTAAAACTCAATTATTCTAGTTTCCTTTGGCCACAAAGCATTTTGATTTGTTGTAAAAGTTAATACCACGGAATTGATGGACAAATCAATATTGTAAGGTTCTCTGTAATAAATATAATTTCCATAACAAATGTCTTTCCATCAACATTCATACTTTCAATTATTACCTAAATGTGCAAAAATGTAAATAATGATTTGTTTTTCCCTCTGAACTATGATCAGTTATAGTTGTATCAAATGGTCTTTTTTTCTTGTGTCATATTTATAGCTGAAGCTGACTTAAAAACTTTACGAAATTAGTTATTGATCTAAACAAAAGCAGATAACTAGTACAAAGCAATACTCTATGAATTTTTACCCGGATTTGTGCGTAATTGGTTCTCTCACTAATAGCCATTGGAAAAATAAAAAATCTAGAATAAGTGTCCTGTTTTAGCAAATTCACCTCCCTTGGGATATTAACTATAAGCTTGCGAACATAGCTGTCGGTTTTAATTTTTGTGAATCTTGATTTCTCCTTTTGCAGAGACTGCAATGTTTTTGTTTTGTAGAACCGTCTAATTCCCCTGGTTTATATTATGTAGAAAGACAGCCTGGCTTCCAGTCGTCCCATTAATATTTTATTATCTGTTTTGAATTTCATGTCAAGACAAATTTGTCCTCGGTTTTAGGATAAAATTATAATGACTTTTCCATTAAATTACCATTTATTGTGAATCAATGTTTTAAGCTTTTGTCTTCTTCAGCATTCATGTTTGTTTATGGTTTAGTTATAAATATTTACATAAGTATTTGTAATTCCAAGAAGTAGGGAAAATTTTCTATGTGGTATGGAATAGGCAGAATTGTTACATCATATAAGACATGGTAAATTGTGGCATTGACCTATTTTTTTCTTATATCATTAATCATTGCTAACTATGTGACCTTATTTGTTAGAAGTCGTATTATTTTCCTTAAATAACATAATAATTCTCTCCCCGTACACTTTTTAGATCAGTTAACTTAAGTGGAAAGGTCTATGGATGAATCTACAGCCATTCTACAGTCATCAACACATGTTTCAGTTATCTGTTACAATTTGTTTTGGAATATGTGACTCAGTTGACAGTGACTTACATCAGCGATTTTTTTCTTCTTTGTTTGGGTCTGGTAAATGGACTCTTCCCAATTGAAAATTAAAACATTTTTTCCAAGTCCCAACCTAAAAGTTCCCAATTTGGCATCACACCATTTTTTTGTCCCTGTAAGATCAGACCCAGACTCTTCCCCAAAATTGCAAAAAATCTTTGTACGTAGTAATGTATCATCTGTTTAACAACATTTTGTATTGACCGCATCAGTTTAAGGTAACTTCCCTTGAAAACTATGCTGTATTGACCGCCTCAGTTTAAGGTAACTTCCCTTGAAAACTATGCTGTATTGACCACCTCAGTTTAAGGTAACTTCCCTTGAAAACAATGCTATCACCTTATACATCACTTCCTGAGTATAAGCTTTGACCAGCTTTATACCAGTACTGTAAAACCTCACTGAATGACCACCTCAACTTGAAGAATACCTTACAATAACAACCTTAGTATTAGTACCAGTTTTCAATATATTGTCTGTATTTCATCTTAACATTTTAGGAGACCTCCTTTAATTAAGGCCATTTTTATTGTCATAAAGAGGGGTCATAGTATCAAGTTTTTGTATGTAATACTTATAATTTAATGCAGCTTTCTTCATCCCATATCAGCAACAAACAGAACTCGTTCGAGTCATCCTCTACCATTGAAACAAGAGGGTACTTCATTTGTTATGTAATTAAACATGTGCATTCTTAATTTTCCTGTTGTCAAGCCTTTGTTCAAGCTCCTTTGTTTTACTATTTGTTTCCATGTTTTCTTCCCTGAAATTCCAATTACGGCAAATTGGTATAAATATGTACTGAAATATTTTTGTTCCTGATATCCGACTTTAGAATTTGACATTTTTCATGTCCTATAGTAGTTGCTAATGGTATTTCACTTGCCAAAGTGGTCCAACCCCCTGTAGGACACCATAATCATGTGTACGGTAATCTCAATGTCTCCGTTGATATTGGAGATATTTGTTAAGTTTGATAAATGACACACTCACACAGTAATAATTCCAATTTGAAGGAATTCTCTAAATTTTAGATTCTGAGACAATAGAAGAAAGCCATGATAGAAATCTTGGTGATGGCTTTCATGCTCATTTAAGATGAACAAAACCCAAATATCTGCTGGTTTATGGGGTAATTCTAGGGAAATAACCATCCTTGTCTTATTGTTTTATGATGCAACCTACACGGTACAAAAAGGAGAATTAATTTAACAGGTGCATAGAATTTGTAGACAACAAACATAAAATCTTATTTTCTAGGACATTTAATGCTTCGACAAATATTGTTTCTCCGAATTTCGACTTTTACATGGAGAGGGAAAGTTTGGTCTCCAAGATTTTTCCACGATAATATGGCTAACAATTTTCTTGTATTCAGCGATATTGATCTGGTTTGGAAGTTTTCTTACGAAATAAATGGATAGATAGTATTAGCATGTAGCCACAATGGAGCTGTAAATTTAGATAATTTTGTGAAAGAGATATTTTTGTGCATGCAATCTTTGAGACATACATTAAATGCCAAATGTTGGTTTTTGTAGTATAATTGATTGGCTTACTTAGTTTGGTTTAGATATGAATTTGCTCATATGATATTATTTATTTCAAGATTGTATGTACTTCGATCTATACCATCTATGATGTACTGGTACATTCCTGGATTCAAAATAAAGCACAGACTATTTCATTACATTTGTTCAAATAGTTTATGCCAGACTTCCCGAAAGTTGCTGTACCGTCCGACATGTCAGGCAAATTTCAAGCAAGTCCAGTAACTCTTCGGCGAGTACCAGACCAGATGTTTGGCAGTCGGGCATGATTTACAGCATTTATCACTTATTTATAATATATTAAGTCAGACAAAATTTCATTTGGTCAGACAGAAATTCTAACTTTGCCGGACCAATTGTCTGGCAAGTATTCCAGCAGTTTTGAGAATCCTATAATGCATACAAGTATTCTTCTTTTTTAGTCAGAGATGGAACAATAGGATAATATTTAAGTCTTAATTCAGACTATGAATTATTTCAGCTTTTATGATGTAGGTTTATGTTAAGTTACATATGTTTGAAGGATACCAAAAATGCACACAAATATTTTTACATGTTTAAATCTTGGGAAAGAATCATGTATTGAACACGACAGATGTATTGAAGACACTTTTCCTATATAGTTGTATGTTATAGACACATGTAGCTAGACCTGAGAATATACCATGTAAATTAAATGTCTTAAATCCTAAGCTTCTAAGTAATTATTCCATCTACCTTCAGTTGCTTAACCATTTGCCTGATAACACCACATCCCCCCACATCTGGAGCAGACGTCACTTTTGAAAACATTGTTGCAAAAGAAGCCATTGCTTGTAATGAGTTATTGTTTCTTGGCCGCTGATGTTTTCCATTCTGTCAGAATTTTAATTGTACATGTGACATGTGTAAATGACCCCCCCCCCCTCAGTGCTGTTTTTCTGTGCTGGGTATTCCATATTGAATTACATCCTGTTTTGAGTTCCATGTATTCATATTGATTGAGATACTTTAATGTCTACAGAAATCAGAAAACAGGTGTGATGCCAGCCTAACTTGAAACTATGGAACACAAGACTTATCTAACCTAGATAAAATAGTATAAGATAAGATGTAGCTTGAGTTGAAACACAGTGGTCCACTTTGCTGTCTGCCAAAACCTCTGACTTACAGACAACTTCTGTTGATACTAACAGGGATATAAATTAACAGTCGCCAGAGACAACTAAAATCTGCTATGGACAAAGGAATTTTACCTGATGATCGCCCAGCCAGTGAATAGTAGTTCACCGATGTTTTTCAAAATTTTTTACTCTCATTTTCGATTTTTTGCCAAAAAAATACATTGTCGTTATTCGCTGAAAAAAGATGTCTTAAAGCCATACCTGGGTTACTTCTCATGACATGTTTGTATACATATATACAAAAAAATAACTTAACTCCGGGCTAATTGATTTTTAGCTGGGCTACTTGATTACAAAAGTTAACGAGCCCGGCTGGCTAATTGAATTTCTGAGTTAATTTATATCCTTGTACTAAGTTTTAAGTAATTTAGTTTTAGTGTAAAAAATGAAGAATACTGACCAGCAGTCACCCTTTAGTCTTGAAAGGGGATGGAATGAGTGATCATACCGCTGTCCCTTAAAGAAATTGGTGTAAAATTGCCTCCTTACAGTCTTTCCTTTGGTTCCTTACTATTAGTCTGCCTTTATTATGAGTAACAATGATTCTGTAGATTAATTACATGTACAATTGTGTAATGTGATTAATTGAGATTATGGCATTCATCCTATCAAATAATCATAGAATGTTAATCACTAAATTAACCTTCCTTATCTTAAACCGATGACGACATTTTTAGTCTACAGATACAACATTACAACCACTATCATATTGTTACTATTGTTCTCCAATCTCACCCTAAATTCTTACACACAACAAGTGCAGTCAAATCTTATATTGCCATGTATCAAATATACCAAGTGCAGTCTCTTATCACATGCCTCGCTTTTTTTCTAATGGGAAGATAATTGCTGGTAGTTCTTGTAATTACGCTAAATTATCCTGTTGATCTCTTGCGTCTATCATTATGGTAATAGACTCACTTTCATCATTACCTAATTCCAAGCACATGTTGAATTCCAGTAGCATGTTTAGTATCATTGCTGATATGTTACTTCTCATGGCGGTAAGCATAGCAAACAATAAGGAGTTGTCAGGTGTGCCCGGATTACTGGAGTATATTGAACAATTTGATAATGATGAAAACAGAGAATGTGTGAGAAAGTAGTTATTGTTATAGATAGAATATCCAACGGTATAATATTTAAGAAATTCTGAAGATATTAGTAATGAGGTAAATTAAGATGATTACAAATATTCATTCTAAATGTGTTCTGTTGGGAACGTTAGGTAAACAAACAGAATGAGGAAAACATATTTTGTTGACTAATAGTGTCATCAGTATGACGCAGTTTGCAAAGTGACGAGTCTTTTTGATGATAAAATGTTCAGCTGGACAGATACAAATCTCTGAGGACTTTTGTAGGACGATGATGCAATAGATTTTAACAGATTTTTCACACAAACTACACACCTTTATTTCCTTACCCAGTACTACCAAGTTGCCATGGAGTAGCATCTGTTCCCCCTAAGTGTTCTATTGGCAGCTGCTGTCTATATAACATATGATATGCTATTTTGTTGTTGAAGATGTTTGACCTTAGATGCAATACCTTCCATGACAAACACTCAACTTTTGTTATGTAATGCTCCAAAGACAGCTAATCAGGTAGGCTTGTAAGTGGACAGACATTGAGAATGTCTGAGTTATGTCCAAGGCTTGTACAGTTCTGCTCTATTCCCACTGGCATAATGTGCTGATTTGTTACTGTAAGTTGAATCAAACAGGTGTGTTAAACGTATCATGTTGGCTTGTGATCCTCGTAATATTCCACCTTTTTGTTTGTGTCTGATAAGATGATCTTAAAGTTATCATTGAGACTGGTTTGCTTCATTGAATGTTGGACTGTATCCACTCTGGTGATTTTATTTATTGTCTGGCTAATTGTTTACTTGGCAGCCTCAGTTTCATATGCTTCTACCATATAATTGTTATAATTGGCTTTCAGTTATTTCTTCTCGAAATGTTCTACCTATTGTATTAGTTTAAATTATGGTGTACCATTTAAGGTTATGAATTGCTAAATCATAATTATTTAAACTTGAATGAACCACTTTTTCATATATGATTTTCTTGAAAGGAACTCAATATGATCAATGAATAGATAAGCTTATTTCATTGATTTGTACCACAGAATTGCTGTGCGCAGCAAGTTTTGACATTCACTTGGTTACAGGATCATATCATGCCATCAAGTCAACATGGAATGCGCAAACCATTGCCCAAAACGAAACACTTCGAAAAGATGACCAAAAGGAGCACTGCTATGATGGAACAGTCTGCAATAAAAGTTTTCGAGGGATTTAGGTCTAAAGGCACCAGATCTGGTTCTTTTGGCGCCGACCTGATTTTCCTTATGGAAATGATTTTTTAAGTATTGAAAATATACTTTCTAAAAGTCTCATCTATTGGATTCCTTAAGTTTCTCCTTATTTTTGGGGGGGATTTCCGTTAGTATGCCTGCAACATTTAGCATTTTATGTGAAGAGAATGCAACTGTCATTACAAATGTTCATAATTACACGGATTGTACTGGAATGGCTCTTTGGCATATGGTTTCTGGCGACATGAATGTTTATAAACAATGACTATGATACCTATAAAGCTAAGCATTCATGATAGAAATAGAGGAACGACTGAGTATTTTCACACGTAGATGTCAGTCTGAGATGAGAGCATTCCTTATGTCTTTACAACAACATCAAGGAATGTAACTTGTTTATATTACTGTCTACCTTTACTGTCAGTTATATCAAATGATACGTTGTTAAGCCCATCTTACACTACTACGGAGAGAATGTTTTAGTTGTTTTTTCTATCAGCCAGGCATTTTACAGTTGCAATCATGTGAAGGAAATTTATTTCCTTGTTGCAATGCTTGGGACATTGGATTTTGGCTGCAGATTGCAGTTGTCAGATATATCTCCCGACCCCTGTCCCCCTCATCTTGGTCACTTAGTGGATTGGTATTTTGTCAGGTGTTCGTTGGTTTCATTATTATCAATGATTTGTCCTTAGATACTCTCTCTAATGCTGTCTGCTTATACGACTTCATTGCCAGATGACTGGTGGCAGTCAAATCTTGTTGGTCATGTATACCAAGTACTGTGCCTTGGATTGTGCAATATTGTTGATAGATGCTGTAATTTTGTATAGGATTGCTGATTCCCATTTTTAGCTAGCCTAAACAATAAGTGCTCATGGTGAGATATTATAGTGATCGCCCTGTCCGTCATCATGTGCCGTGTGTTGTCAACAATTGTTGCAGATCTCAGAAATCACTGAGCAAATTTCAATCAACTGTCACAGGAATTGAATGGTCCTCTACCAAGTTGTAATGATGCTCCTGGTGTCAAATTGGCCCCAATCCAGGGTTTAGTTTGTGGTATAGATTATGTAGGGAAAACCTTTAAAAAGCTTCTTGGCCAAATGCATATGGTCTAGAGCTTATTTAGCCTTTTTAGTGCATAACATTATGTAGCGGTACTCTACTAAGATTGGACCAATTATGCACTTGTCTCAAAATTGGTTCTGCCCTTAGAGTCACTTGTTAACTAAGCTGTCAGTTCATTAGGTTATTCATGTGAGAGATAAATTTGGCCATCATAGCCCACTTGTTAATATTATCAGACTAAAGTTTTTGAATTGTTTTCAGGACATGGTCATTGCATGTTGGTGTGGTTATTTCTATTGTCTGGAAATGTTTATAGTACCTTGCTGAAATAGATCAAATTATTTCATCTCATCTCCACAATCAACTGCTATGCAGGTTCATTCTGGTCATGGTAACTTTTTGCCCTTGCATTATTATATGAACTTTTCTGGATGTAACAGTTCATGAACTGGGAGATTGCTAGAGCTCTGTCCTCTTTGATACCTCCATTATAACAATCTGATTATATAAAACTGGCAGTGTAAATGTGCCTTGACGGCTGTACTATGCACCATTGTATGGAACTTGTCACTTATAATACAGAATAGGTTACATATTTCCAGGTTGATAATAACAATCTGTTAAAAGCCACAGTGCGATAATTATGATTGTGTAAGAATGTAATTAGCTCATTTTTTTGTATCATGAAAAATCCGTTAGTTTCCTGTTAGTCTGATGTGTTGTTGTGTGGTGATGATGGTGTTATCCTGTTGTTTGTAAGATTGGCGTTGATGTCTGTGCCTTGTCAGATTGCCCAGCATGGCTTCCTGCATGAAGCTGATCCTGACATAGTTAAACTGTTTCTTGATTATTCCTTCCGGCTTTGTGTGCTATAAAACACTCAGTTTATTTGCAAAAAAAATTGACTCCACAAATACAAGAACAGGTGGTTTGTTATTTGTTTATACTGGAAGTATTTGACATCACATTTAACTAACATCATGCACTAAAAAGCCATCATATTTTTGGTTGTGACAATTAAGGCTACATTCTGAGCAGCAGTAAAATGGTTGCTAATCTGACAGAGGACAATTACAACAACAGCTGGAATTGCACGTATATTCTCTCTAATAATAGTCCAATTTCTGTTCACTAACCATGGTTGAACATGGTTGAGTGACCATGGTATGACCATGGTTTGTTCAAAACAGCCATAGTCCAGCAATGGTCCATTTGTGAAATTGTTAAACTTGGTTTGACCATGGTTCAATCATGGATCAACCATTGGTCATACAACCATAGTTTGATCTGTGGTCGACCATGCACATTTTGCAGGGGGCACTGAATGAAATAATTTCATTAGAGTTTTCTGTGTTTTTGTGTTTGTGTAAAACTCTTAAAAATATAGACCAGTTTTAAGTGTTTCTACCCTAATGGACAGATTTGCTCCTTGTAAGGACCATATATTCATATGGTTTTAGGGATAATGGACATTCCTGCTTAGCACGATAGTCAAAGTCATGAATGTAAAGATTGTTATCTTGACATTGCTCATTTAACTGCAATGACTAATGTGATGTACACAAGTTAAGATAGGGCATTGACATTTACTTAATCTGCCTGAAACTTGACAACCTATGTCAATGATATGGAGAGTGCCGTTACTAGTATTGAAGCGTGTTGTCTGTAGTTGTTACCCTCTAGGTTGTACCATCTGGTTCCATTCCATTTTGATATGCTGTTAAATCATCAGAAAGCATTACTAATTGTTTGCATGAAATGTCTGAGTAGATTTACATCTAGAAATATAATAATAATGTTATAAGTTTATATTTAGAAAGTCAGTTGCAAAAAGAGGTTTCCGATTCTTATTGAAGGTTTGTATTTGTAAACTTGTAGTGATGAAATTCCTCAAATCTCTGATAAGGTGTGGAATTCAGTAAATGCCAACTATCATCTTTAAACAATTTGTCTTCTTGTTTATTTATATAATATTCTCTTTGAACAAAGTTTTTTTTTTCATATGTATCTGATATCACAAAATCATGAATTATAGAAAGAACAGAATTTTCTTCTTATTTTATCTTTGAATGTTCTGAATTTCAGTGTTTGTATTTTAGGGTTTTCTAAATTTCCAAATATTTTTAAGACTGAATTTTGTTGGTTGTAAACAAAGTGTGTATTACAGTCGAACATGTGAGCAAGTGTCACCATATCGAGAGTAGAAATATGGTCTGTATGTGCAGTTGGCCTTCATTCAAGGGTCCATCTAGTCAATCAAAATGATAAGCATGCTGAAAAGTGGGCATTAAAAAATAACCATTAAATCTGTTTGACTATATTTTAATGGACACTTTATTTTATATTGCCAATTGTTATGTGTTGCTGGGTAATTAATTAAAAAAGGTTCAAATTTATTGGTTCCTTTATATTAATGGATCCACTCTCTGTATTAATTGTAATTCTTTTGTTAGCAAACTCTTTGTACTTTCCCATTGTCTCTCACTTTATTATTTACTTTTTAGTTAGTTTTATAATAACTGTGAAATTAGTCTTATCTTTTAAGCTTTGCATGATCTTTGTGGAATAAATTCATGGCATGTCTAAAGGTCTGAGAAATGTACAGAGTCTGTACAACACAACTGTGATTTCCTCTGGGTATTATGCTTGAACATACTTAATGCATTTTCTAAACGTTTCTCAATTCGGTGTATCTATTTTCTATAGAGGGCAATCAACTAAGAATAATGAATGTAAAGAAGATATTCCGCAGACTTCGGTGGCTGTACTTGGGAATGAAAGCTTATGTTAAAAAACTACAAGTTATTGGCTAGAATACTTGTCCCTTTTGACGTCATATTGTTTGAAACGATCAATAACAGTAGTGCTCTTGAGAAAAAGCCAGTTATCAGATCAAAAATTTGCTGAACTAACATGCCATATTGCTTCATCTAGTGGAGCAGAATTGATTTTGAACTCTTGCAGAGAGTAAAACTGGCACAAATGTTTGGTTTGTTGCTTTCTACTCGACATTGCTATATTGTGTCAAGTGATATTGTATTTGAAATGCCTTGACTGTATTGACTTATAGGAGTCTGCTTTTCTAACTGAGATAAATGTTTTATAAGTACATAATATTCCCTATTAAATGCCCCACAGCTAATTAATGCCCTGTCCTTTTTGAGAAAAATCAGAATTTGTGGCTCACTATAAATGCCTCAGTAATTATAACCAACATATCCAGAAAAAAAATACACAATAGCCCCTCCAGATGAAACTAATTTTGTAAAATATAATGCCTAGTGTGTTTATTACTGGATATTTGGTGTATTGTGTATTTTTTGTTCATAATAGTAGAAGACACTATTGATCTTACGTGTTGTAAAATACTTTTTTCTCTATATTTTCAGGTTCTTTGGTTACAACAACAAATTGCTAAGAAACGGGTGAAAAGACATATACAATTTCCAGAATTTAATGATCCTAAGTGGCACGCACAGTGGTACTTGGTATGTAAAATTTACAAATGCTCAGTCATATAACTTGACAGGTTATTTTTTGTTATGTTCTTGTTTGTCCAGGATGTCTGGTGTTATGATATGATGCCAAATGCCAACAGAGTAAAGCTACATTTCTTTGCTGACATTAAAGGAACAGCTAAATATTTTTATATGAACGCAATAATATACTTTAAGTGGGTGCAACAGACAAGACTGGCTGTTCATAAAGCACATCTATTATTGATCATTTTGAAGTCTTCTATAGAGTTAAGGAAATAATATTTTTCAGTATGAAATTGACTTAGACAAATGGTGCTATGAATCCTCCCTCTCTTTGACATAAGAACAGTGATGATATAAGATGTGTGGAAATGTAAATATTGCTTTATTGTGCCACTCTTATCAGTAGGAGGTGTTAGTATAACCCAGCACTTAATTCTGCAGGGAGTTAGCTACGGCCTTGTGGGGGAACATATTTTGGCCGTATATTTTTTAAGCAAAGATTCTTACTTTTTGTTAGAACAAGTCTTATATCATTAGATTTGTGTATACAAGATGGTACCGCATAAATTAATGGCGTAAAATAAATGTGATTAAAGATGAATAATTGGACTTATGCTCATATCCTACATTAAAGGGAATGTATTCATTTGGTTCAATGGTAAATCTGTTCAGCCTGTCTTGCAGGAATTTTATTGTTAGATGGATTATACATGTTAAAGCTAAGTTAAGACCAGATATATCATTTTATAGTCATTATGTTATTGGTTTGAGTAATAGCTGACCTTTTGGCAGGATTTCAAAATGTCTACCAAAGGCATTATGGAAATGATGCATCATGGGAATTTTCTAGTATAATGGTGGTGAATCAGGTTATACTCTAAAGGTAATTGATAATGCACCATGTATGACCTTTTACATCTGTCAAATTATCAGCTTTGGGATGTTCACTGTTCTGGTCCTGATTGGTGAACCTAATGTAAACTTTGTCTGCTTGTCTGATATTTAGGAAGGACTACACAAGTTTATATAGTTTTTGTTCAATCTTCATCCAATATTTTATACCCACAATCTGAACAGTTGTGAAATAGACAATAAGAAACATGGCTTTGAGCAGATATATCAAATCTTTACTGTTTAAGGTTAACATCTTGAAGAGCATCTATTTCTGCTGGTAAACATTGATTTAACATTGTCATTTCTGTTCTTCTGAGATTATTTACTGGTTCACTTTAGTAGATGCCACCGTGGAGGGTGATTAAACTTTTAGTCATACCATTTATGAACTTTATTGCAGCTGTGCTGAAGCTAGACAAAGGTGACTTATCATGGCACAACCAATCTGTTCTACCATTAATAGTAACATCATTTTAGTAGTGCCATTTCCGTTCTGGTACATAAAGGTCTATGGTAACAATTTTAGGAATCCCCAAATTTGTGGAAGCTATTAAATCTCTATTGAAGGTGTCTCACTCGTTCTTTTGAAGTCCAGGATAACGCAAGATCACAAACCATTTCTCTGCTGTCTCAAAGTGAAAGGATAGAACTGTTATGACTTTTAATCTCCATAGTGTGTCAAAATTCATGAAGTCATCTTGGTCAACCTTAAAGACCAGGTAAATGCATTTATCAGTTACCATGACTGTGCTATGCAAAAGTCTAGGTAAACAAATGGATCATAGCATAACCCTGCTGTGTTAAAGTCCAGGTAGACAAATGGATCATAGCATAACCCTGCTGTGTTAAAGTCCAGGTAGACAAATGGATCATAGCATAACCCTGCTGTGATAAAATCTAGGTCAACAAATGGATCATAGCATAACCCTGCGGTGCTAAAATCTAGGTAAACAAATGGATCATAGCATAGCCCTGCTGTGTTAAAGTCCAGGTAAACAAATGGATCATAGCATAACCCTGCTGTGTTAAAGTCCAGGTAGACAAATGGATCATACCATCACCCTACTGTGCCAAAGGTTTTTTTGATGGCATTATCACACCATTCCTGTGATAGGCTTTTTAGCAGGTTTAACTTTCACAGTGCCTTTATTTTGTTATGTCTATTGTTTTATTTCTATTTTGAAATGATTTTACAATTATGACATTTTTAAGTGTATGACCAGCTTGCCCGCGGTGGATCTGACATATGATAGAATGCACCAGAAATTCTAAATAAAACTTAATTAACTAAAGGTATGGATGTCTGGATTGGAAATAATTACCTCATTCTGATAAGAAACCAGTTAAAGTTCATGGGATTGGATAAGTAATAGTTTCTGTATCATTTAGAACGATGTC